>JALPQD010000158.1:0-272500 GCA_023101885.1 Typhlomys cinereus | reverse complement strand
GTATATTTAATATGAAAATAAATGGAGAAATATCTTTATATAGACAGTTATCTTTATATTGAAAGCTTCAAAGTTGATAGCTTGAGAAAAAAGGAATATATTTTGATGTAGTGAGATAAGCATTGTACAGAGCAGATTTTTATTTATTTAATAAATAAACTGGGTTTATGTCTTTGCCCTGATCCCTTCCTTATCCACTTCGCTTCTCCCCCGTACCCCCACCCATCCACATGCCCTTCTCCCACCCTGGACACTTCATCTATGTCCTCCCCTCCTGTCCTCTGTGTATCACAGGACTCCCTTTGGGGTGCCTGTTTTGGTATGGGAGTCAGATTTCTGTTGAGTTTGGTGAAAGTCATATTTCTTTGTCCAGAAACTGCCCCTGAGACTGCCTCTGAGAAACTGCCTCTAAGAGCAGTTAGTTGTTTCTTCTAAGATCCTATTTAGTCCTTGGGGAATGTTGATAAGTCCGCCATTGTGTGAATCTAGTGGTAGAAGTGACTTTCCGTGTATACTAACTATATTAGTCAGGGTTCTCTGAAAAAACAGAATCTATAGAATGTATTATATATAAATAAGTTTATTAAAACATAACTCACAATAAAAATAGTGTGGCGGCTTCAAGGTAGCCGCCTGCAGCAGCCTCTTTCCTGGCTGGAATTTTCCACAAAGCCAAAAGATCCTGAGATCCTGAGAAGGTCTCAAGCCTTTGCTCGTCTAGAGGGTTGAAGACACTGGGTTCTGACGTCGGTGAAGAACAGCTGGGCTTTGATGTCTGTGCTGAACAGCAAACAGCAAGGCCTAGAGACCAGGCTCCAAAGGCAGTGGTAACAGCAGCAACGTGTTGGAAAACATGAAGCTCCAAGCCAAGAACGGAGGCAGCAGCAGCATTGAAGGCCAGATGCTCTAAAGGCAAACAACGTGCACGTAGAGTGGACTGCACAGCAAGTCGACATTGGATAAGGGAAGAGCAAGTCCCTCCTCCTTGCACCTCCTATTATCTGGTCCACCACTGGAAAGTACCACCCACTACGGGCTGCTTTCTCCACAGCAATCAGTCATGTACCTGCAGACTTGTTCAGGGGCTATTTCAACCATTAACTTTCCACAGCTGCGCCCCAAACAGTCTGCAACCGTCAAGTTGACATCGAAATGCAATCATAACACTAAACCTGTCTTGACTGGCGTGTGTGTAGGTCAGGAGTATTTCATCCCACATTTAGGCTCTTACGTTCTTACTGCCCCCGTTCCTCAAAGTTCCTATGGTGTGAGATATAATTTTTTTTCTTTTTCTTTTTTTTACTTATTCATTCATTCACTCATTTATTTATATATTTTTTTATTTCCACTTAACAGGTACTCCGGTCCCCTCCCTCCCTCAAACCTCCCCCTTCCCTCTTTCCTCCCTCCCCATCCACCGTGCCTCCCGCTTCCATCCCAGGAGCATCCCTTAATGTGCATGCCAGACCCTTCTCTGGGTCTTCCTCTCTGATGAGGTGCAAGGACCCAGTGGCATTTCCCAGAACCCTTTCCTGTGTTCCCCTTAAGCATAGGAACACTACTGTGTCTGTCAATCCCTTGCCTCCAAGGATCTTGGTGCCTTTAGCAAATGCTAGACTTTGTGGGGTCAATAGTGTGTTGAACATTGCGCAGGGCATGCAAAGTCCAATTATGATTACTTCGGCCCTAACTTGTGTGGACTATCTTGCATATCATTGCTTGTCCCATCCTTGGGCTCTTACAATCTTACCGCCCCCTCTTCTGCAAATTTCCCTGAGCTCCTGGATGGTTACTTTTTATCTGCCAGACTATATGCCCTCCATTTCTGGTGAGCTCACACCCCATCAGTTGTAAATGATCAGGAAGGAAAGTCTGAGAACTTAACCAGATGTCTTATTATTTACTTGCAGTCCTTGATGGTGGCCTATTTGCTCTGCTGTAACATGGTCCCTTCTCTCCTTGTTACTGGTGTGGCCCTACTTCCCCATCGCTCCTGTTCATAATCTTTGCAATTACTGTACGTATTACAGACATTTATCTTTGAGTGTCTCTAGATGGGTTTGGTACTAGGAGCCACCTATTAGGGAGTACATATGGCGCTTAATTTTCTGAGTCTGGGATACTTCACTTAATATAATTGTTTCTAATGACATCCATTTCCCGGCAAATTCCAGTAATTCATTATTTTTGATGGCTGAGTAGTACTCCATTGTATAGATGTACCACCTTTTCCTTATCCACTCGTGAACTGTTGGACATTTGGGTTGATTCCATGACTTTGCTATTGTAAACAGTGCTGCTATGAACATGGTTGTGCTTGTGCTATCAAGGTGAATTTTTGCTGTATGGGGGGTTATTCCCAGAAGTGGAATAGCAGGGTCATATGGCATTTCAATTTTTAATTTCTTTAAGAATCTCCAGACGGCTCGCCAGAGTGGCTGTATGAGCCTGCATTCCCACCAGCAATGTAGGAGAGTTCCCCTCTCTCGATATTCTCTCCAGCATTTGTTGTTGTTTGTATTGTGGATTTTTGCCATCCTGACCAGGGTGAGATGATATCTCAGGGAAGTTTTGATTTGCATTTCCCTGATGGCTAAAGAAGTGGAGCATTTTTTAAGATATTTGTTAGACATTTTAACTTCATCTCTAGTAAAGTTTCTTTTAAGTTCCAGGGCCCATTTTTTTAATTGGATCATTAGTTTCCTTGGTGTTTAGTTTTCTAAGTTCTTTGTGCACTCTGGACAGTAGAGCTCTATCAGATATGTGGTTAGTGAAGATTTTCTCCCATTCTGTGGGTTGCCTTTGAGCTCGCGTTACAATCTCTTTATCTGAACAGAAGCTCTTTAATTTCACAAGATCCCAACTGTTGAGAGTTGGTAGCAGTGACTGTGCCATTGGATGTCTGTTTAGAAACTGTTGGCCTAGCCCAATCAGCTCGAGGGAGTTCCCTACCCTTTCAACTATGGTTTTTGTAGTCTCTGGGCTTTTATCAAGGTCCTTGATCCATTTGGAATTAAGTCTTGTACATGGTGACAAGTAAGGGTCCAGTTTTAATCTTCTGCCTGTGGAGATCCAGTTTTGCCAGCACCATTTGTTGAAGATACTGTTCTTTTTCCATTGAATTTTTGGGCCCCTTTGTCAAAGACCAAATGGCTGTACTTTTGTGGGCTTATATCTGGGTCTTCAACCCTTATTCATTCATCTGTGTGTCTATTTTGGAGCCAGTACCAGGCTGTTTTTATAACTATGGATTTGTAGTATAGACTAAGATTTGGTATGGTGATACCTCCAGCAGTGTTTTTGTTACTCAGGATTGTCTTTGCTATCCTGGGTCTTTTGTGCCTCCATATAAATTTTGAGATTGTTTGGTCAACTTCTTTAAAGAATGCGTTGGGATTTTAATTGGTATAGCATTGAATTTGTATATTGCCTTTGGTAGGATGGTCATTTTTATGATGTTGATTCTGCCAATCCAGGAACATGGGAGGTCTTTTCACATTCTGGTGTCTTTTGCTATTTCTTTCTTTAGGGTTTTAAAGTTTTCATTGTAAAGGTCTTTTACCTCCTTGGTTAGGTTTATACCAAGGTATTTAATTTTTTTAGGAGCTATAGTAAATGGGATTTTTTTCTCTCAAAGCTTTTTCACTTCTTTCATTCTGGGCATATAGGAAGGGCACTGATTTTTGTACATTTATTTTGTAACCTGCCACTCTGCTGAACTTCTCAATTAGTTCCAGGAGCTTCCTGGTTGAGTTTTTGGGATCACTCAGGTATAAGATCATGTCATCTGCAAATAGGGATAGCTTGACTCCTTCCTTGCCAATTTGAATCCCTCTTATGTCCCTTTCTAGTCTTATGGCTTCAGCTAAGACTTCAAGTACAATATTGAATAGAAGTGGTGAGAGTGGACAGCCTTGTCTAGTTCCTGATCAGAGCGGGAATGCTTCCAGTTTTTCTCCATTGAGCATAATCCTTGCTGTGGGCTTGTTGTATACAGCTTTTATTATATTGATAAAGGTTCCTTCCATTCCTACTGTCTCTAGCGTTTTAATCATAAAAGGCTGTTGGATCTTGTCCAAAGCTTTTCCTGCGGGCTGGAGAGGTGGCTCAAGGGTTAAGCCTCTGCCTTGCAGGCGGAAGGTCCCGAGTTCGGATCCCAGATCCCATGTATAGATGCCAGACAGAAGCAGGGCGGCCTGCGCTTCTGGTCCTGGTAGGGCGGAGCCTGTGAATCCCGGGGCAGAGGGAGATGGAAGAGTCCATGGTGGTTCGCGAATTCGTCTGTGGTTCTACACATACACAGACACACGCACACACAGATACACACACACACACACGCGCTCACATACACACGCACATGCACACAGTTGAATAAATAATAATAATAATAATAAAAAAGCTTTTCCTGCATCTATCCAGAGTATCATGTGGTCTTGGACTTTGGACTGGTTTATATGATGAATTATATTTATTGATTTGGGTATTTTGAACCAACCTTGTGTGCCGGGGATGAAGCCTACTTGGTCCCCGTGAATGATCTTTTTGATATGTTTTTGAAGTCTTTTGCTAAGACTTTGTTAAGAATCTTTGCATCTGTGTTTATCAGAGAGATTGGCCTATAGTTTTCTTTTCTAAGTGAATCTTTATTAGGTTTTGGGATTAAAACGATATTAGCTTCATAGAAGGAATTTGGTAGTGTTCTTTCCTTTGCTATTTGATGGAACAGTTTAAGGAGTATTGGTGTTATTAACTCCTTAAATTTCTGGTAGAACTCTGTGCTGAATTCATCTGGTCCAGGACATTTTTTGGTGGGAAGATTCAAGATTACTTCTTCGATTTCCTCACATGTTATAAGACGATTTGAATAATTCACAACTTCTTGATTCAATTTAGGTAAATTGTGTTTACTTAGAAATTCATCCATCTCTTTTGTGTTGTCAAACTTCACAGAGTATACGTTTTTGAAATATGATGTTATAATTCTCTGGATTTCTTGGGTATCAATAGTGATAACTCCATGTTCATTTCTAATTTTATTTATTTAGGTTTTCTCTCTCTTGCTTTTGGTTAATTTAGCTAGGGGTGTATCAATCTTACTGACTTTGCAAAGAACCAGCTCTTTGACTGGTTGATTTTCTCTATCGTTGTCCTAATCTCGATTTCAGATATTTCTCCCCTTATTTTGCTAATCTCCTCTCTTCTACTACTTTTGGGATCAGATTGCTCTAGTTTCTCTAATGCTTTAAGTTTTTTATTTCTGACGTTTCCATTTTTTTGATGTAGGCATTAAGAGCTATGAACTTACCTCTTAGGACAGCTTTCATTGTGTCCCAGAGATTTTGGTAAGTTGTATTTTCATCATCATTTGCTTTCAGGAAATCTTGAATTTCTTCCTGAATCCAGTTCTCGTTCAGCATCATATTGTTAAGTTTCCAGGAGTTAGTGTATTTTCTGTTGTTTGTTGTGTTGTGGATGTCCAGCTTTAGGCCGTAGTGATCTTATAGGGCACAGGTTAGAATTTCAACTTTTCTGTATATGTGTAGATTCATTTTGGATACCCACATAATTTTTAACTATTGTGATTTAAATGTGAAACTACAAGTTCCAATTTTGAAATAAACAACAGTGACAACACTAAGTACCCTTGTGGATTAGGTAACTTATTAAATGACTTTAGAACCCCCACTAGAGAAGACATCCAGAAGGAACTCTGGACCCATAGAAGCAGACAGAAAGGAATGTGGGAGAGAATGGGATAGAGTGATGAATGTAGTAAGGGGAGGAATGGGAGAGAGGGAAGAAGGAAAGGAAAGGAGGTAGCAGGGATAATTGCTCAATATGCTTGTTAAACAAGGAAAAATTATAAAAAAGAAGTGTGCCCTCTCCTTTCCACTGGTCCTTATGATGACACATTCGTTAATCTTGCAACCATGATGTTATGTCGTAAAATGTAATCATCATTCAGTTTGTTTTTCTGAATAATCTGGATGTGGTCCAAATCTTATGAACATTTAGAGGAAACCTGCATAGCAATAAAAACAGTAATACTAATAATAATAGTAGTAATAATACTTGAAAATAATAAAATACACAAGAATACTATAGAGTGAGTGTTGCAGTTAGCCTCCATGGTTGCTGATAAATCACCATAAAATGACTTAAAGGAATAAGTGTTTTATTTTCTCTTATGATTACTGGTGTCATAGTTAAGCACAGGTGTCAACTTGACTGTTGAGGGTTTGAGCTCTGAGCACCATTGTAGAGTTGATGGCTCGTTAAGCCCAGAGCAAACCTGAAGGAGATTGTCTAGCTGATGGGGAAGACCCAGGCCCTGGATAAATCACAGAGAGCTAGTTGAGAGAGTTGGCATCCTTCTGTTCACTTGGCCAGACATGCTGGTCTGGCAAGTAAGGATTGTCCATCTTTCAGCTGTTATGCAGTGATTGTGTGGCCAGTTCCCTTGGCCCTGATGTTGGTGCGTGCTCTGCTGTCAAGCTGGACTGAGAAATGTAACCAGACTATCGTAAGAAAATAAACCCCTTGTTTCCTTAAGCCATTTGATGGTCATTTATCAGCAACCATTCAGGCTGACTGCAACAACTGGTTGCAATTCTTAGTTGAGCTTGACAGGAGAGCATGCACCAACACCAGGGCCAAGGGAACAGACCACACTTCTCCACATAGCAGCTGAGAAAGGGACAATCCTTACTTGCCAGACAAGCATGTCTGGCCAAGTATACACAAGGATGCTGACTCTCTCAACCAGCTCTGTGTTTATTCTAGGGCCTAATCCCACCCACCTGTCATTAGTTAGGCACAGGTGTCAATTTGACTGTTGAGGGTTTGAGCTCTGGACACATTTGTGGAGAATTAGTGGTTGGGTTAAGCCCAGAGCAAACCTGCAGGAGATTATCTAGCTGATGGGGAAGACCCAGCCTATGGTGAGTGGGATTAGGCCCTGAATAGATGAATAAAATACAGAGAGCTGGTTGAGGAAGTTGTTATCCTATACACTTGGCCAGACATGCTGGTCTGGCAAGCTGTTGTGTAGAGATGGTGTGGCCAGTTCTCTCGGCCCTGGTATTGGTGTGAGCTCTCCTGTCAAGCTGGACTAAGAACTGTAACCAGTAATCATAAGAGAAAATAAATCCCTTGTTCCCTTAAGCTGTTTGATGGTCATTTATCACCAACCATGCAGGCTAACTGCAGCAACACCTGTGCCTAACTATGACAGTGAGAAAAGTTGTACATTAGCCACTTGATTTTTATTAAGTTCAAGTACAGGTGAACCAATGGTAACAGATAGGAGAATACTGGTTGTCTTCAAAGAAACATACTGATACTAATGAAACATAGCACCAGAAACTTTTCTAGAGTTTGATATCACTATTCTGCAGTGTTACATATTTATTTTAACTTGTAAATATCAAAATAGGAAATTTGGGTTTATATTTTACTTAGAGAAACACAATAGATGTAATACCAATGCTTTTAATTATGAAAGCGAAAAATCAGTTCTTTTCCTATGGAGGCTTATGTGAACCCAGCTGAAGGAGTGTCTGGCTAAATGGTTCATCCTTCTCAAATGTTTCATATCTTCATCTGAGCATGTACACATCTGATAAAGATCATGAATCTTTCCAAATTAATACATTAGCATGATAAATTGCTTTGGAAGGTAGATATTTCTAGTTATGCCTCTTTTGTTCAATAATTAATATTTTTGTACTATAGTACTAATATTCTTAACTCGTTACTTCCTTCAAAAAGAAAAGCACATAGTGGTTAACCTGGATGTGTTTTTTAAATAGGAAAAAAATGCAGAAGTCATTTTAGTCACCTACATTCTATCATTCCCAAATAAACACTACATAAGTGACACCTCTTAGCAAATTCTTGCAGTAGTTAACCTTGTAGCATACTTAATAATGTATTCATAGTCTTTTAATCAAATCACAAGTGAATGAATTGAAAATATAAACTAATTGATGTTAAAATTAGTTTCTAATTCTAGATAAAATATAAAGGACAATTAAACTGACCAAGATTATACCTTTTTTGGATCTTTTGTAGGAGAAAAACTTATAACACTATATGTTTCAGTCATCAAGGTAATTTTGTTGAATTTTTAAAATACATATAAAATGTATGTATTATGTTACAGCTTTGAGGCTCAGAGTTCACAGAAAAAATAGAAAAGTAATAACATTACTTCAAATATGGTAGTTTATTTTTGAATACAAAAATATCTCATTGAGTTTAGCAAAAATAGTTAATCAAAGAATATACAATTTGTCCTTAGTTTTATGAGCCAACATAAAAATCCATGAATAGAAAATATTTAAGGGGTTGGAGAGATGGCTTTATATATATCCACCCCATAGTAACTTCATCAGAAATGAAGAGTTGGGAGCTGGAGAGATGGTTCAGGGGTTAAAACTCTGCCTCACAAGCAGAAGGTCCTGAGTTCAGATTCTAGGTCCCATGTAAAAAACAGCAGTTGTCTGGACTTCAGACCCAGGTAGCAAACAGAGCCTGGGAAATACCCTAGCAAAACAAAAAGGAGGCAGAAGCAATCCAGGATGATTCCTGAAGCCACTCCGGGCCTCTACAATCACAAACAAAGCCCTTTGCTTACACACACACACACACACACACACACACACACACACACATAAAACAAATAAATAAAGTTAAAAATTGTTTTCAAGGGGCTGGAGAGGTGGCTCAGGGGTTAAGCCTCCACCTTGAAGGCGGAAGGTCCTGAGTTCGTGATCCTAGACCCCATGTATAGACGCCAGGTGGAAGCGGGGGCGGCCTGAATTTCTGGTCCTGGTAGGGCGGAGCCTGTGAATCCCGGGGCAGAGTAAACAAGGAGGAGGTGGAGGCGTCCATGGCGGTTCCCGAATTCGTCCGTGGTTCTACACACACATACACGCACACACATACACACACACACACATACATGCGCACAATTGAATAAATAATAATAATAATAAAATCTTTAAAAAATTTTTTTAAAATTGTTTTCAAAGATATGAAGACTTGGTATCCCCTCCCCAACCATGCTGGAATTTTGACTGACTTCATCGCTTGCAGGTCTTACACAAATAGCCTCAACTACTGTGAACATATGTGTGCAGCAGAAACTATACGATAACCAGAAACAGCATGTCACAGCACCCTCTCCACTTTCCACCTCTTAGGTGCTTTCTGCTTCTTCCTCCATGATGTTCCCTGAGCTCTGGGCTTCCCAGAGTTTTGATGTGGACATCCCATATATACAGTTGAGAACCCAACACTTTGTATGTATTATCCTCAGCACTTTGACCAGCTATGAATCTCTGCCTTAACCAACGCCCACTTAACCAACGACCACAGTTGAGATTGTGTAAAAAAAAAAAAAAACTATGAGTATAAACCTAAATACTTAGATGACAGTTTGACATCATTTAGAAAAACAAAAATCAGTAGATTCCCTGTGGGGGCCCATTGACTTCCTTCTCACAAATCTGTGATTAAACACAAATATTTACAATACTTTCGACCAGTTCTAAAGTACTAGTCATTATTCCTCCCTATGGAGTGGTCCCCAAATCTAATGATAAAGAATTTGGTTGCTCCCAAGCAAGAGCAGAGAGCGCTCAAGAATCAGTGTTACACACTCGATTTCTAGTTTTGCAGTCTGTAAGCTTGCTAATTAGCTCTTTACAGCTTATCCACTTGACTATAGGAAGGCCCTGCCCCCTACTGGTTTAATCACCCTGAATTGTTCAAAGACAATAACCTACAGATTTACCCAGATGTGCCCAGAAGTTTACTTCACAAATGTCATGTTTACTACTAAAATCACCTGCCACTCTTCACTTCTTTCCAACTTAACCTACAAATGCATCACTTTTTTTCATTCCCCATGTCAGAAACTATTTAATAACAATTCAAAAGGAGGACAACGTCATTGGCAGTAATTTTCTAGATGTCTTTTCCTTCCTTGATAACCCTAATAAATGAAGATTCTTTTTTTTTTTTTTAAAGAAAATAGGGTTCATTTAGAGTTGAAGGTCTGATGACCAAAAGAAACTTAGTTTTGTCTTAGGGTGGGAAAGCATTGGAGCAGAAGAGATAGCTTAAGGTCAGAGAAGTCATGGAGAGAACCTCCATGACAAACATTCACTTTTTTTTTTATTTCCACTCATACAAATTTAACAGGGACACCAGTCCCTCCCTCCCTCCAATTCCCTATCCCCCTGTGCCCTCCACCCCTTCTTTTCCCTCCCCATCTTTCAGTGCGTCCCCCTCCCATCCCTGGAGCATCCTTTAATGTGCATGCCAAACTCTCCTCTCCCTCTTGGGTCCTCCTCTCCGATGAGGTGCAAGGACCCAGTGGCATTTCCCAGAACCCTTTCCTGTGTTCCCCTTAAGCATAGGAACACTACTGTGGCTGTCAATCCCTTACCTCCCAGGATCCTAGTGCCTTTAGCAAATGCTAGACTTTGTGGGGTCAATAGTGTGTTGGACATTGCGCAGGGCATGCAAAGTCCAATTATGATTGCTTCGGCCCTAACTTGTGTGGAGTATCTTGCATATCATTTCTCCTCCCATCCTTGTGCTCACTTTTTAACCCCAACATCCACTCCTTGTTTACAATATATTATATACATCTCATATTATAAATTTATTTGGTTCAATGGATTTCATAATGCTTATATTAGGGTCCCAAAAGAATCAGAAGAGAGAAAATGAAACAAAATCAGCTATCTGTGCTCTAAGGGAGCCCTGCAGAAACTTTGTAACCTGTAGCTGTTTGCCCTGTATTAGGGTTACACTGATCACATGGGTGAATTTATTTTTAGAAACTACATAACCTAAAATTACTGGGTTTGTACCATTTGTGTTGTTACTGTTCTGTCCTTTTTGTAAACAGCCTTCTGAATCTCATTTTGTCAACAGTGAGTTTGGTATTCCTATACTCAGTTAACGAAAGCACAAAAAGCCATAGTAGACAGCATTACTCAGTAAATAGTTTCTATTCAAATCTTTGTCAGTCTTAACATACCATATCTGACTTGATATTTCTTTCAACTCATTTTGTTAAGTTACTTAGGTGTATGTGGTTGACATTTTGAGCTATAACAATAGTCATCTAAATAAAGATGTATAAAATAATTCTCAGCAAATGTTTAAGTCCTAGGCCATACTAATAAAGACAGACTTGAGCCAGAAATAAACATTTGGTCCAATTTTAAGTTTAACTATTTCAAAGTTGAAAATTTCCACAGGTCAGCCTCAAATTTTTCATAATCATTAACAGTTCAGTTCCAACACTTTAAAAATAAAAAAATTTAACTATGAGCACCTGTAAAATAAAAAAGACATTATTTCAATATATAGAAAACTATAAATTCTTACTATAAAGTGGAAGAATCAGAACACACCAAGAAACTTTCAAATCAAAATTCAAAAATAATTAAGTAAAAATAAGGTTCAGGCCCAGCAAGGAAAATACCAAATAATGTAGCTCACTGCCCATCATCCCTTATTCAAAATTATACAGGGACACACCTCTAGTTCCGCTGCCCATTGCACGTAAAGTTTCTTTCTGAGCTGACTCTCCAAAGCCTTTCTCAGTATACAAGCCATGATCATAGCATTTCCTGTGATCTCTCCATTGCCATTCTAGACTTTACCTTCCTTTGTAAGAATTCCAACCATGTCACGCCATACTAGACTTCAGTGGCTCACCATGACCCCCACAAACTTGCATCTTTCCTACTTGCAAACAAGTATCATTTAGCTGTTTTGACACCATCTCAAAATGCAATCTGGCCAACTTTAACCACCTCTGAGTCATCTTTCATGTGCTGACAGTAGACCCTTTCTGAGCAGCCACTTTGCATGAGCAGTGATCTGCTGTAGTTTAGGCTTTCTTCCTCTAAATGAACTGATATCTTTGCAAAATGGAACCTCCATAGAGTGGAGTTCTGTTTCCAGGACATCTTCCACTGCTCCAGCACAGACTTCAAGGTCTCTCTCCAACTAACTCTCTCTCTCCAACAGCCATGCAAGTCATGCCCCTGACTTTAGCTGTGGCTTCTACCAACAAGCATCTGCTCATTTATAGAGTCAGCTTCTTTCTTCTCCAGTGTTCTTCTGTATCCCATTGTTCATGAGGCTGGGATCTTCAGACTTTAGAACAGGTGTTTCAATTCAGAACTCCTTATTTAAGAGCAGGCAGGAATGGAGTCTGAAATTAAAGGGAAACAGTAGAGTAAAACTTTTTAAAATTACACTCCAGTTTACTATTTTCAAATGAGGATATGACAATATTAGGTAACTTGAGTTTTCCATGATTATACTTTGGTCTTTGAATCAAGTTCAAAATAATAAATCTTGATCTGGATTGTTTGATTCATATATAACAAAGATCATGCTGTGCATGTCTTTTTTAAAAAACTTTTTTTCTTTTATTTTGTACATGAATTCATGTCATGTAAACCCTTAATTCCCCAATCACAATCCCCTACTTTCTCCCACCAGTTCACAAATAAAAGCTGCACAGCTAATAGCTAGATGTAAGCAAACTGACTAAAAATATTCAAATACGTTACAGTCTGATTACAAATAATTTTCTTTAGTATGTATTGCCACCATAAACTATTAGTTTTATACTTATCAGTGGATTTTCAAATCCAGTTTACTAGTAGCATTCATTGTAATACATAACTTGCCTTATACAAAGTAGCCTTCCCAAAACTTAGCTTTGATTTAGAGAAGCTAAACAAAAGCTTAGAGAAGCAAGCAAAAACAGTGACTTCACTGAACTGATTTTTCTCTTTAAAATAATTAAATCTGTCATTATGATCTGAAATAAGTGTACTTTACCTATTTGCAAAATTATTCTAGCAAAGAACCAATGTCTATGAAATATAAACTTGGAATGAAAAACATTAGTGAAATTAATTAAAATATTTAATCACCTCAAGTAAAAAGTCATGCTGCTAAGAGTGATCCATAAATATGTCTTCTAAAACCACACAAACTAATTAGTCATCTTCTGAAACTTCACCATCTTAAAACAAATACTAACATGGAAAGAAAATGCTGATAACTCTTTGACAGATTAGAGGCTCCTAGTTTTCAAGGGTCATTGATATTACCATAAATTCCATGGTGAGTGCTAACAAACGTCAAGGACAAGTTACACAAACATCATTAATTTTCTTAAGTAATAGACTTTCAGTATTTAATATCTTGTTAAATCAATTACTCTATTCAACTTATTGACAGAATAACAAAATTTTAAATGTTAACAAGCATGAAATATTTTACACTTGTATCTTAATATTTAGTCATTAAATAATAAATGACAGAACTACAATATCAAGAACATTACAAAATCTCTGAAACAGGGGCATAGCCTTTATATCTTGATCATCTTTTAAACAACTATTTATAGAGCTCCTGCTTCTGTGCAGCTTTATGCACCCAACAACCCATGAGATAGGTCATGACACAACTCCTGTCATGTCAGGAGCCTCCAGGATCCCAATATTTTTGTAATATTTTTCTTCACGTTATCCTCAAAGAGAAGTGTTTGTTATCTTGTACCCAGAAATGGGGCCACGGAAAAGAGGAAAATTATTGGTCCTTCTCTCAATTGCATTCCAACTTATTTTAAAGTACATATCAGTCATAACACTTCGTTAAAGAGAATAAGCTTAGAAAACATTGACCAATTCGGTTGAAAGTCCTGGACAACATTTTAAATGAAGAAAAACATTTTATTAATTGGAATCATGTAGTTTTAGACAAGAAGACACTAAATTTTAGGATTGATGATGAAGCACTTCACTACAGAAATGGAACTGAAAATACATTAGTCAGAGCATAGCAGTGGCAGAATCTACAACTTAAACCTCCTTTTATTTTTTTAACTAATTAAATATTTTATTTTATTATTTTTTTTAATTTTTTTTCTGCTCATACAAACATAATAGGTACCCGTGTCCCTTTCCTCCCTCCACCCCTCCCTGGACCTCCCTGCTCCTTTCCCCCTTTTCCACTTCCTTTCCCCCCTCCTTCCATTTCTCTCAGTGCCCCCTCCCCCCATCTCTGAAGCATCCTTTAATGTGTGTCAAACTTTCCTCTGGGTCCTCCTCTTTGATGAGGTGTAAGGACTCAGTGGCATTTTCTAGAACTCTTTCTTGTGTTCCCCTTAAGTATAGGAACACTATTGTGACTGTTAATCCCTTGCTTCTAAGGATCCTAGTGCCTTTAGTCCATGCTAGACTTTGAGGGGTCAATGATAATGTTGGTCATTGAGCAGATCATGCAGAGTCCTATTATAATTGCTTCTGCCCTAACTTGTGTGGAGTATCTTTCATATCATGACTCCTCCCATCTTTGTGCTCTTACAATCTTACTGCCCCCTCTTCCGCAAATTACCCTGAGCTTCAGGATGAGGAGAAATTCGGCAGGCCTGATTCCAGGTGGTTGATGTAAAGTCTCTGATGTTCTGAATTATGGTTTGTTGATTTTTTTTTTCAGTTTTGCTGCTCCTGCAATGCTCTTGACTCCATCCTTAAGGGTATTGAATGTCACCCCCTGGCCAGAGATAAAAAGCTGTTAAAATAGAGTCTTATTATAAGGATAGATTCAAAAGTAGATGGAATAAGGGTAGGAGACTGCAGTGAGGGGTGAGTCAGCCTCCCATTCCAAAATGGTTACCTTCTATCTGCCAGACTGTATGCCCTCTCTTCTGGTAATATCACACTCCATCAGTTGCAAATGACCAGAAAGGACAGTCTGTGAGCTTAACCAGATGTCTCATTATTTACTTGCAGTCCTTGATGGTGGCCTATTATCTCTGCTGTAGCATGATCCCCTCTCTCCTTGTTTCTGGCAGGGCCCTCCTTCCATTTCTCTCCTGTTTATAATCTTTGCAATTACTGTAGGTATTACAGAGATTTACCTTTGAGTGTATCTCTAAGTAGGTTTGGTACTAGGATCCACCTATTAGGGAGTACATACAGCACTTAATTTTCTGTGTGTGGGATACTTCACTCAATATATATAATTGTTTCTAATTCCATCCATTTCCCAGCAAATTGCATTAATTCATCATTTTTGATGGCTGAGTAGTATTCCATTGTATAAATGTACCACATTTCCCTTATCCACTCATGAACTGTTGGGCATTTGGGTTAATTCCATGACTTTGCTATTGTAAACAGTGCTGCTATGAACATGGTCGTGCTTGTGCTATCGAGGTGAATTTTTGCTGTGTGTGGGGTTATTCCCAAAAGTGGAATAGCTGGGTCATATGGCATTTCAATCTTTAATTTCTTTAAGAATCTCCAGATGGCTCACCAGAGTGGTTGTATGAGCCTGCATTCCCACCAGCAATGTAAGAGAGTTTCCCTCTCTCCACATCCTCTCCAGCATTTGTTGTTGTTTGTATTGTGGATTTTTGCCATCCTGACCAGAGTGAGATGATATCTCATAGAGGTTTTGATTTGCATTTCCGTGATGGCTAAGGATGTGGAGCATTTTTTAAGATATTTGTTAGACATTTTAATTTTGTCCTTGGTAAAGTTTCTTTTAAGTTCCAGGGCCCATTTTTTAATTGGGCCATTTGTTTCCTTGGTGTTTAGCTTTCTAAAGTTCTTTGTGCACTCTGCATAATAGAGCTCTATCAGATATATGGTTAGTGAAGATTTTCTCCCATTTTGTAGGTTGCCTTTGTGCTTGAGTTACAATCTCTTTATCTAAACAGAAGCTCTTTAATTTCATAAGATCCCATCTGTTGAGTGTTGGTTGTATTGACTGCGCTATTGGATTTCCAATTAGGAACTTTTGGCCTAGTCCAATCAGCTCCAGGGAGTTCCCTACCCTTTCAACTAAGGTTTTTATAGTCTCTGGCCTTATATCAAGGTCCTTGATCCATTTGGAATTAATTCTTGTACATGGTGACAAGTACGGGTCCAGTTTTAATCTTCTGCATGTGGAGAACCAGTTTTGCCAGCACCATTTGTTGAAGATGCTGTTCTTTTTCCATCGGATTTTTTGGGCCCCTTTGTCAAAGAGCCAATGGCTGTAGTTGTGTGGGCTTATATCTGAGTCTTCAACCCTTATCCATTGATCTGTGTATCTATTTTGGATCCAGTACCAGGCTGTTTGTATAACTATGGATTTGTAGTATAGACTAGAAACCTGCTTTTAGTTGTCAACAACTAAACTTCTGTTTCTTACTTTAGAAGCAATGATTTAAGAAACAGTTTATGAAATATTCAAAGCCTCTAAGAAACATCAATGCTTTCCTTACAAGAAATCCTCAATGAATTTTCTGGTTCTATGTGAGCATATTGGGTCATATGATTTGTGGGAAAATAAGATTTTATACATGTCAGCCCAGTGATAAATAATTAATCTAAATAGACAACATTCTACTCAATTTTTCTAGTTACGTCAGAAAATCCCATTAGTCATTATTTTGTAGACTTGATATTGTACTTTTCAAATACTAATCTAACAAAAGTGTTAAAGCATGAATATAATCAAATGTAAATCAATTTGTTAAAAAACTATTTTCATGTTAAATTTTACATTTGATCTGGAGAGACTAATTCAGTCTTCTTTAAGAGTGATAAAAGATTCTATATTAAAAAGGAAAAATGATTTAAATACTAGCAGTAAATAGTGTTTCATGTAATTTGCAAAACTGAATAAATATTTAAAGACACAAACAAGTACCTAATTTGAGACAAAGTATATTCAAAACTGGAAATCCACATAGAAAATTGTATAAATTCATGAAAATTTTAACTAGGCCATGTTTGTGTGTGTGTGTGCGTGTGTGTGTGTGTGTGTGTGTGTGTGTGTTCACATGCACATGTCATGTGGGCAAAGGAGTGAAGAGTGCAACTTTGGGTTTCATTGTTCAGGAGCTATCTACTTGGTTTTTGAGAAATAGTGTCTCATTGGCGTGATATTCCCTGAGTATGTTAAACTGGCTGGTCACTGAGTCCTCATATCTCCCTGTTTCTGCCTCCTCTAAGATTGCTAAACTGCAAGCTTACAAACACACAACGCTGATATGGGCATGAACAACAATATTCAGCTTTTTTTTTTTAACATTGGTTTTGGGGATCAAAATCAAATTCCCATGTCTCTGAAGCAAGCACTTTTAAGTGATTGAATTATCTTACTCATTTTTATCACTTTAATGTTATCAAGTTAATGTCAACTTAAATTTATCTTATAAAACTATCTTACTTATAAAATCGGATATAAAATCGGATAGCCCTTACTTACCATGTATAGGCAAGATCTTATGAGGCACCACTCCTTTGTTATGGACATTAGAATTCATAGTGGCTGTGGCTATTCTCTTCAGGGATATATCTACTGATGAATTTGTGCTCCAAGGACTCTGGCACATGTTAATCAGGCAATCATGATAAAACTCAGTCAGCCACAGATATGCAAAAAAGATGTGAAAGTAGAAGAGACCTTGTGGAAGACTTTTCCATGGGAGAAGGAGCAGGGAAGGGATTGGGTAATATAGGGTGAAATGAGTTAAAATCATTGTATTAGAGAATGCAACTGTCAAAGAACAAAGAAAATAAAAACAAAAAATAAATAGGTGAAGGCTGGAAAGATGTGTCAGAAGTTAACTCTTTGCCTTGTAAGTAAAATGACCGGAGTTCAGATCCCAGGTGAAATTGCATGGAAGATATAGCAATCAGGTTGCAATTGTGGCCCTGCGAGGCAAAGCTTGGGAAACCCCAGAGCAAGCAATAAGGTGGTAGAACAATCCATGATGATTCCTGAAGACACCTTCGGGCCTCCACAAGCACATATACTTTAGTGCCTTCTCATACATATGCCTGCGTACACATGTACACCCATCCACATGCAAACATACACACATATACAAACACAACAGGTGAAGTGTTATATAAAATATTTTCAGGAAATATTTAGCAAGTTGTATACTGATATTAGAACACTTTCAACTATAGCTCCCTTTGCTTAGAGTAAGTGTAGCCATGTTTCTAATTTACATCGGTGAAATCCAAACATTTGAGTCTTCCAAGGAAAGATTATTAAGAAGGGGTGTACTCACTCCTGGTTTTCTCTCTAATTTCATCAGTTGGAAGCAGGTGTATTGCTATGTGAAAGACAAACACATGCCTGAGATAGAATCATCGTTGCTGTAGCCAAATACTTCCAGGAGTAAGCAATTATTTGTTCATGCTTCAGAGGTTTTGGTCCATCATATTGGGAAGGCATGGAGACAGAGTTTACAATATTGATGATAAAAATAAAAGTAGCTCAGTAACAGGAAAGGCTAGAACAAGATGTATCTCTCCCTTCTAGGATGTGGTCCCAGTAACCTACTTCCTCAACCTGGCCCCACCTTTACAGTTTCACTTCCTTCCACACACACTATTCTCTATTCAAACCCATTAATAGATTAATCATTCCTTAGGGCTTCGGACCCTTGTTCTAATCATCTTTTCAAAGTCCTCACAGACACATCTACATTGCTCACTGTCAAAGCTTAGGAAATTCAAATGATCTATCAAAAATACTTTTACTATAAATATTTCTGGATGGTACTATTTTTGATATAATCATGCTTACTTATTTTAACTATCAGCTATTTTGGCAAGAAAACTGAAAGGTATCAATCAACCTTAAAATGAGAGAATTTAAACAACACAATTCAAATTTTTGAGATCCTATTATCAGCATGTCATCTGATTCATGAGGTATTTCATTTTCTAAATAACATTCACAATTCTGCCAATTGACAAATGTCTGCTTCTTTTATATTTAGTATAATAATTGTCTGATAAATGAATGATCCAAAATGGTACTCAGACTTAAAATCGAACAGCAGACATTCTGAAAAATGACCCTGGATAGCATGCTGAAATAACTGAGCAGAACTTTAGCAACTGTTTTCTAACTTTATCTTTGAAGAGAGCTGGTAGTTAAGGCAAGGAGTCATGCCTTTGATAAACAATAAGATAACAGTTATAGTTGTCTCTTTCATGAGTTTAACCTAATCTTTAGCAAACCATTTAATTGGCAGAAAACCTTGAACAAATCTTATATAGAACTTACTATTTAACAGAGTAGATAAGTCCAATATGAAGCCATTATTCTCCAGCTCCTTACAACCACACAAGATTTGTGCTACCCACAATTTAGTTCCATTTTGTCCTAGGGGAAGCTTTATAAACTCATTAAAAATGACTGTGAATGCAGAAATCAAACAGATTGGGAGTTCATATTATCCAAATTCCATGTATAGTTCTCTCTGTCAATGTGAAAAGAAAACTGCATTCATCGTCAATGATAACTTCATATCTTTTTCTACACACATTTCAATGTAGCATAACCTTTATTCTAGTGAAGTCAAATTCTAATAGGAAAAAAATTATAGGACTGGCTATTTGGCTTGCCCAAGATAAATAAGTCAGCAGACCCTAAAGCACTAGGTCAAAATAAAATACAAAGAAATAGTTGAAAATCTACATAATACAGTGTTGCTTATGGGTCCACTAAATTCCTGTTCTCTAGGTAATTGGGCACCTTTTATTAGTCTATCCTCTTCATAAGAACAAGATAGCAATAGCTAAAAATTATTTTGTGCATTTCACATGCTAGGCACCTGCTCAATTTTATTATACATGCTGAATTATTTAATCTTTAGATAAATAATATGGTGGAACTGATTATTTCCCATATTTTAATGAATTGACAACTTGTCATCTCTTTTGAGAGTTATTAAGTGTGAAATTAAGATGGGAAAATAGACATAAAGTAGGGCTGTACCTAACAAAACAAGTTCAGGGTCACCCTGCCCACAGTATTTGAGGGCTACAAACAGGCACTACTCGATTTGCATATTTACTTTTATTCTTCAGACATTTAAAAATTGGTTCTGGTTCCAATTTTTATTTTACTGATTCTTAAGATTTGGGGCTGACTTTAAGGTAACTAGGTGATAATGTTTATAACAAGGCAGAACTATTAAGATGACTTTTCTAAATTTTCACATGCTTTCCTACAGCCTATCTCTCAATCTTTACCTCTTGTTACCTCTACCTGGCAATTTATATTTTAGAATGATTAACTTACATTGTGGGATAACGAACCATTTCCTTTCTGTCTCAATAAACTGTGATGTTTCTTTCTTCAATGTCTTTTTAATCCTTAAAAATTTGGCTCAGATCTCAATTCTTCCACAAAGTAGTTTATGTCTCCCAAAATTGAATTAAATTTTACTTTCTGTGTCCCCCAAATTTTTTGATGGGATAATCCATATTTAAAACCTTCAAATATGTGTATAGAATCATAATTTCTGACTTTTGATGTGAAGGTATGCATTATTTCTGCTTAAAAGTTCTCAGTACAATCTTATTTTATATTATATATTGTTCAAATATGAAATACTTAATACATTTACCTTATTCTTGTTATGTAACACTTCTATTTTCAAATCATATGAAAGTCATACATTTCTCAATAATTTTAATAAAAACTTTTTTTTCAGTTTAATACACCTTTAACTTGTTTTGAGGTTTTAAAAATAATTCTCAGATAACCGTGGTCATTGTTTCACTTTGACCAGTGTTTTTGTTACATTTTTTTTATTATTGTGACCAAATGCCTGACAAGAAGCAACTTATGGCAACACTTATTTTGGTGCCCAGTTTCAGGGACATTGCTTATCTTGAAGAAGATTTAACACCTGCAGGCTCCTTGGCAGCAGGAGCCTGCAGCTAGGACTCTCATCTCTTCACATTTTGGTGGCTCAGGAAGCAGAGACCAGACAGGAAGTTGAGACCAGATTCCACAACTTCCAGTTGTGATGTTTTACATTTGCTCTATCCTGCTGTAAAGGTGTATAAAACTCCGAACTGTAAAATAAAATTGTGATTGAGTCACATTCCTACCCCTCAATTAGAGCAGGGAAAGGGTAAATTTTTATGCTTTAATACATTGTAGAATAGATAGAAAATACACCTGTTCTATTGCATCCCTTTTAAGTGAAAACTTTACAGATTTCTAGAAGTACAGATAGAGACGTTAGCTACTTATTTGATAGTATATCATGTTAGTTACCTACTCCTAGATTATCAAAAGTATGATACACAGAGTCACTAAACACTGTACTCCTCACAACAGGTGAATCAGGGACTATCCATCATCCCCACTTTTATCAGTTCTTTGATAAGTTCACACCACTGGAGTTCTGGTGATCTTCATATCACTAGGCCAGTCTTTAGTAGCTGGAGGTCTCATTGTGTTGGAAAACCAGCTGCAAATAAGCTCAAGTCTACTAGAGAAATTCATCTTTATAATTCTGTTCCTCTGGAACTACTCCTGGTATCAAGATCTGTATTAGTCAGGGTTCTCTGAAGAAACAGAATCTATAGAATGTATTATATAAAAATAAGTTTGTTAAACAAAAATAACTTACAATAAAAATAGTGTCTTTCAAGGTAGCCACCCACACCAGATTCTTTCCTGGCTAGAATTTTCCACAAAGCCAAAAGATTCCAAAAAGGTCTCAAGCCTTTGTCCCTCTGGAGAATTGAAGACGCTGGGTTCCAATGTGGGTGAAGAACAGTTGAGCTCTGACTTCGACAATGAACCGCGAACAGCAACAAGGCCAAGAGAGCAGGCTCCAAAGGCAGCGGGAACAGCAACAACGTGATGGAAAAGGTGAAGCTCCAGGTCAGCCAAGGACAGAGGCAGCAACAGCAGCAACAAAGAAAGCCACATGATCTAAAGGTGAACAACGTGCACGCAGAGTGGACTGCACGGCAAGTCGACATTGGATAAGGGAAGAGCAAGTCCCTCCTCCTTGCACCTCCTACTATCTGGTCCACCACGGGAAAGTACCACCCACTACGGGCTGCTTTCTCCACAGCAATCAGTCAAGTATCTGCAGACTTATTCAGGGGCTATTCCAATCATTAACCTTCCACAGCTGCACCCCAAAGAATCCCCAAATTGACATCGAAATGCAGCCATAACAATAGTGCCAATAATTTTGTATTGTAACTCTGAATTACTTTAATTAGGTATCCAAATGCTAATTTATATGAATAGAAAAGATACCACACATTATCTATAAGGAACTTATAGTGATGTCTTATAGGATGAAATATTATGATCTTAAATATTTATGACACTGAATTATGGCTGCTATGCTAAATGTTTATCTAAAGAATTGCTTTATTTCTGTTGACAAGATTTCTTAAACCAAATATTCAGTGTAAATACTAATTCCTCTGGGTAAATAATGGATCTTAAAACAATGCCATAAGTCAGTGTTGCAGGGATAGATGGCAGGCTTCTAAAATAAACAGACTATAGAAATCTAAGAACTTTATTTATTATATGATTTTAGGCAAGTAAATACATTTCCCTCTCCTTTGTTTAAAATGGACGTGATGGGACTCTAGGAGATGGCTATCAGCAAAGTGCTTTCTGTATATGCATCAAGACTTGAGTTCAATTCCAGCATTCATATAAAAAGTAGAGCATGAAGGCCAGCATTTATAACCCCAAAAGTTGGGAGAACAAAAATGGAAGGATCCCTGAGCTGAATCAGTGTGAGAACCTTTTTAAAAGAATAAGGTAGAGAGAGATTGAGGAAGATATTCAAATGGATCTTGTTTCAGGCTCACCCATACATATGAGTATGTGCATACATGCACACAAACAATAAAGTTATTAGTTGATAGAAAATGGGAACAATGTGACTGGTGAGATAGTTCAAGGATTAAAACATTTGCCTCACAAGCAAAAGGGGAAAGACCTGAGTTCTTATCCAAGATACCATGCAAAATGTCCAACAAATATTGCGGCTACGTATAATTCTGGCCCTGGAGAACTGAGCCTGGAAAACCCCAGAGCAAAGCAATAATAAAGAGATAGAGCAATCCACGATGATTCCTAATGTTGCCCTTGGGACTCTACAGTTACTCACACTAAATTGTCCTCTTGTATACACACACACATACACACACACACACACACACACACACACACACACACACATGCACACAAATAAAGCAAAATAAAGAAAATAGGAATAATGATAATTCTCTCTCAGATATATTTTAAAACTAACAATGCACTAAGAAAGTAAGTTAGAGATACAATATTTAATAATGTTTTATTCATATGGCATAAGTTTGGAGTTTAGCAATAATTTCAGAATCACAATCTTTGATTGTGAGCTGGTTACAATGAATATCAAGCATTTTGAATTTATTCTGGCATCTCTGTTACAAAGCCCCAGGCCTTCTTCACTGGAATAGATATACATGCCAATAAATTAGGACACCGTGACAAATGCATACTTGACCTGGTTGTCAGAGAACTGCAGCTTGCTGCAGTTGAGAGAAATGTTTGTTCCCTCCCCTAATTGTTTTTCAATGAAACTGAAACTGAAAACATAATTATTTCAGGTTATTTTCCACATTGCTGAAGTGATGACTTCATTTATTATTAAGAGCAACTGCAGGCAACCTCACAGAGCATGCAAATCAGTCAACCCCTTATTATGGGGGTTCTTTCTGGATTACAGCTGGATTACAGCCTTCTCGATCAAAAATGGAACACCAATCAGTAGAAGAAAGAAACGAGACTGATTATCAATATCAAGTGAGTATTCTCTGTGAAAGAGTCAAAGGATTCTGAGCACTTAGAGTAAGAACCCAGTCTGCTTGCCTTATATATGTGAGATTGGAATGCATTCAACACGGCACTTTGTTAATATGGTGAATTTATTTGCTTTGCTTTACATTTATCAGCCAAACTTACTCTATGCCTAATGTCTCTAAGAAGGAGGAATACCCAAACTTATGTTTTACATTTGGCATAGGCTTCTGTATGAAATTTAAGACTAGTCATTTTACTTTAAGTGTGGAGCCATTTTGCTTTAAGTAAATGTCTAAAAATCAAGATGGAAATTCTCATGTGAAACAATGTGTACTAAAATATTGTGTCTCATGCTTAATTAGCAGCTTTAGTATTTCTTGTTTTAGTGAGCAATCAGTTCTTTAGAAATGAATATTAGTTAGCATGTATAGAAGTAAATTTGTTTCTGTTCATGACAAAATGAGTAGGAAAAGAACTGCTTATTTTACTATGAAAGGCTGGCTTTGCAAAGTTAGTAAATTTGGAGTCAGTTCATAAACTTCCTGACTAGGAAGGAATCAATTCATTTATAGTAACCAAAATTATAATTTTATTAAATAGCCCTCGGGGGGCAACAGGGCAGAGAATGTTAGGAAACCTGTTATAGGGAAGAAATGAGATACTTTGAGTATTTACAAGCATCCCATAGTATCAATATTAGTGTGGAAACTTATTAAAATTAATTCCAGTCACCTTTCATTCAATTCAATTCAATTCAGCAACAAATATTAGGTACTGATGCTCAAAATTAGATAAAAAATATCCTCTGGAAATACAGATATGTTTCAGAAAAAACTACAATCACAGCACCAGAATTCATAAACTGCTTTTGAGATCTAAAATTGTTTTTAAATAACAGGACTATATATGGAAAATCATATACCACTGAGATGGATATGTGAAGATAGTGCTCTCATGTGAGGTATAAGCATCATAAACGCTTTCTAAAAAGGTTTCCTGTGATCTCTTGCCAAGTGTTTTCTCAAATAACTTGTAAAATGGATTAAAGCACTGAGCAATTTTTATCACTTCCTCCAATATATTAAAGTCATATAAGTGTATAGAAGAAAGTGGTTATTATACAAATCTGGAAATGAAGCATATAATTATTCATGTTACTTAGTGTCAGTATTTAATTACAAATTACATGGTACTAGAAATAGCTTTACAGTGTGGTAAAACTAGTATTGGTATTCTAAGATTTTTATATTAGTTATTATATGCTCTAGAGCATTTATGACATAAGTATGCAGTAAATTGTTTAAATATACACTTGCTCCACATATATATTTTTACAGCTAAAGTACTCAGAAGACCAAACAAAATAATATGGGTGGTATGCTTTGTTCATCAGCTCCCC
This sequence comes from Typhlomys cinereus, assembly GCA_023101885.1. Lineage (NCBI taxonomy): Eukaryota > Metazoa > Chordata > Mammalia > Rodentia > Platacanthomyidae > Typhlomys > Typhlomys cinereus. The sequence continues at coordinate 247,407 of JALPQD010000158.1, read as the reverse complement.
AACACACATGCCACTTTTAGTAGAAAAAGGGGGAAATATTTAAACTGCAACAGAATTCTTCCCTCTGCAAAGTGAATACACCCCCACTTATAAGTCAAAAAAGTGTCACACAATCTTTCACATTGCTTTATCAATAAAATCACTTACTTTACTTTGACATGCATTGCACTTGTGGGAGAAGAAAGCAATATTTTAACTTGTCATAGTTAGGCACAGGTGTCAAATTGACAGTTGAGGGTTTGAGCTCTGGGCACTTTTGTGGAGAATTAGTGGTTGGATTAAGCCCACAGCAAACCTGCAGGAGATTGTCTGGCTGATGAGGAAGGCCCAGATGGGTGGGATTAGGCCCAGAAATAAAATACAGACTGTTAGTATCCTTGTATACACGTGGCCAGACACACTGGTTTGTCAAGTAAGGATTGTCCCTCTCTAAGCCGTTACATAGTGATGGTGTGGCCAGTTTCCTCAGCCTTGGTGTTGGTGTATGCTCTCCAGTACAGCTAGCCAATGAACTGTAACTGGACTATCATAAGAAAATAAATCCTTTGTTCCCTTAAGCCGTTTGATGGTCATTTATCAGCAACTGAACTGCAACAAATTTTTGCATTATTTCAAAAAAAACTTTCCTACATTTTATATTTTTCTTAATCATACAAGCTCAACAGGTACCCCATCTTCTTCCTTCTCCTTCCCCTCCCCTGTCATCCCCTACTGCACTCTCCCCCTTTTCTCCCTTGCTTTTAACTCCTCCCTCCTTCTCCATCTTCTGATGCCTCCCCCTTCCTTCCTCCCCTTATCCTTAAATGAAAGACTCTTTTTAGGCAATGGTGTGCTTTTGTGCTAAATAAGAAAAATAACAACTATTGTAAATGAGAAAATGATTTTAAGGCTTCTGGCACAGAGCCTCTTACTCTTGGAGCTCTTATCACCAAACTTTTCCAAGCTTAATAAGATCTTAAAATCTCATCCTTCAATAAAATATTTAAAGAAGAGTCAGGATAGAAAAGTAAGCAAATGGATCAGTGTCTGCTAGTAATATACATATGTATACATTTTGGAATTTGTTTTTAGGTTTTTGAACCTTCCCTGAATCTCTTTAACTGATAATATTCTCAAAATTTAAATTCATATCCTTGACCCTAAGTTTCTGATTTTCCTCCTTTTATTGTTTTAGAGTCTATGATTCAACATGTGAGTAGGAAGATGATAATATGTTGTTAACCATTACTATATAGATTTCAAAAACTACCAGGAAACTTTTGAAATTTAAAATAATTTTAATATTTAAATTACTGAAAAATTTTTACAAGTTTGAAATATTGTTTTAATGCTACAAGGTCTACTATGGACAAAAGTCCCTGAAGGGATCTGACCCATGAATGCCCTAGATTCTGAAATGTGTCACTCTTGGTACTCCCTGCTTCCCTCACATTGCTAACATTGTGCTTCACTGCACTGGAAAGTTCCATGAAAAACAAAGAAACATACCAGATACTTTTATAAGATGATGTAATTTTAACTGATCAGTAAAGAGAAACTTTTGTCAAAGGTAGATAAAATGTCTTTCTCCTCCTAACCTAAGTTTGTAAATATATTTCTATCTTCCTTCACTCTTGTACTTTTCCTGCAATTTTTTATCATGTGAAACTATCACATAATTGTTAAGGTAATTCAATTTAATATCAGTAACTAATGCCCAGGCTATTTTGAAAGTGATTTATCATCTTTACAGATGTATTTTATGCTATTTAGAATAAGTAGTGACAGTTTTATTAGTTACTACAGCAATCTGACATTCTATTTAAAAATGTGACATTCCATTTTCTCAGAACACATTTTAATTAAAATATACTCATGTTTACTGAAATTAATATATAATCTCACCATCATAGCAGTGGGATCTGTGATTAGTTGCACCCCAATACAAGAAGTACATATCCTTAAAATTGATCAAACTTGGAAAAATGTCTTTAATGCTTTTATTTAACAACTTAAGTGTTTTTACTAATTGGGTCAGCTCAGTTGTGCCATCATTACCTTTAATTGACATTTATATATCATTGTTATAATAAATCGATTGGACTATTGAATATCACAAACTACTTCATCCTTTCTCTCACCAAGTCTCACAAGCTCATTAAGTAAACAACCCTGTTTATCAGGACTCAACACAAGGCTTTGTGAAATCTCCTATGATTGTGTTCATCCTAGAAATTATTGTATATTCCCCTTTGTATTTTTTTAAATTTTAATATGGAATACTTCACAATTTGCACATCATACTTGTGCAGGGGCCATGCTAATCTTCTCTATATCGTTCCAATTTCAGTGTATGTGCTGCCAAAGTGATCATGTGTATTCCTCTTTGTATCTTTGAAAGAATTATAAATTATTTTCTTTTTCATATATTGGACAAATAATTAGTTAAGAATGATAAATGTCGCTTCCCCTCCACTCCACCACCCGGGACACGCGCACTCGCAGTCCAGCCCGGCCTCACCGCGCCTGCGACCCAGGTAAGATCCGTCCCTGCCCACCCCCAGAGACCCAGGCCGCCCAAGTGGACCCAAGCTCCTCCCACCATGCAGCCAGAGCCGTGCGCACTCAGGGCCTGGGAGGAGGAGAGGGCACCCCCTCTGCACCCGGGCCCGCCCTCAGGTCCCCCTGGTTTGAATAGCGCCCCGCCAATGCCCCATCCTCCCATCCCCTCCACTCCTCTGCCCAGGACAGGCCTCACCACACCACAATCTAGATAAGCTCAGTCCCCGCCCACCCCCAGAGCCCCAGGCCAAATAATTCAGTTTAGTGAAATTGAGAGATCTTAAGAGTTAATATGACAATGCCAAAGTCAAAGTGCAAATCCATGAGAAGCAACAATCAAGTAAACAAATTTCCCACAGAAGAAATTAATCCCATAATGTTAGACTCCAACAAGAACAAACCCACGGAAAAAGGCCAACAAAGCCCCACCCAGGATAAAGACTTTCAAAATATGATCATTACCATGTTCAATACTATGAAAGAGGAAATCAGGGAGGAATTACATAATCGAATCAATCGCTTTGAAGAGGAACACAACAGACATCTGGAGGAGTTGAGAAAAACAGTGCAAGAAACAAAAACTGGCATAGAGCAGTTAAAACAAACTCAAGCAGAGTTTAAAACTGAGCTACAAGACAAGTTATCTTCAACCCAGAACGCCACAGAGAGTCTTATCAACAGAACTAACGAAGCAGAAAACAGAATTTCAGACCTTGAAGATAAAGTGGGAGTACTAACCAGCTCAATGGAAGAGATTGTTAAAGCCAAAAAGATACTTGAGAGAAATATCCAGGAGATATGGGACACCCTGAAAAAGCCTAACATGCGTATTCATGGAATACCAGAGCAAGAATCTCAAAATACCACCCCTGAGGAAATTTTTCAAACCATCATCAAGGAAAACTTTCCTCATCTAAAAAAAGAGAGGCCCATCCATATACAAGAGGCATTCCGCACCCCAAACAGATACGACCAAAATACAAGCACCCCACGGCAAATAATAGTTAAAACACTCCACATTCAAGATAAAGAACTGGTGCTGAGAGCTTCAAGGGAGAAAAAACAAGTCACTTTTAAAGGTAAACCTATTAAAATAACAAATGACTTCTCAGTCGAAACAGTAAAAGCAAGAAGAGCTTGGAGAGACATACTTCAAGTATTGAATGAGCAAAAATGTCAAGCCAGGCTGATTTACCCTGCAAAACTATCAATCATGATCGAGGGAGAAAGAAAAATTTTCCAGCACAAAGACAACTTTAAGGGATACGTGGCCACCAAACCAGGCCTTCAAAAAATGCTAGAAATGATACTCAAGCATGAAGAAAAAAACAGGCATATCCAGGAGAACAGAAGGCAAGTATAACATCATTAAAAATGAAGCAATATACTTATAAAAGCTACTAAACATAATAAATGTCTGGAATTAACAATAGTTTCTCCATTATAACACTAAATGTTAATGGAATTAATTCACCGATCAAGAGACACAGATTACAAACTTGGATTAAAAATCACAATCCATCAATCTGCTGCCTGCAGGAAAGCCATCTCACCACAAAACATAGGCACGCTCTAAAAATAAAAGGCTGGTCAACAATTCTACAAGCTAATGGAAGCAGAAAACAGGCAGGGGTAGCCATTATGCTATCAGACAAAGTGGGCTTCAAACCAAAGAAAATTATAAGAGACACGGATGGATACTACATTTTAGTCACAGGTACAATTCACCAGGAAGACTTCACAATACTGAACATATATGCACTCAATACGGGTCCCTCCACATTCATTAAGAAAACCCTACAGCGTCTAAAGCAAGAAATCAACCCCCAAACGATAATTCTTGGGGACTTCAACACCGCCCACTCAACATGGGATAGATCAACAGGTCAAAAGCTTAACAGAGACACTTTGGACCTTAATCAAACCCTTAAAGAAATGGACCTTACAGCTCTCTATCGAACTTTTCACCCATGCACCAAAGAATACACATTTTTCTCAGTAACACACGGAACTTTCTCCAAAATAGATCACATACTGGGCCACAAAACGAATCTACACATATACAAAAAAGTTGAAATTCCTAACCTGTGCCCTGTCAGACCACCATGGCCTAAAGCTGGACATCCACAACACAACAAATAAGAGAAAATACACTAACTCCTGGAAATTTTTTCACTCAACTTTTCGTCTTTACCCTATGCTGAGTCACAGATTGAGTTATAAAGACCAGCAAGTCCTAATGGACTGTTTAAAAGTAAGATGTCTTTTGAGGCTTAGTTTTGGAGTTCACACAGGTTTAATGAAAAGAGAATCAGGCAGATTTTGGAAACTAAATTCATGCTTTAATCCCCTCACAAGATAGATCGATGTATTTGTTTAGGATTAACAATTTTGTTTCTTTGTATGAATCAGGGCTGCTCATTTGAGCATTCTGTGATAACACAAAGGTGCTATGTTTGCACTGTGCACTAGACAAACCGTGTATGATTCTGAACACTTGAAGTATAGCTTGCATAACCCTGGAACTGAATTTTACTTGTAGTCAATTTTACTTATAGTTGAATTTACCTAATTTCAATTTAAATAACCCATGCTAGAGAGACAGCTCAGGGGTTAAGCCTTTACCTCAAAAGCAGAAGATCCTGAGTTCAGATCCCAGATCCCACATAAAAAAAAAAAAAAAAAAAACCTGGTGAAAATGGCAGCGGCTTGCACTTCCAGTCCTGGAAAGCAGTTTGGGACATTCCAAAACAAAGCAAAGAGAAGGGGGTGATTCCCAACGTCAATCTTGGTTGGGCCTCCACAGGCACAGGTATTGCCTTAAGTTTAAAGAGCCACAGATGTTAAGTGGATGTATGGCATAATCATGAATTTTCAATATTTTAAATTTATATCACTATGTTTTCTTTGATATTGTTCCTTCTATTCTAATATCTTAGGATCATAAGTCTTTAGCAGGGAAATGAGCAAGATATTTGGCTTGTCCAAAGAAAGGAAATTTATGAAAAGATATTTCTGAAAGAAAATAAGAATCGAAAGTACTCCAGAATGAATAAATTCTATATAACCACAATAATCTAAGCATTGGTAACTGAAGAGTTGGGGATTGTGAAAATGTCTTAAAACTTGATATATTCATGTATAAAATAATAAAGCAATAAAAACAAACTATGATTTTCATATTAATGGAAGAAAGTGAAAGTCTTGATCTGTCATATAAGGAAGTCAGCATTGTTGCAGTTTGCCTGCATGTTGCTGATAAATGACCACCAAACAGCTTAAGGGAACAAGAGGTTTATTTTCTTACAATAGTTTGGTTACAGTTTGTAGTCCAACTTGGTAGGAAAACATGCACCAACACCAGGGCCAGGGGAACTGGCCATATCATCTCTACATAGTGGCTGAGAGAGGCACGATCCTTACTTGCCAGACCAGCATATTTGGCCAAGTATACACAACCAGCTTTCAGTATTTTATTCCAGGGCTTAATCCCACCCACCATGGGCCTTACCCATCAGCTAGACAATCTCCTGTAGGCTTGCTCTGGTCTTAATTCAACCATTAATTCTCTGCAAGTGTGCCCAGAGTTCAAATCCTCAACTGTCAAGTTGATACTTGTGCCTATGACATGCACAAATCAAATAATAATGCATTGAATAAAAATTGTAAATAAATCAGAAGAGACAGCTGACAAGAGTCTCTTGCTAGAAATCAAGCGGGCTTTTAAAAATTATATGTTTCTAACTGTGTATCCAGGGTACCTAATATTTTTATATAAAACGAAAACTATAGGACACTGGCTTAATCACTACAGAGGAATGTACAACAGTCTGTGATTCCAGTAACATCCTTTTCAATATTCATGGTGTAGCAATCATCACAAAACCTAATTTTAATGTAACTGCTGGATATTCATGTAAAGAACAGCGTTGAGGCAGAAATGGAATTTAATTAGCAATTTTGTCTGTCCTCTGAAGTCACAGACGCTGGGGTGGACAGCACCACAGAAACCCTTTTGTCATTTGCCTCAATCCTTTAATTGTTCAGGAAATGCCTGAACAGGACTGAGGCTGAGGCACACTGACAAGGGGTCGTAGCAGCACAGATGATTCCTCTTGCCTGAGGCGTATGTCTGCAACTTTGTGGGTAAGAATCAATGTAGGAAATCTTATTATGAAAAACTTACATGATATGTCAGAAAAACGTTTCTTAAAAACATCACTTTAGCTCCCTACTTTATATATCAATAAAATTAATTAACTTTTCAATTCAAAATTTTAATACATTTTCAGTAAACTTCACCTTAAACATCTACTGTCTTTAGACACAGATAGATTAGACAAATGAAGAGGAACACCCTCTGCATTTAATATGGTGAACTTCATTGTGCCCAAGAATAAGGATGAGGAAAACTGAAAGTTTTCATGTCATATGAAGATTTTCCTTGTTCTGATTGACACATGAACACACTGTTTCAACTTTCATTTACTTCTTATCATCTGGAGAAATGTGCTATGCTTTCATTTCCAAAACTATTCTACTACACTGTAAAATTGTGGCCTTTGAAGTTATTGTCATACTCACTAGTCTGAAATATTACTTGTTTCTTAACAAACTATTTTTGTAGAAGTTTAAGGTTAATATTATTTTCTGTTTATAGGAAAATCTTACTTCCCACCCTGCAAAAACCAAGGACAACACTAAATAGATAGTGGAACCATTCAGTATTACTATAGATCTGTAACTTATGGTGAAATGTCACTAATCCACCAGGCAATGAGGTCCTAATTTCAGGAGCAAAGAGATAATTGCTAAGTAATTAAGAAAAATCAAGAAGATACAGAAGAATTTGAATTAAAGCAACTCATGATATGTAAGTTTGAGAAAAAAACTAGACTTCACATAAATTTCTTGGATGTGATCTGAAGAAAATTTAACCTTGAAAAATATCAGTTGTATTCACTATCTGTATTCATACTGCAGATAAATATTTTTGATTACCTAAATACAATTACTAGTTATTTTAGTTTAAATATTACAACTGCACTATGAAATAAATTATATGATATAGCTATAGAAATGAAAATTTGTATTTTCAGGTTAAACTTGTAGACCAGCCAAAGATTAAGACTGTCCCTTTGATTTCATCTTCTTTTCGACAAAGGTCTTATAGATCTCCCTACTGCACTGTTGAAGTAATTATTTTCCCAGTTATTCTGCTCACTAAGGACCCTCTGGGATCCCAAGTGACATGACAAAGATTACATCATGTGCAGTAGGTGTGCACTTACAGGAAACTGAAACAGAGGTGACCATGCAGGTTTCTCTAGCAGCAGAGAATATTTTTAATGATATCATTAACAGCATCAAGTGTATCTACTTTCCAAAACCATGTGAACAGACGTTAATTAGAACAGCTCAGAAATTAAATGCCTTTCTTAAATTAAATGCTAAACACAGAGTTTTACATTTGAACATTTGTAATCTGTGGTTTTCATCTGAACTAAGTAGAAGTAAGCCATTTACTGTGTCATTTCCTACTTTCTGGAACTAAGGATGCTGCCGGGTAATCACTGGCTATTTTTAGAATCCTAGTTTTATGATTTATCTTCTGGCTTGTATCAGAAGCCGAGATCGTCTTGAACTGCACTGCTGTACACAAAGGGATTACCCAGTTGATATAAAACATTGTAAACGTATTTCTACTGTCGTAGATGATGACTTGAATTTTCATCAGATACTGATAAATTAAGCATGACAATCCATTTCTTAAAGTCATTTTTAAAGAACTTCCTGATTATAGTTTAAATAGCTAAATATAGTTAAATCTGAGAAAGGCTGGACAGATTGGACATAATGCTGTATTTACATGCCATGATAATTACTAAAATATACTAAATGAAATACCCTATATGGAATTCTATTAAGATGTTGATATCAGGACCATATCTCCATTACATTATGATAATCAGAATGACATACTGAACACTTAATAATGAGTTAAGAAAATTAACTTGTTTAATGTGCATGATTTTCCTATAATGCCATTTTACGTGACTTATGTGGCTTATTGGTGGCCTTATGTGTCAGCATTCTGTGCCAGCATTCCAGCAGAAAATAGACAAACATTCAAATGGGAAACTGGGAATTTTGGTTGAAAGACAAAGGGGAATTTTCTCCAAGATATAAGTGCCATTGGTTCATGGTACAGCCCCATCCCAAGCCTGGGATTAACAAAATATGCAAGTGCTCAAGACCATGGTACAAATGTATAATATATTCACATCCTTCTCATATACATCTTTCCCTAAGAATTAAAATGTCACTAGATTAATTGTAATACTCTAATACAAGGTAAATGCTATGCAGCCAGATGCTCTATGTGTTATTTATTTAGGTTGTAGTGGAAATAAGAGGGAAAAAAATCTGAGCATGTTAGTATAATTTTTTCTATCATTTTCCCTCTGTAATTTGTTAAAGACATGGAAATGAACCTGCATGAGAGAAACAATTGCACAAGGTGGACTAAGAATGCTTGAATGGATTGCAAGGAAAGGATGGGAAGCCTAGGAATGGAAAGAGAAATTTTCCTTGTGATGGCCTAAGAAGGAAACAGACAAGCAGTTTTCAGAATCCAGGGAATCTCCAATCTTTGGGAAGATGCTATGGAGCCATTACAGTCCTAAGTAGAAAACAGTAACTGCAGTAGGGCTTCCTGGGGGAACCACTCAATATATCTTAACTTTTTCCGATCCATTGAAATAGAAGGACCTCATGGCAGGGAGTGCTCATGGGAGCCTGCTGCTGGAACAGTATAGAACACGCAGGAAAAGAATGATAGATCTGTTTTATAGTAAGTGGACAGCAGCTCAGTATTAGTGACATTGAGAACAAAATTCCTTCAGGGGCAGTTTATGCTGGCAAATAGAAAAAACTCTACAAAATTAGTCAAATGCAACTAATGAAAAAAAAAGTATGCTGGAGGGCTGGGGTTAAAACTCTGCCTTATAAGCAGAAGGTCCTGAGTTTGGATCCCAAGTAAAGCATCTGGTGGAAACCATGTAGCTTACATTTCCCGTCCTGGTGGATGGAGCCTGGGAAATACCAGAGGGAACCAAAAAGAAGTCAGAAGCAATCGGGGATGAATCCTGAAGTCCCTGTTGGTCCTCTATAGGGACACATGGTGCCATCTGATGCACATACACACAGACACACACAAACACAATAAATAAAATAAAGCTTTTTTAAAAAAAGTATGCTGGAGAGAGGCTCAGAAGTTAAAATTCTGCCTCACAAGCAGAAGGACCTGAATTTGGAACCTAGGTCCCACATAAACACACGCGGTGGAAATGGCAGTGGTTTAAATTTCCAGCTCTGGAAGGTAGAGCCTGGGAAATTCCACAGCAAAGTGAAAAGGGACGTAGAAGAAATCCAAGATGGTTCTAAAGTCACTCTTGGACTTCCACAGGCACAAACAGTGCCCTCATGGTAAATACAGTCAAACATACACACAAATACACACACACACACACACACACACACACACACACACACACACACCAGAACTATTTTTTAAAGAAGCATAGATAATACAGAAGTTGGGTATAGTAAGCATCATGTTCAGATAGTATGGCCAGGAAGTGTCTCACAGAGGAAGAGACACTTGTACAAAGAGATGGAGGAGTAGGTGATGTGACAATCTAGGGAGAAAACCTACACCTGAAGGACCAAAAGTGTGACATTCTAGGTTGGAACATGATAGTGTGTCAGCAAATGAAGAGACAAGATACAATTGATGATACTAATATTGCTATTCAGAAAGGCTCAGGGGAGTTGGGAGGAAGGCACACCAGCAAGCTAAATGGAAACCAGCCCGCCCATCTAAGACTAGTAAAGGAATTCTGTTGTACTGTAAATCACAGAGACACTTTTGACAATTTGAAATAGGAGGCTTATATAATCATTAAATTGCAGTATAGAAAGATCTCTCCTATTGGACAAGAATCTTGTTGTGCATGAGGAGGCAAATGAAGGAAGGGTAAGGGGGCTGAATATTAAGGATCCAGACCTCTGGGCTGCAGCAACCACACCCAGATCAAATGATGGCAGTGGACAGGTGATGGAGGCAGGGCAAATACACAGAAGTGAAAGTATTTAAAAGAAGTTTAAGCCACAGAGTGCTGTACCTCAGCAACACAGTGGATGTGCTTTGGGCAGGGACTAGACCGGAGCACTGCCAGATACAATATGTGAGGGAAAGGCAGCACCAGCAGGAGTCAATGTTTTAGTTCAGCATCAGATGTATCCAATTGTTTTTTTAGTCCTCAGGAAAAGATTTGGTACTTAATTTGGAACCAAAAAAGCAAAGTTAGTTAGATAGGTTGATATCTGTGAAATGTTTGGCCATCTTACTCATGAAGAAGATAGATCTTAAGCGTAGATATAATAAAGTCACATGAGCAAACAGAGTGAGGAGTTTCAGCCTTTGCAGATCTTCTTTTGAACACCCTCAGATTTAATAGCATGTGGAGAAAGGAACTTGAAAAGACACATGTGCATACATGTAAGACATGCCAATGAAAGTAATGATAAATGCAATTTGTGACATTTTTGAAGCAATATGGGAATAACTTTAATTAATATAATCATTAACATTAGCATGAACAGCCTTAAAACAAAATTGCATGTGCTAATATCCACAGCCTAGGGCTGAAGTAAATGGTCTACTCCTTCTTGAGATGTCTTATGAGCATCAGATTTTCATGACCCAGGGTACTATTTTCCTATTTCCTCAGCTTTCACCACAATCCTTTCTTTCATATTCTTCCCCTTCCCCTTGAATGTGCACACATTTTTTCTGAACTTATTTTTTTGTTTTATAAAACCTATATTTTAAATGTCTTCCATCATAGCATTTAAGTCATGTCAGAGTAAAGATAATGTTGGATTTTTTTTGCCCTTTTCTGTTCAAAAATACAACTTTCCTTGCTCTATTTACTTTTTCCAAATATCTATGATATTAAATGTAAATTCTCCCTGTTTTATTCAACTTAAAAATTAATTACCATTCATATCAGCAAGTATAAAGTTAAAAATTAAAAATTATTTGAGCCCTCTGGAATGCAGGTGTATTTCACTCAGTAAAGAGAAGACAGGATAGACAGCATCTTGAGCTCATGAGGAGGTTACTCCACTTGAGAACTCACTGCTATGATGTCTACTTCTCACACAATTTGCACAATATTTGGCCTATCAACATTTCACCATGGTGGGGAAGATCTTAAGAGACACTATACCTCTTTGAGAGAATACTGAGGGATGATGTCAGACAGGCAAAGGGGAGATTTTTCCTTAAAGAAAGGTCATCCATGCCCCCCAAAGCACAGGTACAGGCATCCCAGATGAAGCCTAGTGGGCCACATTGAAAAAAAATGTGAATGTAGGAGATAAACTGAATGGAAAAGAGAAAGTAGAAGTGGGACAGAAGTGGGGAATGAGATTGGGCAGTAAAAAGTGAAAATGCATAAATTCATTATGTTTATTATAAAAGTCTCCAAGAATAAAAATAAAACACTATAAAAAGAGAGAAGACATAATAATTTGACAGTAGTTTTGTTCTGTTTACTTTCTTGCTGAGTTGCCTGAATTTTTTTTTCTCATTTAATGGCTGCTTATGCCCTAGTTTTCAACAACTTATGGTCCTGAAAACCTCCCACAAAGGAATACAGGACTATGTAACAGGCCGAATTTTCTAGATAGCAAACAGAGGGGATAACAGTTCTAGATGAGAACTTGACAGCTGAAAGTTGAACCTTTAGGCCCATGTTAAAGAAATATTTAATATAAGCAAAGCCTGAGCAACCATCTGGGAGATTGGTATGGCAATACCAAGTCCATGGTGGGTAGGACCATTCCATAGGCAGATGGATGAGTTGGAGAGAACTGGTTCAGTACCTTGGCCTGCAGGCAGATTGAAAGAATGAAGCAAGAATGTAAGCACCTCTCTCAAACTTTTAGTCTGTGTGCTGCGTGGTCAGGTCCTTCAGCTCCTGATGTTGACATGAACCCTCCTGTCTCTATGATGAACCACAACAAGAAGAATAAATAAATAAATAGGAATAAATAAATAGGAATAAAACCCCTTATTCCCCTAAGTTGTTTGGGACCTTCAATCAGTAAAGGGAAGATAAAACTGACACGAGGGTAAGTTTGAGACAGAGACATGTTATTTATAGCCTACCTCTTTAAAATATGAAGCATGATATGTCTTTGGGTTGGGGAGATGACTCAGTGGTTAAAGACCATTGCTACTCAAAGATGTGAGTTTAGAACCTGTTGAAATTATACTGTGTGTTGCTGATGAATTCACTGCCGAATGGATTTGGGTTGGGAAAGAGGTTTTATTTTATCTTATAATTGGTTACATTTCTTAGCATAGTTTGGTAGGAGAGCTCATACCAATACCCCAATCAGGGGTCAAGATGACACGGGATTTCTTCTGGGTTCTGTTTGAATCCAAGCTCTTGTGTTTGTGAGTCAAAGATTGAAACCAGAACAGGTATAGAGGTAGAACAGAACTCATAGATATGAATCTGTGAGGGGCAAGAGAGCCCTGGAGAACTCATGGGTAAACTCAGGCATGAAATCCATGAGGGGTAAGAGAAAAGTCACATAGGAATTCCTGGACTCCAGACGTGGAGTATCACCAGGGGAAAGGGAGTGGGAATGCATGGAAGTGGAGTCAGGGAGGGGTGAGAGGGCCAAAGATGGCTGCCAGGTCAGGGTTATTTATAGGCCTAGGCAGACCTTGGGGGTGGTGGGAGTGGAGAATCACTTTTCCTCATTGGTTAGCTCCAGTTTCTACAAACCTGATTTGAGCTTTTGATCCTCTATATCTCATTGTTCGGTTCATATTATGGCCCAACCAAGTTGATCTCCTCTCAGATCTCATAGTGGGCCTATCCATAATGGAGAACTAATCTCCAAATCCTTTCATAAACAAAGGGTTGGGGAAAGTTGGCAATTTTGTTATCTCTATGAAAGATTAGAGTCAGTTCCTCCAGATCACTAGGGTGTGTTCTTTCAGGGAAATCCCAGCAGTGGGGGCTGACCTTCAAAGACCTTCAGAGACTATCCCTGCACGGCTGCTCTAAAACTGCCTAAGAGGGACTTAGCCTCACCATATCTACAGGACTGCTGAGAGAGTGGAAAGTCTTACTTGCCCAGATAACTTGTCTGTCAAAGAATGCCAACTTTCTTAATCAGTTCCCTTCCTCTTATCTACCTATCCAGGGATAAGTCCCACCAACTGTGGGCTGTGTCTTCCCTCAAAGATTACCCAGTCTCCTGCAGGCTTGCTTAAGGTTTAACTCAGCTACTAGTTCTTTACAATTGTGCCCAGACCTTGAGCAGTCAATGGTCATGTTGATATCTGTAACTAGCTAACATCTTAATCATAATCCCACCTAAAAGCAAATGACAGATAGTTATGGTAACCCACCAGTAAATCCAGTCCTGGAAAGCAGAGCCTAGGAATGCTAAAGACAAACTGGCTAACTAAACAAGCCCTGATAGAATGCTATGGGTTTGACTAGTGACCTATGGTCAAAGCAAGGTGGAAGAGCAATTTAAGATGATTCCTAGCACCTTTGGGCTTCTGCAGTTGAGCTTTCTCATGTGCACATGTACCTGAAAACTCACATGTACTCATATGTACATGAAAGGGAAAATGTATTATATCATTCCATGGTAGGTAGGACTAGAGCCTGGACAGATAAATAAAATACAAGAGCTAGAGGAAGTCAGTAGCCTTGTATATACTTGACAGATCTGCTCGTCTGCCAGATCAGTTGTTGTTAGGCCATCCCAGGCAAGATGGCACTGGGAGGAAGTGAAGAAGGCGTAGCCGAGCACATGGGGCCTAAGATGGCACTGGGAGCTAGTGTGCAGGGCCTAACCCTGTTTGCATCAAAGGGGAACCCTGAGTGGTTCATAAGAGTTCCATAATGCTGAATGGAGCCCATGAAACCTGCATGCTGCACTGACCTTTAATATGATTGGCTCTCCGTTTTGTGCCTCGTGGTTTTTGTCTTTATAAACTGCTGTGCTGCATACAATAAAGTGAGTTCATGCTTTGCTTAACTCCCTGCCATGCCTGATTGTCTCCCGGGACCTGGGAGGTGGAGGGGCAGGCAGCACGCTCACCTCTCTCCTTCCCAGCTGCCAGGAGCCGACCTCCACACATCTGGTACCCTGTGTGAGGAGAGCTTCCAGGAACAGTTGGAGCCAAGAGGTCTATCGAAGTGACTGAGACCCTCAGTTGATGGAAATCAGAGAGAAGATTAGGGAGAAAAAGAAAAGGAGGGACTTACATCCCCCAAACTAGAGGAGGATAAGGTGGACTGGGCCAAATTCAGTGAGGAGAGAGCCCACACACACTGGGTTGAAGTGAAAGTGAAATTGTAATCTCACCTGAAGCACTAAAGAAAGATAGGGATCTTGACCCCCTTTATCCGGACCTAACCTTGTTCAAGGGAGAAGGGAATAAGAGTAATCTAGATGAGGGCCCTCCTTTCTTCTGCCCCCCCCATATGCCCATCTCACAAAGACCACTCCTGAAGCCACACATGGGTGCATTGGCCCCCATCAGGCTAGAGCAGGGAATCTGGAGCTGGAGTCCATGTGTGCTGAGACATATCAGGTGCAAGCCTATCCTGTCAACCTCAATCCTGGGGGTAATCACCCGCAGTACGGTATCCCTGGGAGGCTAAAGATTTAAGGGAATTAAAGAAGACAATTCTAGAGGGTGGCTCAAATTCCCCTTGGGTTGAGACCCTTCTTCAAGATGTGATGCCCCTAAGGGAAATAGTGGATCAGCAATCAAAGCAAGGTCATATCCGCCTGTCTATGAGTGCATGGAATACACCAGTTTTTGTTATCAGGAAGTCCTCTGGGAAGTGGCATATGTTACAAGATCTAAGGCTGATCAATAGATGAACGAAGCTAGTGGGCAACCCCCTTAGGGGCATGCCCTGGGTGACGGCCATCCCCTCAGACTTTACCCTTGTGGTCACTGATCTTAAAGACTGTTTTTTTTCTATTATGCTGCACCCTGCAGACCATGAAAAGTTTGCTTTTTCTGTTCTGTCTATGAACTTTTCAGGGCCCGATCAAAGATATGAATGGTTTGTGCTCCCACAAGGAATGGCAAATAGTCCAGAATTTTGTCAAACTTATGTGTATAAACTGATTGAACCATTGATAGGAAATAAAGATATTCTTATATATGTTTATATGGATGATATTATCATTAGACATAGAGATCCAACTAAATTACAATCCCTTATGCAAGAAGTGATTAAATATTTAAAAAGGAGAAACTTACCTATCACCCCTGATAAGGTCTAACGGGTGTCTCCTTTTAAGGTTTTAGGAACCCCTTTGACACTTATGCGGGCATCACCTCTCAGACTGTATATAAATGTGCCTAACAATATTACTATCACGAGTTTACAACAATTATTAGGAGAAATAAATTGGCTTATATCATGGGTGGGGATCTCCACCGAGGCCCTCACTCCTCTTTTTAATCTATTGTCCAGCAGACAACCTGGAGATACAATTACTTTACAGGAAAGTCACTGTCAGATAATTGAACAGTTTCAGGATGCCCTTAGGGATGCTCAATTGGCTAGATATAATCCTGGGAAACCCATTGCCCTCTGGCTAATTCAGGAAGGGGACTCCTTACAGCAGCTTTATCACAGATTGGAGAAATTCTACAATGGATCCACATGTCTCTGGGAAATGCCCCTAGAGTTTATACCCCTACAGATCAATTAGCAGATATGATTTAAAAAGGGATGTGAACAGACATGTAGACACTATGGTAAAGATCCAGACTCTATTGTCTTTCCCTATAGGCTGGCTGATGTAGAATGGCTGACTAAATATCACCCCCAATTGGCTTTGGCATTAGAAGGATACCTAGGGGAGATAAGCTGTCATTATGGCCCATCTAAATGGGTCACGCCCCTTCAATGATTACCACTTGCCGAGCCCGAATTCTTTTATTTTTTTGCATTTATTTGATAACCTTAATGTTACAGATAATTTCTTAAATTAAATTTTATTGTTAAGCAACTGTTTGAGTTATTCTCTGTGTGAGTTATTCTTTTTTATTATTAATACATTTTTTATTATTATTTCAGCTCATACAAACTTAATAGGTACACCAGTTCCCTCCCTCCCTCCCCCTGAAACCCCCTGCTCCTCCTCCCCTCACCCCTCCCTCCCCATCCCCCAGTGCCTCCCGCCCCAATTCCCAGAGAGTCCTTTCTTGTGAATGTCTGATTTTCCTCTGGGCCCTCCTCTCCGATGACGTACAAGGACCCAGTGGCCTTTCCCTGAACCCTTTCCCGTGTTCCCCTTAAGTATAGGAACACTGCTGTGGCTGCCAATCCCTTGCCTCCAAGGATCTTGGTGCTTTTAGCAGATGCTAGACTTTGTGAGGTCAATAGTGTGTTGGACAATGCGCAGGGCATGTAAAGTCCAATTATGATTGCTTCAGCCCTAACTTGTATGGAGTATCTTGCATATCATTGCTCCTCCCATCCTTTTGCTCTTACACTCTTACCGCCCCCTCTTCCGCAAATGTCCCTGAGCTTCAAGATTAGTCTGGCCTAGTTCTAGGTGGTTGATATAGAGTCTCTGAAGTTCTGGATTGTAGTTTGTTGATTTCTTTTTGCAGTTTCACTCCTGCAATGCCCTTCACTCCATCCTGATGGGCATTGTATGTCACCCCCTGGCCAGAGTCAAAAAGCTGTTAAACTAGAGTCTTGTGATAAGAGCACATTCAAAGGTAGATGTAATAAAAGTGGGAAACCACAGTGAGGGAGGGGTCTATCACCCATTTGCAAAATGGTTACTTTTTATCTGCCAGACTATATGCCTTCCTCTTCTGGTGAGATCATACCCCCTCATTAGTAAATGATCAGGAACGAAAGTCTGTGAACTTAATCAGATGTCTCATTACTTATTTGAGTCCTTGATGGAGGCCTATTTTCTCTGCTGTAACACGATCCCCTCTCTCCTTGTTTCTGGTGTGGCCCTCCTACCCCATCCCTCCTGTTCATAATCCTTGCAATTACTGTAGGTATTACAGAGATTTTTCTTTGAGTGTCTCTAGGTGGGCTGGGTGGGTTTGGTACTAGGAGCCAATTATTAGGGAGTACATAAGGCACTTAATTTTCTGGGTTTGGGATACTTCACTTAATATAATTGTTTCTAATGACATCCATTTCCCAGCAAATTCCAGTAATTCATCACTTTTGATGGCTGAGTAGTACTCCGTTGTATAGATGTACCACTGTTTCCTTATCCACTCGTCAACTGTTGGACATTTGGGTTGATTCCATGACTTTGCTATTGTAAACAGTGCTGCTATGAACATGCTTGTGCTATCGAGGTAAACCTCTGCTGCATGGGGGGTTATTCCCAAAAGTGGAATTTCATATGGCATTTCAATCTTTAATTTCTTTAAGAATCTCCAGACGGCCGAGCCCGAATTCTTTGTTAAAACACTCATACCAGATACCTCATATGTATTCACACATGGGGGAAAAACTGGATCTGCTTATGCTACCTTTGACAATCAGGAAATTTGATTCAGCCCTGCAGACAAAAATACCAACCTGCCCAAGGATTAGCTCATTATAAAGAGCTGTTGGCAGTTATAATAGCATTAAGAGATAATAAAGAAGCTATTAACTTATTCTCTGACAGTCTATACATTGTAAATTACAAGCAGGGGTAATAAATTGTTGGGCCCACCCGGGATTTGCCCCAGGGCATGGCCAAGCACATGGGACTAAAGATGGTGCTGAGGGCTAGTGTCCTGGGTGTAACCCTGATCACATTACAGAGAGCCCTAATTGGCTTTCAGTTATTGACCTACCTTCCTTACTGAATTGACATTGGACTTGACCTGTGGTACCTGAAGGTTGTGTTAACCTTTGACACAATTGGGTGCCTGTTTGGCGCCTTGTGGTCTTTTGTCTATATAAGCTGTTTTGTTACCCCCTAATAAACTGAGATTTGCTCTGACAAACTCCCCGTCCCGTGGCCGAGTCTCTGGGGAATTGAGGCGGAGATGGGGACGCTGGAACTTGCCTTTTTTCATCACCGCAACAGGCTGCGCAATCATGTGAATGAGTGTGTGAGTGGGTGGAACATACCACACCATGGGTAGTGGACTAAACAATAAATTCTCATATAGATAGCATATAGATAGATAGCAATCCTATATCGCCCCTTATGGTAGAACTAAAATCTGTATTGGAAGGACGAGAAAAACCTATATATTTACATTTAAGGAGTCATTCTGCCCTGCCTGGATTCCTAATCCAAGGCAATGCTTTAGCTGATGAATTAGCTTCACAAGAAATGAGGGCTCTTAATGTTCAGGAAGCTTCTGATTTATATAGCCTAACTCACCTTAATTGGAGGAGCTTACTCCATAAGTCCCCTCAAGTTCTTATAAAGGACTTAAAAAAGATTATTCAAACCTGCAAATCATGTCAACCCTTTATCCAAGTCCCACCCTTACGGGGACGAGTGGTTAATCCCTGAGGGTTAAAACCTAATATGCTATGGCAAACAGATGTTATTCATTATGTACCATTTGATAAACTTAAATATATCTTTGCTTCCGTAGATACATTCTCTCAAGCATGTTGGGCATCTGCACACACAGGGGAAAAAGCCAAACATGCACAATCACATTTTTTACAATGCTTTGCTACCTTAGGGTTACCTAAACAAATTAAGACAGATTATGGTCCTTGTTTTATTAGTCAGACTTTACAAAACTTTTTTCAGACTTGGCATATTACTACAGGAATCCCATATAATCCCCAAGGACAAGCCATTATTGAAAGAAACCACCAATACTTAAAGACACAATTACAAAAACAAAAAGAGGGTATAAGCCCACATCAGCAGTTAGGGCTAGCATTATTTACAATCAATATTTTAAATTTTCAAAAGGAACAACCAGAGTCAAGATTTCAAAAGCATTGGGATCACCTATCCACTAAACCTTCTATCAGGGTATGCTGAAAGGAGCCCTTCACTGGTCATTGGAGGGGACCAGACCCCTTAATCACTACAGGATGGGGGTTTGGATGTATTTTCCCCACTGGAGAGTCCTCTCCAATTTGGGGACCAGCTAGGTACCTTAAAATTTTGCCCCCAGGAGAACCTTCATGACATGACCAAGAAGAGCCTTCCTAAAAGGAATGGTGGATTGCCCATGCAGTTAACCGATCAAAAATACAAAGAAAACATTGCAATAAATGACAAAAAAGCAAGCATGAGAATAAAGATTATGCCATAAAAAAAAAAACAAGGGCAGACTGCCCTTGAGAAAGTGTTATCTATGCTTTCTGTTTCAGAACCCACCAAGGATCTCAGTACCTACAATGACCAAAGGGTTACTAGCACTACTGTCCCTGCTGATCCTCATAGACTCAATGAAAGCAACGCCACACAACGCCCATCAGCCTCAGCTGATCATGTGGATGATTATCAATTCTCAGACAGGCAACATCATCAACCAGACTACTAGTACTCAACCGCCAACCGCCTGGTTCCTTGACCTTCTTTTTGATTTAGGTGATTTGACCAGGGGCTCGTGGGACATACCGGACTGGACTGAAGGACATGGTGGCCAGCCTGAATGTAGAGGGAAGAAGGGCTGTAACCTGCCCCTCACTGGGTCACCTAATGACCTGGGATGCTCGCACATGTTAAATGTCTGTCCTGGACTTTTATTGTAAAAATTGGGGATGCAAAAAGACAGGGACAGGACACTGGGTTCACCGCTAAGGGTTGATCATGGTGAACCGAGTGCATCAAAGCCGTCTGGCAACAAACCCTATATGATAGATGCGCATCTTGGCATTGCAACCCTATCAAGGTGTCATTATGACAGGCTGCCCACTCGCCCCCAACAGTCCTACCTACACCAGGATGGACAGGGCAAAGGCCTGACCTAACCCAAGGTGGCTTGGTCGACACCCTACCTAATCCAAGGTGGAGTCAATCTGGGTTTGACCTAACATCCAGGTGAACACATTGGGTCATAAAAAAATGAAAAGGGGGAGATGTTGGGCCAGCCCAGGCAAGATGGCACTGGGAAGAAGTGAACAAGGTGTAGCTGACCACATGGGGCCTAAGATGGTGCTGGAAGCTAGTGTGCGGGGTGTAACCTTGTTTGCATCACAGGGAACCCTGATTGGTTCCTAAGAGTTCCATAATGCTGATCCTAGCCATAAAGCTTGCATGCTGCACTGACCTTTAATATGATTGGCTGCCCATTTTGTGCCTCACAGTTTTTGCCTTTATAAACTGCTGCACTGTGTACAATAAAGTGAGTTCATGCTTCGACTTAACTCCCTGCCATGCCTGATTGTCTCCTGGGACCTGGGTGGCAGAGGGGCAGGCAGCACATTCACCTCTCTACTTCCTGGTGCCCAGGAGCCGGCCCCCACAACCTGTTATGTGTACATGATATGGACCCTTGGTGATAACAAAAATTTTTCTACCAAGCTGTACTAACAACTATAATTGGACAATCATAAGAGAAAATAAAGTCCCTCATTCCCTTCAGCAGTTTGTCATGATTTTTTCAGCAATCATGCAGAGAAACTGTACTACTTTTTTTTTTTTTAGAACATTTGCTTTAAAATGTACTATTAGGGACAGCATAATAAATCAGTGGGTAAAGTGTCTGTTTGTCAAACTGGTAACCTGAGTCTGATTCATAGACTCCCACATAATGGACAAAAAAAAGTTGTCCTTGGTTCTTCAAATATTAACTATCACATCCATTTATGCACTATGGCATGCAAGTACATCTCTCTCTCTCTCTCTCTCTCTCTCTCTCTCACACACACACACACACACACACAAACACACACACTTAAATTAAAAAGTAAGTAAATAGCCAAAAATATAAAGAAGAATGATCCTTTACTAAACAAGTAACCAATAACAAATAATATACAATTATACATAGTTCCTATGTCCCTTTGAGATATAAAGCTGATATAACACATTAATATCTTTTTCTCTCCAATACCCAGGAGTAATTCTTTTAAATGAAATCATCATGAAAATAAAGGTCTCTGTCTACCAGTCTCCCTTGGAAACAGAATCCTAACTGTTATAGATGCTAATAAAATTAGCACATAAAATTAGCACACTCAGGTTACCTGAATTACATTGACCTCCCTTACTACTCACTAAGTTCTTCAGAATTTTTCACCTTTCTTGCTTCCATCTGAGAAAAATTGACTTCAATATTTCTTCCATATTGTAATTATCTCTCTCCTCTATTATAATAAACTTGAATAAAGTCTTTCTCATCAGCTTAAATGTTCCAATGCAATTTCTCTTTAACATAGTAAAAACTACACCAGTATTTGAGTCTGATGGGAAAATGTTCAATTGTTGTTATAATGCAATTTTCATTCAATTAAGCAATGCATATACAAAATTGGAAAAGACTCTAATGTCCTAAAGTTCTTAACCAGATTTGTTATTCTCTCATTATCTTGCTAAAGTTTTAAAATTAGAGGAAATAATATGCCCATAGAAATTAAGTATTTCTAAATGTCTTACCAAGCTTTTTATTTTTCTTGAAAAGCTTGTGTTTAAATCTTGCCATATATATAACATACTATTACAAAAGTTTTGGTGCAATTTTTGATACCTTTATTATATATTTTTATAAATTATAAATTAAACTAAAATGAATAGTAACTAGCAAGAGTGATAATATCTATAAACCCATCTAGAGGATTGAGACAAGAGGATCTATAGTTTGAAGACAGACTGGGATAAATAGAGAAAACCTGTTACAAGAAAAAGCTTTTTTAATCTTCAAATAGTTAAATAACTAAAGTAATTAGAAGCAGAAATAAAACATCTATTATATTTGTGGGTAAATAAATGACAAATTATTTGGATAATAAAGACATCTTAACAGGACTTAAAATACAAAGGCTGGACCAAATACTGTTAAATTTTAACATGTAAGTGAATCACATTGAAGAAGTGAATAGTCTCTAATTTTAAAAAAAGATTCGAAAGTCTTTAATTATACTGGTAAACTTCTGCTAGTCTTATAAAATGTAATTTTAAAATCTTCTGTTTCCCTTTGGGTATAAAGCTGGATGAGTGAAGGGAAATGCATACATCAGTGGAGTGGCATGAAGAGAGGTAACTTGTTACACTATGGAGGCCTAAACCTCCACAGGAGTAGACAAGCTAGAGTGAACCCTGAGGTCCATTGAGGCATGCAGGTGGAAGAGTGGGAGGGAGTGGGAGGGAGTAATGAGGGGAAAAGAGGGGATGGGAGGAAGGAGAGAAGGAGGGAAACTGGGATGACTACTCAATAAGGCTGTAAAAGTAGAAAAAATAAATTGCCTAACAAAGGATGAAATCCTGGTAGGAAAAAAGATCCATATACCTGCTTGCTTAAATAAAGCTCAGTATTCCTTTTTGCTTTAAACATAATACAATCTGTACTGCAGTTTCTGTAAGATCCGTTCAAAAAACTAAACATAATTTCAGCTAGGATTATTTCTAATTTCAAATAGTATCACTTCACTGCATATTATATGTTACACTTTCTGAAAGTCTTTTTGGCATCTTTAACATTTCTTAAGAGCTTCAAAGACCTATTCTCACTTGGATAATTCCATTTTTAAAAAGGTAGTAGTTACATATAATTTTAATGTTTTTGCATTATTTGCATTGATTTCTGATGAGAATATTTTTCATTATGCTAATTTTATGTAAATTTTTCTCTTTTTGGGCTGGAGAGGTGGCTCAGGGGTTAAGCCTCTGCCTTTAGGCAGAAGGTCCTGAGTTTGGATCCTAGACCTCACTATAGACTCCGGGCACAAGCGGGGGCAGCCTGCATTTCTGGTCCTGGTAGGGCAGTGCCTTGAATCCAGGGCAGAGTAAACAAGGAGGAGGTGGAGGCGGTCCATGGTGGTTCCCGAATTTGTTGTGGTTCTACACACACACACACACACACACACACACACACACACACGCACAATTGAATAAAAAAATTCTCTTTTCATGGTGATATATTTCTGATTTTTTTATTATGGCTTGTTAATGAGTAACAAAGAGGCAGCTTAGTGTGTAAAATGCATACTGCACAAGCAAATGATTGAAAATGCTAATAAAAGGATAAGAAGAACAACTCATTCTCCCACTGTAGCAAATGTAAAATAATTACTGTGGCCCATGCCACCTAGATGATTATTTTTTCACACTCCAATATTTTTAATGAAAGATTTTTTTACCTAAAATTCAACACTAAAATAAAGTGCATTTTAACATTAAAAATACGGTATGTTTTCAATTTCAAATGTTGATCCAGCTGTTTTATCCAGAAAAAATGATGGTATTAACAAATTAACACAAATCCTAAACAATAACAAAAAAAATCACATTAGCTACTAAGTTCTTTCACTTAGGATGTATCTATTACATATTACCAAAGTCATAATGCAGTCTTAAGTTGTTAACAGCAAAAAAGTAGAAATTATAATCATTGTTTTAAACCACTATCATTTAACTTAGATAGACGGATTTAAAACTATTTGCATTACTTTAACAGCCACAGTAGTGTTCCTATGCTTAACGGGAACACAGGAATGGGTTCTGGGAAATGCCACTGGGTCTTTGCACCTCATCGGAGAGGAGGACCCAGAGGAGAGTTTGGCATGCACATTAAGGAATGCTTGGGGGAGGGGATGGGGAGGCACTGGGGGATGGGGAGGGAGGGGTGGGGGATGGGGAGGGAAGGGGGGTGGGGGGTTGGAGGGAGGGAGGGGACCAGTGTACCTGTTAGGTTTGTATGAGTGGAAATAAAAATAAATAAATAAATTTAAATATCTACATATATATACTAAATGACAACAACAAAAAACATACTTTTCCTTTATAACTGATGTGACATTCCATATCTTTAGCCTTTTCCTTGGTATCAACTTTGAAACCTCCATCTCCAGTGCACCAAAGTGAGGTGCACTTTGCCAGACAATCAGCATGCTCTGCCTTATTTCATCAGCGTGACCAACTCAAAGCTAATTTTGTCATTCAGACATGAGAAGTGAAACGATTCAAATTGTAGTATCAGAACACTGGACAGTCTTTGATAGTATGAGGTTTATGAATGGCTGAGGCACTCGTTAATTTTTTTTTTTTTTTGCTATAAGTACACCCTATTCCAAATGACTGAAGAATGGGGGAAATGGTGCCATCTCACAGGAAAGTAGAAGTGAAAGATACAGAATAGAAATCCAAAAAGTCATTTCAGTTGAGTCGCAGGTTCAGCAGCACCTTGATTGCCCTAGATTTTCAATTTACATGAATTGAAAATCTACTTAAATTGGATTTTTACAACCTGAATATGAAAGCTGTATCTACTAGAAAGCATAACAGTCATTCCCAGACTTTCCCAACTTTCTTTGCCTAGCAAGCAGTAAGAATATGAATTCCAATGCAAAGGGCAGAAAAGAAGAATTTAATCAACCAGTGAGTAGCCTTTCTGTTAATACATACCGTCAGCTGTCAGCCTGAAGCAGTCAGAATTTAATTTTTTTTTTATTCAACTGTGCGCGTGTGTGTATGTATATGCGCGCGTGTGCGTGCGTGTGCGTGTGTGTGTAGAACCACGGACGAATTCGGGAACCACCATGGCCGCCTCCACCTCCTTCTGCCCCGGGATTCACAGGCTCCGCCCTATCAGGACCAGAAGCGCAGGCCGCCCCTGCTTCCGCCTGGCGTCTATACGTGGGATCTGGGATCCGAACTCAGGACCTTCCACCCGCAAGGCGGAGACTTAACCCCTGAGCCACCTCTCCAGCCCCAGAATTTAAACAGAGAAATAGACCCAGAAAGATGGATACTGTGTGTATACATATAAATGGAGACATTTTTCATAATGTTTTTGCAATTACAGGGCATAGCAAGGGAATTTAGAAATCTGTAAGGCATGTCTGGCCATGAAATGCTTAATATTATGGTCACAAATTAAAGCTGATCCTGATAGGTAGAATGTCTACTTTCACAGGGAAGTCTTAGTACTGTTCTTAGGGATTGTCAATATAGTGAATCAGGCTCAGTTCAATAGAACTATTTTACTTAAATACAACTGTAATTATTTTCATAGCAACAACTGGAGAGTTTGCACAAATGAGGACTATAACTTCCTCAGGATCATACATAGCATTGATCATCACATAGTCTTTGAAAACAACCATAAATGAAGGATTTAATTCCCTGACTGTGAACATAGCCAGTTTGTAAAGTATCAGACATCTAATAACTGATCTGTGTTATTATGTCAACCTGACACCCTGAGACTAACTCCTGAGTTAGCTGTAAGGTCAGATTAACTATAATTTTTCTTACACTTGCCTGAGCCTTTGGTGAAGACTACTGAACTCACTTTGCACAATCTGTTTTTCCAAGCTCTTCTTCCATGGATACAGAATTAATTTTTAATAAATTTCACTTAATAGCATATAAAATATAACCTAGAGATGATGGCACATACATGTCATCTGAGAATTTAAAAAGCAAGACAATTACTACCAGCTTGAACACACTCTGGGCTACATTGTGAGGTCCTGTCATAAAAACTAAGAACAAACTTTAACTACAAATCCCTTCTCATACAAATCCCTGGAGCTGAACCTAAGACAGGCTCCAACACTATTTTACTCCTCTTCCCAAACATAATAAACCTATAAAACAACATATAAACTTGTGAAGCAATAAGACAATAATCCATTCCTCATACTGTCTAATGCTGAACTATATACACATGGCTTAACCTTTTATCTCCTAGACTTCCATAAACTATGGGGCTAGTTAACATCAATGGTAAGACTCTCTACTCATAAAGTCTGAGATTGCTTTAACATCTAAATTAATTGTAATTTATTATTATTTTACAAATCATAGAGTATGATATTCACTTTAAACTAAGGGAATATTATTGAATAAATGTTGGACATATTAGAAATGTCCAATATTTTATATCAAGAATCCCCAAAATAGTGTGTGATGCTTATTTTCATCACTTTAAATTCTGGTCTGCTAGAGGAAAACTGAATCTGAATTTAATGACACTCTTCCAGTCAATTCTCTCAGTACCATCATTATGAATATAATAGCTTTAATATTGAATTCTTATTATTCTACTTGAATAAAGACAAAAATTTCTATAACAAAAAAAGATGTGACTACACTTGCTGCTTCATCCAAGAAAAGGAATTTGAGCAGTTCTCTCTCTCTCTCTCTCTCTCTCTCTCTCTCTCTCTCTCTCTCTCCTAGTAATACTGATAGCAGATACATTTATGTTTTCTTTAAAATATATTGATAAAAATTAATTTGGATCAAATAACAGTTATTCAACAAATGTTTTTACTTCTCCTAGCCATAATCACTACTAAACTAAACAGAATATTAACAATTTGGAACAGTGTGTATTTACATCACAAAAATTGGCAAATTTTTCACCAGTGACTCTTCCATTCACATATATCAACATTTATCCAAACACCTCCCCTTCCACTTACCCAAGGACACAAACCATCAAATCTTTCTCTTTCCCATCCAATTTTATCTGGGTAAACAAAAATACTAAAAATTAATAGTACAATGTAACTGAGTTTGCCAAGTTTACATTAGTTCATTCAAGGTACTAAAATAGTATTCAAGCATGTGGGTGTTATATTATGCAATAAACACATATTTTCAGACATCAGCAGCTCAAGGCAGGGAGAAGAAATGCCTGTGCTCAGGAATATTAATTTACAGGAAATTCACGATATTTCATTACTTGCAGGTTAAAAACAGAAGGAATGACCTAATTTGTGTTCATTCATTCAATTTATTGATAACAATAATACACAATTTTACCTTCTTAATGGAAGCAGACCACATGATCAATTTGAGATGGATTTAAACATACATCTCTACTTTTTTCAAAACTCTCCAGTAGCTATTTATTTTCTTCCTAGGAAAAGTAAAGACTCTGTCAAGGGACAATAAAAGCCATACAAGATACAACCTTGTTCAGGACAGGTCCTGCCTTTGCTTTAGTTGCTCCTGTTTAATCATCTGATTAAAACAGCCCCCGATAAGTGGTACATGCTGACAAAAATCAATAAAGGTTCTTGTAGAAGGATGTAGGTCCCCTACTATTTTCTTACTTGGTTGTGTGTGTGTGTATGTTTTTCAAATATTATCCAAGAAAGAACCATAGTTGTGCAATATGGTCAAGAGATGTAAAGGGTATGTTTAGTTTGAGGTAATCATTGAAGGATGTGTCAGAACTGATCCTTCTAGTATCAAAAATTTTAACCATTTCAAGGCTGTCCTACAATAAATGTTCACTGAAATCATGAAAATTTTTAAAAGTTTGAGATATACAGAGATGAATACTAAATAAATTTATACCTTTATCTTAAAATCAAGAAAATATAAAGGAAAGCAGAAACTATTTATTAATTCATTACTTGTTTCATATGTTTTTAAGTAATTTAAATATAGCATCTCTTTTTCATGCCAATTTTTTATTATTCTAACACTAAATAAGCTTCAAAAACTTAAAAAGCTTGGTGCTTCAATCAGGACTCTGCAGATACATAAAATGTCCTTATAAAAGAGATATGTTTTGGCAATGAACTCATGCAAATATAGCAGCAGTAAATTTGCAAACTTTGGGCAACTCAAACCGGAGTTGATGGTGCAGCCTCATCTTGATTTACTCCAGGTTCTTTTTTTTTTTTGCTCATTGTGCCTTTTCAGAATAACTGAGATAATTTAAAAATTAAATTTTATACAGTCAAGGTATGTATAACAACGAATTCTTCACAGATGTAGACATTGTAAAATGATGATCACAATAAAACTAACAGTGCATCCACCGCAGGTAGTTGCATTCTTAATAAGAAAAAGAAAGAGACAGAGAACAAGTGAGAGAGAGAGAGAGAGACTTAGGCATGCAATTCACTATCTACCATAGAGAAACCTGCCATACATCAATTCTACAAAATTTATTAAATCAATGTTTGTACACTTTGATCAATGCCTCACCATTTTCTCTCTCTCTTATTTCTAGTAATCACCCTTTCAGTTTTATTTAAATTCAGTATTTATTAAATTCAGTATTATTTAAATTCTACAAAAGTGGTAAATTTCCTCCAGTGAGATCATGCTGTATATGTCTTTCTCTGTGTGGTTTATATGGTGGGGAATGTGTGTGTGTGTGTGTGTGTGTGTGTGTGTGTACAATAGTCTTGAGTCTGAAACTGGCAGACAAGTTGGCAAGCAAGAAGTCAGTAAGTTCAGATGGGAGTTAGTGCTACAGCCTTAAGGAATAATATATTCTTCTCAGGAAACTTCAGTTTTAGATCAGAGCTCTGTGACAGGTAATGACCCCAATCTTGATTCCTCAAGAGTCTAGGTCATTAGCAGTCTTGCTGGAATTAGACTGCTATGGTTTTCAATTCAATTTAATCACAGTGAATATTTGTTAAGAAGCTCTTCCAAATTCCAGACACTTACTTCCTTTCTTTTCTTTGTGGTAAATAAATTCACTTTTCATGTAGTCCAACTGAACTGCTTAAGAGACAACATAAACTAAAATTTTGCATCTCAGGGAGACTGCCATGATTATCATTCCTATTCACATTTCCTTGACTCCTGACTTCAAACTGAGGTATAGGAGAAATGCAACCACATATTAGTCTCTCAGTAAAATGTACAAAATCACTGGAATGCTTTGTCCCAAAGGTTATTCTCCAGCCAAACTGATTGCTTTGAGGCAGGGAGGAACAGCAAATTCTGAGGGCATGAGCTTTTGGTCACAGTGGTTTTGCAGTGGATTGAATTTCTTGATGAGACACAATACATATGGAATTTCATGGCAGTGGCTCAGTGTTCTGTGACTCTATGGAAGGTCCTTACAACAAAAGCAGTGTGTGCAAAGAAGGCCAGTCCAAATTCAGAGTAGCTTCAGTCCACTGAGAGCAACTTGGAGTTCATTCCAGGACCCAGGAGTCCTGATTCAATCAGGCTGCATAACTACCAAGTGGAACAAGCTGCAGTAAGGATTCAATGCTGGTCTTTGCTGCTGGTATATTGCAATCAACAAAGCGACTATAGTCTACACATGAAACAGGTATGTGGCTGAGATAAAGAATTTCCAGCTTTACCCCTCTAATCTTTGTGACATTGCAGCTACTCATTTTACCTGCTCAAAATTCTAATCATACAGTATTTGGTGAAATCATTATGATGAATAAATTTTCACTTATTAGATAAATTAAGAATACACAAAATTAGGTATTTTCATTTACTTTCACTTGTTTCTTCTCAAACATTTTTTCTTTCTTTATGTATATGTCAATTTTCCTCTCTTTATATATATATATGTATATATATATCAATTGTTCTATGAACAATTTCTTAGATGTTTACTCATAGTTACTTGTCTGAGAACTTAATCATACTTTTGCAATGTAAGTTTGGTAGAAACAGAAATAAAGTTTGGGAGCCAGAGAGAATGCCCAGTGGGTAGGGCAATTGCTTGAAAACTTGGCAACTTGGGTTAGACCCTTTGAAGCCCATATGGTGGGAGGAGAGAACTGACTTCTGAAAATTGTCCTATGACCTCCACCATGTGCTCTATCACACATCACCTGTCCCCACTTTCTGCTTTTTCCTCTCAAATAAATAAAAAATCAAAAAATAAAAGCTGACATTAAAAAGAAGTAGAAGTTGGCAGGTTGGTGGTTGCTTACTTTCATCCTGCCTGATTTTTGATAAGTTCTTTGTAATTATTACCATTATTCCTCTTTATATAAATGATTGGTCTCCTCCTCCTGTTTCTTTCAAACTTTTCTTGTCTTTGATATACATGTGATTTGAATATGACATGATTACATGATTACATAGGTATCTATTTTGAACGGTGTTCTTTGAGTTCCTGGATTACTGCTATGGTATTTTGTCATTTGGAAAATTTTCACCTATTTTTGCTTCAACTGTTTCTTATTCTTTCTTCCTTGTGCCTGTCTGTTTTGTTTTCCTATTATCTATACATAACTCTCTCTGTAATCTTTAATTCCTTCATTATTGTTATATTCTGCTCTAATACCAGTTGCTTTTTGCTTTTCATTTTGGAATGTTTGTGTTATCTTTTCTTCAAATTCACTGTGTCTTTCCTTAGTCATGTGTGTCTATCAATAAGTCCTCCAAAGTCCCACCTTATGTTTTATTTCCATTTCTCTACTTATCGTTCTTATAGAGTTTCCACACTAAAAGTCACTTTGAATTTCTTGAAGAATAATTAAAATTATCCATAGCATGCGATATATGCTTCATTTCTTCAGACTGTGTTTATGACTTTTAGCTTTCCTAGTTTTTTGTTTGTTGGTTTTAAACTGGATATGATATTAATGGAAGAGACACTTAAGTAAATAGTCATTTAGTATGATGTTTTTGGTTTACCTGGCTTTAAATTAGGATGAATTTATAGTTTCCTATAATTTAGACATCATGGGCTAAAATTTCCTCTGGAGTTTGAATCTGTCATCCCTTTTGTCTTAGTTTACCTAATCACTCTTTCTTAAAAAGAGCCCAAGACCTACAATTTCTCCAGTTTAATAACCTGTTATTCAGGAAACAAATCTATGTTAAGTGTGGAAATATGGAAAACATTTTATAATCTTATGATTTATCTTCTCTGTCTATGCAGTGTAACCCACACATTTGTTTCTCATTCAGTACTAAACTTATTATACAGTTGAAATGTGATAAACTAATTCTGCCCTCCATGACAGTTGTGCTCTGTTAAAATCAAGATTATATTCCTGTAACATGGTTTACCTCTGGGGAAAAGGTTTTTTTTTTTTTTCACTATGTAGAATAGAGTGTTTGTGTATGTTTCATAATTATTCCTTTCTTTTCCAAACCACAATCATATGAGGGATTTATTGCCTGAAAGTTGATTTGGCTTCTCAAACTAAAATTCATGAAAATATGGCCTCAAAGAATTTAGCAGTCCATATCTCTTAATCAGCATGAATTCAGCCACACTAACAGTATTTTAGGTTCCCATATGTGTGATTTCCTGTACTCACATTCCTCTCCAGGTTTTGTAATAGAGTTCTGTCCTGCAACCTGATTTCTCTAATGATTTTTCAAAAAGAATGATTCTTATTTTCTGGTGTTTTCCTACTTGTGATCATTGTGAATGTGACTTCTACATTCTTCACATGTCAAATCACATACCTCCCTTAGAACAGAGGAAAATAATAGATTGAATTTAAGGGTATCTATTTGATATGCTTGAAGCCTCATATGAAAACATTATTGTCATACATTTATGGTTTTGCCAATTCTTCTTCAAACAAGATTGAAGAGCACATCTTTTATCTGTGTATTTTTGGTTCATAATCTCATCTATACATTATGCTTAAATGAATATGCTAATTGTACTTACGAGTATATTTATTGAAGACAAGATTATATTGACATCACAAATTTGGTATGAAAGAGACAACAGCAATGAAAATATATCCTAACAGCAACTGATTTGCATATGCTTACTGCTAGCAACAAAATCCATTTCTAAAAGTACTGGTAAGGTATTTCATGTAAAGGTTGAAAGTGTAAATAGGTAATGTTGTTGGGGGAGAGACAGAAGTGCCTCAAAGCTGTCTCCATTAATGTCTTTCTCTCTAACAGTCTATGTCTTATTACCACCATAGGCATATTACCACTGTCATATTTTTTTAAAAAATTTGTAGGAACATATTTTTATCTCCTATTGAGCATGTAGTAACATACTTTTAAAAAGAAACTATTCAATAGTCATCTAGACTTTGTGAAAAAGGTAATATCTTCCTACATGTTTTGGAAATTCTGACATTATGCATGTTTTGTGTTTTAGAAAAAATACAAATGGTATTATCAATTCAGTATGCTATGTATATTTTCTGGGAATTTAAATAACAAAAGTATTTAGAAAACTTCCCTTAATTTTTTTTGGTGTGTGTGTGTGTGTGTGTGCGTGTGTGTGTGTGTGTGTGTGTGTGTGTGTGTGTGTGTGTGTGTGTGTCTACATCAGGTGCACAAGTAGAGGCTAAAAGAAGACTTTGAGGAGTTAATGGTATCTTCCCATCTAGTAGGTTTTATGAATCAAACCCAGATCAACAGAATTGCATGACTTTTCTCTCTGAGCCGTTCATCTACAAAATTTTATCAAGCTATTACACTTGACTACTTTAGAGAACCTAATATTAAACTAAATTGTAATCAGTTCTTTGCATTTATATTCTTTTTCATTCTTTGACAGTTTCATAC
Source organism: Typhlomys cinereus (assembly GCA_023101885.1). Classification (NCBI taxonomy): domain Eukaryota; kingdom Metazoa; phylum Chordata; class Mammalia; order Rodentia; family Platacanthomyidae; genus Typhlomys; species Typhlomys cinereus. The sequence continues at coordinate 214,398 of JALPQD010000158.1, read as the reverse complement.
ATGAATGCAATCAATTAATGACACTTTTACCCCTTATTGTCTGATCTTGTCCCCCTGCTTTTCACAATGTAATTTTTTCCCTAACCAGTCTCCCTCCAATAGTTATGTTTTTTGCATGTGAAATCCACTAAGCTTCATCTGGGTTGCCAGAACTGGAGGTATTTATGTCTATGGTTTCCTGAGCTTTAATTTTTCAGAACAATTCAATTTTTGTTTACTTTAAAGACAGCCCAGTACATATAACTCTGATAAAAACTTTCAACTTGCATGTGTCATTTTTGGATCAGTATATCTATTTTCCCTGCTTTTTCAGATTAATGGTGGTTACTCTTGGGTCTCATAAGTGTAAGTATCTTATTTTATTATTGTGTTTATATTAGTAGTGCATACAGTGGATATTTTATACTTTTACATTAGATAGCAATAGACAGTAAATATTGTTACTTATTTGAAATTTTAATAAATATGACATAAGAAAGTTGGCCAACTGCTAGTAAAATCTAATAATAAGCAGATATATTTTTAACAAAAAACTAAAATGGCCAAATATTAACTTCACATAAAAAATAGCTGAATGGAGAAAAATCCACTCATTATCTAAACAAATTTTATGTAGGCATTGCATGAAGTATGATATATGTCACAGCATTTTGTAGAAAACTATTTTAGATACTATAAAGAAAAGGAGTGTCCAACTGTATTTTAGTTAGTGATTTTGGCAGATAATAGCAAGTAACCATGGGAAACCAAACAACTGCTCAAAAAATTTTCAATGTGTCTCACCTCTGATATAAATCATCAATGATGGTATCTAAGTCTCACTATGCTCACCTCTTCAAGATTCCTCAGAGAATATTGAAATGAAAGACACACATGATAGTTCAAGCAATGGAAGAATAAATTAGAATTAGTTTAATTGGCCTTGGTAATACTGTAACAAATTTTTAACCAACAAAACAGAAATTGCCTATTATTAATTATTCCTTTATAAACTGGTATACCTGATGTTTTATCATACTTAATAATAATATGGCATTATAAATGTACAATAAGCTTTATAATATTCAAAAATCTTTGCAATATGAATAAATATAAACTTATTAAAATGAAAATCATCATATTTTTAATAAAACCGTACTATCAATCCAAATATCCACTCATCTATTCATCTGTCCAAGTGCAAAAGCTGTATCCTGCCACATCCAATATGCTGAAGCTGTAGGTGGTGTCTAAAAATAGCTGCACACATCAGCCACCTAGTTTCTGTGGTCATCTGTTTAAGCATTCTTATTTTCTTTTTTCAAAGCTGGGATCAAATCTCTCATTTTCAATTCAGATTTTGTTAGTATCCCTTGAGACAAATTAGCCTCCCCTGCTGACTTAGTTATTTGTCTTCTTGTTGTGCCAAAATACCTTGACAAAGGAAACTTAGAAGAAGGAAGAAGGAAGAGAGGAGAAAAGGAGGGAGGGAGGAAGAGAAAGAGGGAAGGAGGGAGAGAGGGAGGGAGGGAGGGAGAGAGAGAGGGAGGAAAGAAGGAAGGAAGGAAGGAAGGAAGGAAGGAAGGAAGGAAGGAAGGAAGGAAGGAAGGAAGGAAGGAAGGAAGGAAGGAAGGAAAGGAAGGAAGGAAAGGAAGGAGGAAGGGAGAGTTTATTTTGGTTCACACTTCCAGGGTACAGCCCATCCATCATGGCAGAGAAACTGTGGTGGAAGGAATTTGAGAGATATGCTGCTTCCCAGACTCTTTTCTCTTATTTATTCAGTCAGTGACCCCATCCCATGGAATGATGTCAGCTCTATCTTGCCTAGTCTTTCTATGTCAGTTATTCTAATTTAGAAAAAATCCCAAACCTCAAACCTAAATCCTAGATGTAGGTTAGAATCCAAATTCTATAACAGTTATTAGCCTACATGGTTGCTTATAAATCACCATCAAATAGTTTAAGGGAACAAATAGGGCTTATTCTCTCATGATTATCCAGTTACAGTTCTCAGTCCTGCTTGATGGGAGAGCTCATACCAACACAAGGCTGAGGGAACTGGCCATACTATCTCTACATAACGGCTGAGAGAGGGACGATTCTTACTTACCAGACTAGCATGTCTGGCTAAGTGTATCCAAGGATGCCAACTTTCTCAACCAGCTCTCTGTATTTTATTACAGGGTCTAGTCCCACCCTCCATGGTAATTTTAAATCTTGTCAAGTTAACCATCACATTTCTAATTAGCTTGCACCTTTTACATATCATGCATCTTTTAGAAGTATGAATAATTATTCTGTCTACCTTCTGTGCATCTTAAAGAAAACAATCACATTTGTAAACGTATTTGCTTTAGTGTGGGACTAAAACTACTTCCTAAAATATTTGCTAATAAAGAGTAGATAGACAGAAAAGGTATTGCAGAATCAATTTTGAACTTGGATTATGATCTGCACTTTCAAGACCTGCAGGATGGTTCCATGGGTAAAGGCACCTGCTTGAAAAGCTAATGACCTGGGCTTCTGAGTTAGATCCCCGGAGGCTCACATGGTAAAAGGAAGGAGAGTACTAACTTCTAAAAGTTGTCCTCTCATCTACTCTCCCCTTGCAGTCTCTCTCTCTCTCTCTCTCTCTCTCTCTCTCTCTCTCTCTCTCTCGCTCTCGCTCTCTCTCTCTCTTTCTCTGTGTTTTTCTCACTTTCTCTCTCTCTTTTATATATAAATGAAATCTATTTCAATGGAATACCTGCTTTGTGTCTTTGGCATTGGCTTTGTCACTTTATATCTACTCTGTCACTCACCCTTTATTCCAATGGCTCCTGAAGAGCAGCAAAATGTTGCTAATATTTTCAGATATTTTTGAGGCAGCCTTTGATATTCATCATATAATGTAACTGTCACAATAATTTTATCAAATATAAATTATTAAGCTCATATAACTAATGAGTAAATCAAGATTTATATTAACAAAACAACTTCAGGTGCAAAACCTGAAACAGACCCAAAACTACTTGGCTTCAAAACTCAGAATCTTCCTACCACATTGCAATGTTCAACTTGTTGTTAAGCAATCCACACTCTGGATCAAATATACATAACAGATGGATGCATAAATACACTCACACACTTGCCTAGACACTCCAAAGGGCAAACACATGTCCTAAAAATAATAGAGTGATGAGAAGTTAAATATTGGCTTAAAGACCCACATTTGCTGGGAGTTAGTCCTCATCGTCATGCCAATTATTTATGTAAAAACCTCAGAGTTTAGTTGTTGATTGGACTAGTGTTCACGTTACATTGCTAAGTATAAGTCAGTAGATCTCTTTTTTACAGTTACTCAAATCTCTTTTACAGTTACTCAAATTTTAATCAGGTATGGAATAATTATTTATATACTGGTTCAAAATTCCTTGTAGAGTAGCTACCATGCTTTCAAGTTGTGTGGTTGTATGTGTGTTCACCAAACTGCTAACAACCACTGATGCTCCTTCTGTAGCCATAATTTTACCTTTCCCAGAATATCTGATTATTGAAATATGTACTGTGTGATCTTTTAGAATGATTTCTTTCATTAATATTAGCAAAATGCTTTTAAAGTTTCTTCTTATCCTTATATGGATTGACGAATCATTTCATTTCATCATTGACTAACATTCCACATAATAGACAGACCTTTATTTGTTTAATATTCCCTTAATCAAGAAAAAATCTGCTGCTTCCAATCTTTGAAAGCTTGAGTGAAGCCACCCAAAACATCCATGAACAAGATCTTATGTAAACATCCATTTTTCATGCCATTTGCAATTCCAAATTTAGGAGTGGGTTTTCCTTATTACATGGAAAGAAAGACTATTTTAGATTCATAAAAATCAGCCAGAATGTTTTTCAATATGGCAGCAAAGAAGAACTTCTATTGCTCCATAGCCTCACCTACATTTTGTACTTTCAGTGGGATTTGGGATTTTAGTCATTATAATAGATGTGTAGTGATAAAATTGAGTTTGAATTCCTTCAATGATTAAAATATATCTCTACACAATAGTGAAAAAATGGAATCAGCCAACATGCCCATCAACAGAAGAATGGATAATGAAAATTTGGTGCATATACACAATGGAATATTACTCAGCCATAAGAAAAAAAATGAGATGATGGAATTTTCTGGTAAATGGATGGAACTGAAAACTTTAGTATTGCGTGAGGTATATCAGACACAGAAACTTAAGCACTGCATGTTCTCTCTTATATGCAGATAATTAAACTGATATCCTTATCAATATATTTGGATTTAAAGCACTGTAAGAGCCAGAAAATTTGAAAAAGACCTGAGTGGGAAGGTGAGAAGGGATGGTTAGAGTGAAGCCGTCTAGGACAAGGTGAGGGAAGGAATACTTGAGAAAAATACATGGCAAGGACTGAGGGAATGAGAGATGGGAAAGACCGAGAGACTTATAGAAAAACCCTAAGACTGCACGAAGTGACCCCAAAGGAACATCCTGTGCTAGTAATATGTCAAAAAAAAAACCCCACGTTTTTTAAAGAAAGGAACAAGAATGGGCATTCTCTATGCAGAGGAAAATGGGGGTGGGGAGGACAAAAGCCTTGATCTGATCTACTTAGAACAGGGACAAAATTATACTAGAAGTAAAAAGAATGTGGCACTTCCTGATACAATGTTGCAAGGTCTTAAAGACCCCCAAACATTATAGGCTTTTTTCATTGCTCTTGGTTGCTCTACAAAAACTATCAAAAGACCCTATTACTGAAGATGCAACACAAATGGATCGCAGAACATGGGCAAAATATATCAACTGAAACTGGTCTGAGGACTTTCTCCTTCCTGGATAGCTTACACAGTACTAAGAAATACTGTAGAAGCTGCAAAGGAAGAGAAATAATCATAAGCCCTATCGACAATATGAAAGCTGTAAGTTGCAGTATAAATCACCACGGCAACAGGTGACCACCAATGTAATAGTGGCATGAGTACCAAAAAGAAAACCCACAGCTTTCTGATTGGATTCAAGACCCAGTTGTCAGAATGGTATCTATCCCTATTACTGTAAACTAGAACAATAACCTACAAAAGGGGGCAGGAAATAGATCAATAGGGAAGACAGCCAATAAACCTATAGGTAGGAAGACAATACATCAAAGTGCTCTATAGGTAGCTGTTATTATACCCTTAGAATGGGAACATCCAGTGGAAACCTTTGAGTCTAAAGCTTGATGAGTGAAGGGTAATGCACATATCAGTGGAGTGGCCTGAACAGAGGTAACTTGATGTCACTTGGAGGTCTGAGCCCCCATAGGAGTAGACAAACTAAAGTCAACTCAGGGGTCCATACAGGCCTACAGGAGTGACAGTGGGAGGGAATTTTTCTACCTTGTAAAGGTAGAAAAAATATATATATGTGTGTGTGTGTGTATACTATCTCAAGATTCTAAAATCGTTTTAAATTTCTTTAAATTTAAATTGTCTAAAATTCTCTGTCACTATTTTATGGCTCTGCATATCTGGATTATCTAGTCATATTTATTTTTGCTTGTAAACTTAGACAGTTATCTTTATAATGCTTTTCTCTACAATTTCTAGAACAATACAAGCATCAGTGACCAGTGTAAGCATCTAAATGATGTTCTCCAATGTTTCCCTACTTCTCAAAGTTCACTGAAAGATTTCAAGAAGCTCCACTCCTCTGAGAGACTAATGAGGAATAATGCTGATAGAGAAATAAAGGAGGATGCTTTGCTCAATGGTATATCCACTGATCTAGGATGCTTGCTGGAGCATGAATCAGGACAGGCATGTGTCATCTCAGACTAAATCAAACTCAGTGGACCGCACAAGCAAAAAGATTTTGAAAATAGGACTAAGGGTTGGAAATATTACAAAGTCACAAAATTTTAAATATTTTAAAAATAGAAAAAAAGTTCATTTTTATAGGTTCAGCCTCTCATTTTACCTCACAAGAATGACTTAACCAAATATTTCATCCCATTACTATAAACATATTACTATTATGTAATGTGGATGACTTTCTCTGACCACCAGCTGAGTGTGTGTGGCCCCTAATGTCTTATTCCTATTGTTTATTTATAGAAAAAAATTTTATGAAGTCCCAAAGTAAGTTAAGCAATAGTCTTTTCAAACTGTTGCTGCATACCTGTCACTCGTTGGTCAGTATGACATTTTGTTCAACATTATCCTCCCCTGGGTTCTGACTACTAGAAATTCCTCCTCTTGAAAGGTGATTTTCCACAGCAAGACAAGAGCATGAAAATCCTCAAGGGCTTCTACTTTCGGACAGCGTGTTACTTATGTTCACACCATATTTTTCAGAAGATGTCACAAAGCTGTGCTTTGGTTCAAAAATGCCAAGAAGAAATATCTTACCCTCTGTGAAGGAAAAGGAGAACCAAGAAATCATTAAGTGATGTTGAGCACAGTCACAATGACCAAGCCTAATGTTAAACTAACAAAGGAAGTCTCTAAAATCAAATTAAAAGCTATTAATCTTTTAAATTGCAAGCTTCATCTTTTATTTCCATCTCAGTTTTCTCTTAAGAGAGATGAAACTATTCCTAAGCGGTACTGATGAATTTATGATAACCAGGATAATTTAAGCTTGGGCTGCAAGTGTGAAGATCAAGTGAGAGTACAGTAAAATTCCTATAGCTTCCTTTTTATTGTCTCCCCTGCAGACTGAAACATCACCAAACTTTGTGATCTGAAAGGAACAATCTAGGAGATGTGCTTTGTTATTTGCTTATCATAAAGGAGCTATCAAACAGGAACAAAAATTTACTGGGTATTTTTGGTAGAAAAAAAGATAAAAAAGGGAATATGAAAATATTTGGAATCCAATAATTTAGATACACAATTAAATATAGTTCACCATAGAAAATTTCTTCAGGTCTCATAATAGGGGAATAATTCTGATTTTCTGATGCATAATGAAAGGACAGTGTAAAAAGTAAAAAAATAAATAAATAAAACATATATATTATTTTTCTATAACAACACAAAACTTCCTGCAATTATATACATTAATTTTCAACTAATTACCTGCAGGTCTTCAGGCCAACTGAAAGGTGTTATCTAGATTAAGGTTGAGTCACAGAAGTGCCCATGAGGGGCATTACTGCATAATTTATGTAGGAAGACAGAGCCTATTAAGGGCTACTCTATTCCCTAGACAGGCTGTCTGGGACTGGATAGAGAGCTAGCTGAACCTAAGCAAGCAACTCAAGTACATATGCATCAGTGCATGTCCTCTGCTCTTGCTGTGGACATGATGTAATCAGCTTCCTGAAATTCTTGTCATGGCAACTTTCCTGTAAAGATGGACCATAACCTGAAACTGAGAGCTGGAATTAAAAGATACCTCCTATTGCTAAATTTTAATACCTTGTTGCAGCAGATTATCATGAAACTAAAATATTCTCACTAAAAAAAGAACAATCAAAGGTCGTACTTTAATAACAATAAAAAGAAAATGCATTTTTGAAAGCCAAAGATATATTGCTTTAATAGTCAGGCTTAGATTAAAAAATTCAGCTGTTCAATCTTTGATAACTTACTTTAATAATTCTGGTTGCTCCAAAATAAGAAAGTTATATTTAAATACTTCAATAAATTCACACAGAAATGAAAATTGGATGCAATGTTGAAACATACTCCATCCAAATCATTATAATTCTTCACTTACAGAGGACATCATTCAGAGAATGTAAAAGAATATCAATAATTCAGTCTCATCAATAGTAGCAAATATACCACTGTTGTGGATAATATTGAGAATATGAAGCAATGTTGTAGGGGAACTGTCATGATAAGATGGCTCAGCAGGCAAGATTTCTTGCCCTCAAACCTGACGACCTGAATTCAATCCCTAGAACCCACATGTTGAATGAGAGACTTACTCCCTCATGTTGTCTTCTAATCTCCAAGTGTATGTCTTTAAGAAAGAACATACAGGAGATCTTTATATCCTGTATTGAATAATACTATGAATCTAAAACTATTGCAAGAAGCAAAATCTATTTTTTAGAAATAGATTTTGCAGAGTATGAAAATGCTACAGACTATATATATCCATAGATCATCACATTGTCTCTTCCACTGCAGAATATAGAGAGTTTTCAATAAAAAAGATATTTCATTTCACAAAAATTATCTTTTTATCTATTTTGGGTAATTGCACCATCCATTTGTGCAAATTATCTTGCTGGTCATTCATCTATCTAGTCCTTTTTTCCAGTCTGCTAAGTGCTACTACAATTCTGTTATGTGTGGCATTATGTTCCTCATGGAGAATACATGAAACTTAAAGAACATTTAAGAAAATAGGAGATTCTTGTTTACAGTTTCTTTTTCTCTAAGAAAAATGAAGTCCAACTATCCATAACAGGCATACAATGAAAAGTGCTTTGCAAAGAATAAATTTATGAGGGGTTTAAGTATAGAAATCAGGTGTAATTAATTAAAACATCTATGCTTCTTTGTACTAACTTTCCTATAAACCAAAATATCACCAACTCTTGCAATTACTTCCTGCTGCTGTGAGACAATGCTCAAACACAACTTAATGGAAGAAGGAAGACTTATTTTACTTAGAATTCCAGAGAGGAGATATGTTCCATCATGAAGAGAGAGAGAGAGCGAGAGAGAGAAACTGCAAAAGTAGACTGCTAGTGGAAACCCCCTGTGACATGCCTTTCTCATAGAGTTCCACCTCCTAAAGGTGCCATAAGCTTCCCAACATTTATCATCAGCTATGGATGCAAATACATGAGTCTGTGAGGAACAACTCACACTCAAACCATGACATTCCATCCATTGGCGCCCATGGGCTCATGATATAAACCACATTCAGTACAGCTTTAAAAGCCCCATATACTACATCAGCAGTCCCAACACAATTAAGAAGTCCAAAGCCTCCTGGAAAAATGAAAAGACAAGATGAAAACTTCCAATATACAATGTCACAGAGTAAACATTCCCATTTCAAAAGGGGAGAATAGGACCATATCCAGGAAATATCTGTTCATAGCAAGACTGGAAATCAGTCCTGTAGCTCCAAGTCAAGCATATGAGCCACCTTTTGAAATCATTTCAGTTACAAAGGGCTTCATCATTGTCCCTCCAGTGCAGCTGCCTGCAATGTACTTCACTCTCTGAGACTAGCTCTTCCTATGGTTTAGCTCTTCTTATAGCTCTTCTTAGCAAATGTTGGCTCTGGCATCTTTAACATCCTTACATCTCAATGGCAATTCAGACTTCAACCCCACAGCATGAAATACACTTCTGAAGCAAAAAAAAAAAAAAAAAAAAAAAAAAAAAAAAAAAAAAAGAGGCAAAACTGCTGCCAGTCAGAAGTTAAGTAGAGGAGTCAGTCAGTCCCCCTCCTCCTCTAACTTTCAGGATGAGAGCATTCCATATAGGACCCCAGCAGTCTGGATCACTCCACACTGCTTTGAACTAAGAGGGATCTTATATCTGGGAACCATGGTGAACACACTAATCATGGTTGTAAATAGTTGGAAATGCAAACTTTTTTGTAAACTGTTATCTCACCTACCCCCTCCCCATCCTTGTGTTATGATTTTTCCCATAAAGTAGGCTGTAACTTTAAAAAATGCTGCTGGATTTCATGAAGCTTTTCTAAAACTAGCACATATTCATGCATTTCAATAAAATTCTCATTCTCCATATGCTTTTAGATTCAGTTTCTCCATTGCAGAGAGGGAATACTTCCTGGACCTCCAGGTTTTCAAATCCTTCAGCTGTTCTCTGGAAAAGGAATTCACATCTTTCCCATTCTTCCATCTTTAATGGTTCTGAAACCAGTACCATGTGGACAACTTTGGTAAGTTCTGCTATCTAGCTCAACCCTTGCCAAGTTCAACCCCTTAAGTTGAGCCGGTCACCCTTGGATCACAGCTCCAATTGCTCCTGGTCCATCCAGCTCCTGTAATAGTCTTTGTTTGCCCTTTTGGACCATCATAAGCTGGGTTTTCCCAGTTTGTCTCTCTCCCAGCATTACTCTTGCCACAGGGTTCCCACCAGAAAAGAAACTCCAGATTCAAGTGTAAAATTGTAGCTAATTTATTCAGTGGCTATGGGCTTTCGCTAAACAACTAACCCAAAACAAAAAGCCCCAGACAGTTTCGAGTGGGTTATTATAGATTCCTACATCAAAAAAGTCCTTTCTGACAATTATCTGCCGAGGAATGTAGCAGTTCTTTTGACAACCATTTACTCTATTTTCCAAGGATCTAATGACAGGATAACCGGCATCATGGAGATGTCTGGTATTTGCTGAGGGAAGTTCCAGGGAAAGCTTTTACACCCTCACCTCTAGATTCATATCCCCTTATAAGTTCTCTTGTGAACAACCAGGTTTAAAAAAAAAAAACAGCCTCAGTGGGGTGAGCCTGGCTTTCTAGAGGGCTTCCTTTTGTTTGCAATCCCCCCACAATGAAAGGTTATGGAGATGAGCTCCTCAAATGCAGATACGTCTCTCAAAAGGAACAGTGCAGTCCAGAGTTGACCTCCAATATTTATGGAATGATCAGGCAAAGATTAGACCAAAAACACCAATCGGATTTAAAGAAACTAAAATTAAACAATAAGGAAAAGCCACTTTTTTCTAGGCCCTAACACTATAAGTACCCTGATCCTGCCAGTCATCAATTTTTGGCTCCCTTGCTCCTCATGGATTCAGTGTCCATGAATTCCTCAGTTTTTCTCACTTAATAAATGTTGTCTTAACCCTCTCTACATGTTCTGATGTCATTCTTCAACCCCTGGAACAAGAGCCTGGAAAACACAGCAGTGGCCATACTTCTCGATACCAGGTTTTCAATTTCATAGCAATACTTTTCATTCTTTCTGGTACCAGATCCCCCTTATTCCCACAGAAACACCCCTACTTCTTGGTACCAATGAGAGGATTCCAGCTCCTTTTCAGTGCTCCTGCTTTCAGGTCAGAGTTTCTGCTTGATGGCCACTGTCCCCCTAGAGGTGCATTTAAGACCATGCCTTTGCCTCAATATCAAAGACTGATCCTGGCCATACTTCCTGGGTTGGGCAAAGGTCTTGGAAAATCACCTCTAGACCCTGCCCCCTCAGCCCACCCACCAACCTGTGTAAAAGCAGCCATTCCCTTCTCTCCATTCTCTTTTTTTCTTTCTCTTTCTCTCTTCTCTCCCTCTTCATATGATTGGTCCATCAGTTCTGGAACTCCATAAAACTTCCATTTAGTCTGTGATGCAGTGCATTTTTGAGGTAACCACTTTACATTTATACTTTACAACCAAGTTATGTTGCAGTTACTCTTTCTGCTGCTTTAAAACAATACTGAAATACAGCTTAAGGGGAGAAAAGAGAGATATAGTTGACTTACAGTTCCACAAGGGAGAAATGTCCATTATGACAGGAAGGACAGCAGAAGCTGCAAGTGCCTTAGGTCTCATCAGACATCTCAAAGGAAGAGAGAACAAGAAGCAAACTGTAAAAGCAAACTGCTACTGGAAGCAGTGCAGGGTTACCCAACCTCAAGGTCTGCCCCCTATTATGTGCTTTCCTCCATTTAAACCATGACACCTTCATAATCTATAGATAAACTCAGGGAGCATTTTTATCACATTCAGAATTAATGAGTCAAAGTGTTGACATACAGTGTAACCTGGCAGTAGGCTGCACTCCATTCTAGTTCTGATCACCAAACCACAGATTACAGCTTCTATATGAGACTGGAAAGGAGAAGGGAATAACAGGATGTAGATGGAGTCACATAAAAAGGCTATAGGTCCTAGAAGAGATTTTTTTCTTATAATGTTCTCCAGTTCTAACATCTCAGGAGCAAAGCAAGAGGAATCATAGAATTAAAAGTACTGATCTAGAAGTCACAGACTACACCATATCTTAGAATAACCTCCAAGTATATCTAAACCAATATAGTACCACAGCAGAGAGTGACAATCTGCAGCCATCATAAGAAGGTTTTTGATCTGGTCAGCAGATTCCTAGAATTCGGAATAAGTAGTTTTGCAGGTTCAGATCTCCTTTCACTAAAATTGCTTTTGCATTAACTCTTTTTAGAGTTTCATACATGAATACAGTGAATTTATGATATTTTCACACTTTCATTTCCAGTCTCATCCCCCTTCCTTTTCCCATTACAATCCTTTTTTTTAACCTTACTAGTCTCCCTTTTAATAAGGTAAGCCTACAACTTTATGCATCCAACTTATAGACACTTTATGCTATTGTAACATAATGCCAATAAAGAAAAGGAATGAACACAGATCTTGATAGTTTGCAGCTTTGGTCACAAAGAATGGTGTAATTCTCTGCCTAGGGACTTCTATTTCCTCTGTGAATTAAGAAGCAAATTCAACGAATGAGAACAAGGCAGAATATTCCAATAAACACACTCAAAGCTGCACGACCTTAAAAATAAAACAAAAAAGTAGAATGTTCCCAGTCATCCTCCTTGCAACTTATAAACTGTCTTGACCCTTCAAACTTCACTTTCTGGTTACGCATGGATTTATTTTCACTGAATGTACTTGTTTCTTTTTACTAAGCCTACCGGGTATTGTTGCTGTGTCTCTCAGTTCTAAATTGGAGTTTCTTAGAAATGAGAATCTGGTGAGACCAGCTCAGCTCAATGAGAACCACCTGAAACACTCTGCTGTAGCCAAGAGTCAGCATCATCACATACAGATGGCCATTCCTGAGAACAGAGGCCATTTATGGGAAAGAAAAAAAATTGTTACAATTGAAATAGCCAAAATGTGTTCATTATGAAAACCTTTCAGAAAGCTAAAAATGGAACTACTATATGATTCAACTATATCATTTCTGGGAATATTCCCAAAGGATTATATATCTTAATACAAAGACTATTGTACATCCATGTTCATTGGTCTATTGACAATAGCAAAGAAATGGAATAAACTTACTAGCCAATCAGTGGAGAGATGCATAATGAAAAGGAGGTATATGCACAGCCATAGTGAAAAATGAAATTGTAGAATTAACTGTTCCTGGCATCTTCCATTTCCAGGTGGCATCTTCTTGGTCCTTGTTGAGTTCCTACTTCATTGGGTATGATGACTTTAGTTAGAGTTTGTTTCTAGGGTCTGCTTATTATTTTTGACTCTTTCTCCACAGGGCATTTTCCTTCTTTTTCAAGAACATCATTAGTAAGTATCTGATTATGACTCCTACATATCCCTTTTGCAGCTCTTGCTCCCAAGTGGCCAGCTTGTAAATACAGAAACAGAGGAAAGAGAATTCTTGGTGACACTAGAAATGTCAAGGCAGTGAATTTAGGTGGCTTGAAATAGCTTTAGTTAGTGATGTTTTGTAATAAGAGCTCCTTGTGCTTAATCCAGATTAAGCTGGGTTTAGGTTACATATAACCACAAAATGTTTGCCTAGTTAAAGGGGTTTCTTTTGTTTTTTGTCCCCACATAGGCCATTCCTTCCTAATTGCTTTCTGTTGCCATTTCCAGCCTAATATCACTTTCTCCAAAATACCATTTCTAGTCTTTTTAAGTATTATTCTTACCATGTACACTACTGTGCAGATTTCTCAGCTCAATACAATAATACACGTACAACTTGAAAACTGAACTAAGCATAATCCATCATTTGACCACTAATGATGCCTGCAAATAAATCAGAACCAACTAACATAGTCATTTCATTTAGGAGAGAAAGATAAGATTTCAACACCTGTGGTGAAACAATTCAAGAAACTCGAGCTCACATTCTTTCTCTTTTGACAATAAAACTACCTGAGAAATATTTTTAAATATCTGCTTCTGTATTACTTCCTTATTAAAGTCCTACTATTAAAATCTTTGAAATGCCTTGAAATATGAGAAACTGATCTCTGAAGATATATATATATATTTTCCCCAATCATACAAGCTCAATAGGTACCCCAGTGCTCTCCCTCCACTCCTCCCCAGTTCCCCTTGCACCCTCCTCCTTCCCCTTCTTTTCACCCTCCTCTCTCCCCATCTCCCAGTACTTCCCCCTTCTCCCCTCCCATCTCCTAAAGCATCCCCCTGTGAAAATGCCAAACTTCCCTCTGAGTCCTCCATTCCAGTGAGGTGTAAGGACTCAATGGCATATAGCCCAGAGCGCCCCCCCCCGCTCAGGTTCCCCCTTAGTATGGGAACACTATTATGACTATTAATCCCTTACCTCTAAGGATCCTACTGCCTGTGATCCATGCTAGAACCTGGAGGGTCATCGACACGTCAATCATTGTGCAAGTCATGCAAAGTCCCACTATGGTTACTGCAGCCCTTGTATGGAGCATCTTGCATATCGTTGGTCCTCCCCATCTTTAGGCTCTTATAATCTTTCCACCTCCTCTTCCGCAAGTTTCCCTGAGCTTTAGAATTAATAGATGTGTTGGAGATATGGTTCAGGTGTTAAGCCTTTGTCTCATAAGCAGAAGGTCCTGAGCTCACTTCCCAGATTCCATGTAAAAATGGAGGGCAGAAATGGAAGGGTGGTCTACACTTTTAGCCCTTGAAGGTAGATTCTAGGAAATCCCAGAGCAAAGAAAAGAGAAAGTACAGCATTCCAAGATGATTCCCAAAGTCACTCTTGGGCCTCCACAGACACATGCAGTGCCCCATCTCTCTCTCTCTCTCTCTCTCTCTCTCTCTCTCTCTCTCTCTCACACACACACACACACACACACACACAGAGAGAGAGAGAGAGAGAGAAAAGAAAATACTCATATAGGAAGCAAATATATAGCATCAGGTGAAATGATTTATAAAGGGAATGTATAAGTACTTAAGCATAGAATATTCTCATCTTGCTACATGTGATAGTACTTGTCCTTGTGCTTCTCCAGACCACTAGTCTATAGGAAAGCTCTGTGAATTCTTTCCATGTTGACAGGAATAAAGAAACAAGTAGCACATCAAATCGCATAGCACTTTGACATATGCACAAATGATATAATTTAATGAAAAAAGTAACTTGGATTTTTAATACAATACAGACATACTTGCATCTTGAGTGCATGAATATTGATCAAGCTGGCAATGAAAAATAAGGGTGCTCATAAATATGGCACTTTGTATATGTTTTTGCATATTAAAGACTGATTACAACATAATGATATGTAATAAGTTGTTGCAGAACAGTGATTTTTATAGCCTTAAGCAACTCCTAAGGTATCATATAAAAAATAAGACTGAATAAAAATCAAATACATGTGATACTTAGCTCTAGCCTGCACCTTGCCTTCTTTTCCTTTTATACTAGCATATGTCAGGGTTCATCGCAAGAATCTGGTGCATATATATCCCAATTCTAAGTATATACATAATTTTTATATTAAAACAAAAGATACTCTGAATGAGAACTTGTTTATTTGAAATGCTGTAGAAAAGAAAAGCTTTGTGAAGTTCATGTAAGATGATGATTATCATATATTTGTAAAGAAATTATTTCAAAATCAATCTATTTAGATTGTGCAGATCCTTTCAAATAATTTGTTACAAATAAGCAAAGGAAAACAGCAGACAGTCAATTTTATAAGTAGAGTAGATAGAACCCAAAGGGGAAAGACTGAAGCCTTTTGCCTTGGCTTCTTTCTCTTCATTGAATAATAACATGACCTTGACCTGTCCACCTGATTTCTCTGGACCAAATTGTCTTTACAGAACTAAAGATACTAGTTTTCATGAAGCAAAGTGCTATCCACCCTAAATGCATTTTCTATGTGTCAGTGATGCTTTAATTCTGAACAAAAAGGATTAATTGGTGATAATTCCATTTATAATAATTGGATGTATTCATCTTTTATAAACATTACAATGAAAAGCAAAGGACCAGTTATTTTTACAAAATATAAGGCTGCCCTTCAAAATTATCAAATATATTTATAGAATGATGTCCTTGTTTCCCCTATTTTTGAAAAATAGAGTATTTTAAGTATCTTCAGACCATGGTCTTCATTTCCTGCTATATTTCTTTACTAAACTATGTGCTTGTCTTATGACATTTTTCCCTGAAGAGTTAAATATTTTGAAAATTCAAATGTAGCTAAAACATAAGCAAAGACACTAGGTAACTTAAAATTGTTTAGAATCCAATTATGTCCCATTTTAAGAAAGATAGCAAATCAAGGAGAAGTATCCAAAAATCTTGCTCGGGACTACTTTTACTTATGCATAAATGTCTTACACAAGTATCACATGGCATTTGGTTTAGCTATCATTTTTATATTTCTATCCAAAAAAATGCAGCATGATCTATCTAACATTACTCTGATCAAATTAATGCTGAATTTCTGTCTGTTCTTGAAGACTATTATACTAACATAATATTATCATTACATGAAAGAATTGACACTGGCTGTATGCTCAAGATGCTAAAATGTTTTGTCAATGCCAAAATGAATTGTTTAGTATTTTACAAACATAGCCTTACTTGGACTAGCCTGAGTCTTTTGAGGTCATTCAAGAACATAACATAGGCCACCTATTCAATCAACAAAAGCAATCAAAGAGAAATGAAGTCAAGCTACAGTGCAAAGGAAGGTTAGAACAATAGTCATCTGGGGATAGAGTTACACCAAGCTCACTACTGAGAACTATTTTGAGAACAAAGGAAAGCAATTTAGTCCATTTAGTAGAAGAACACTCTAATGAGACTTTAATAATGGAAGAAATAAATGTTCCAGGCTTAAGTGGGGTACTCCATCAAACTCCTGGCAATGAATGTTTAAGCTACTGTGGCTTGACAACTGTTATCTTGACTCAATTTGGTAACATAATAATTATAAAGCATCTACTGCATGCCAGGAACTCCTAGAAACAGAAAATACAGCACCTGCATTGTAGGTTAGTATTACAGAGAGTGCTCATACAAATGAATAGTAGCACTGGACTTGTCCTGTAAACATCAGTGACAGTGAGTCTAAGATTAGGACACTATTAGAAAGAAGACCCCTTTCATTAAGACACGATAAATTCAGAAATATGCTAGAAAATTGTTTAAATAGAGCACAAGGATTAGAGATAAAGTTAACAGAAGCAATGACTAGATTTTGGAAAACCTTTATAGTTTAAGCTAAGAGGCTTAATTTTTATCTTGATCACTGTGGGAAGCCATCACAAGAATATAAAAAAGTGAGGCAAAATGATTTGCATTTTTCAAAATTTTCTTTGTATGTACAGTTTAATATTCAATTCACACTCTCAACAAAAGTTTATGACACATCTACTGTGAGTAATGGACTGTATCAGAAAAATGAAAATGCAACTCTAAATAATACAGTCAGGGTCCTTGTCTTCCTGGAGGTTATAGTTCCTCTAGTGATAGCAATGAATAAATGATAAAAATGAATCAAGATTAAATTAAAGACATCATTTCTGAGTTACAAAGGAAGATACCTTTAAAGATCAGAGTGGAATTAGCATGATTTAGTCATCTAAGTAGACTAAACCCAGGTATTGTTTTCTAATATAGCCATAAATATAAAGGGATAGTACTTTTGAGTTTGTATTTTCTCAAAGGTATTGTAACAAGCATTGTGATTATCACAGAGTTCGATCTCTCTCTCTCTCTCTCTCTCTCCTATCAATTTAATCAAGGCAAGACTGATAACCAGGCCTAAATCTAATTAGAAAAAAGAAGTACAAGTGTGGGTCATGAGGGGCTGAAATACAAGCCTAAGACACTTGAGGAGTTGTGCAATTCATTCATGCAAAAGTCTTATGAGTGTAGATGGGAATGAATTCTAAAGGTATGAAATAATGTTGGAAACACTGTAACACTGGGTCAGGTTTTGTTTATCAATATGAGCCTACAGAGCAGAGGTTCTGCATATAGAGTTGCATTTTGTATGGTACAAAAAGGTGCCAAAAGTTTGATTGATTGACTGAATAATAGGTCAAAAGAAATCCTGCTGTGAATGACCTGGAGATGCCTGCCGTCCTTTGGCATAGTGCTAATGAAAGGATGCAAAGGCTCAGGAAAATTGAAATGCTGGAGTGGATTTGCCATGTGAAACCTAATCATTCACAATGGTAAGGTCCAGTAGACATGTCTTTTATTATTACTGTAAGAAAGAGATTTGTGAGATGATCATCATAATTCTTAAAGAGCTCTATCACTTTACTTTTCTGTATGACAAACCTTAGAAAGGGATCCACAGCAATTCAATCGGATCACGTAACTACAAAGGGTTTAATGAGAATAACAAGAGGTAAATGGCAACGCAGAATTGCCAAAGGTAAGATGAGTGAATTATCATGAATAACAGTAGATGTCTCGGTTCATAAAGATCTTTGGTTCTATTCATTGTGGTGTTCCAGAACGACATAGGTGTGGAGGCTACTAAGTTTGGACTTTATCAATATTAGCAGAAAATTTCCAAAACAAGGGAAAGAAAGACCAAGTGAAGGCCGTTAGCACTGCCACTATCATGAAAAACAGTGAGCCAGTAACAACAATTCCATATTTCTGGAGTGAGGTTGGTTTCTACCTTTTACCTCTCCTGTCTGATCCGGGCAGAAACTGGTGGATCAGAGAAAATGACAGTTGATTAGCACAAATTTACTCAAGTAGTGACTCCCTTTAGCACATTTACACATGTTGAAGTCTGTGAGACCTGCAAGGATAGTTCTTCTAAGTGAAAGACAAGATGCTGCCCATCCTACCATCAAAAAAGACACAAAATTTAGTGGGCATATTTGGATTTTGGATGTAGCAAATTCTTCACTTTTTTGTGTTACTCCAGCTTGTATACTGAGTCACTTCGAACTATGCCAGTTTCCAGTGGAATATGAAACAAAGGAAGATCATTGAACAGGTTCAGTTTGTTTAGGATGCTCTACACCTGGGCCATATGATCCAGTAGACCCAATGGCACTTAAGTTGTGGATAACAGATAGGTATGCTGTCTTAAGTCCTGTGAAGTCTCACTGGTAAATCATAGCAGAGACCTTTGAAGTTGGGAGCAAGACCCTGCCATCCTCTGTAGAAAATAATTCTCACTTTGAGGGGCAGCTCTTGCCCTGTTATTAGACTTTTGCAGAAATGAATGCTTAACTGTGGGCCACCAAGTTACTGTGCAACCTTAGTTGCCAATCATGAGCTGGTTGTCATAATCTGACCTACCAAGCTATAAATTTAGATGTGTACATCAGCAGCCTACCATGAAATATAAGAGGCACATATGTGATAAGGCCCAAAAGGTACTGAAGGGATAAGATGTCCTGCTCCCTGTGATTTCTATTCTTGCAAAAATGCCCTTATGTAGTCTGAGCCTATGGCCTCATGTGGTGTTCCTTGAGGAAGAAATGATTAGTGACCTCCAGATTATTGTACATGCTATGTAGGCATGAGCCACAAAGTGGAGAGCTAGAGAATTGCATCCCCTTCTTGGGACAACCTTGAAAGATGGTGAAGGGAAATCTTTCTACAAAGAACCTCACCTCATAGTGCATGGACGTACACTATGCTTAGAAAGACAAAGGGACAGGTATGTGGTTATAGACTGATTCATGAGATACGGTCAATGGTTTGGCTGGAAGACTAGGAAACTTGTAAGGATCATGATTAGATAGATAATTGGGGAAGGAGTACATGGATAAATATATTCAAATGAGCAAAGGATACTTGTTTCTGATTTAAATGCTCATCAAAAGGTGACCTCAGCAGAGGAAGACTGATAATCAAGTAAATAAGACAGCTCGTTTTGCAGGTAGTCATTAACTTCTTTCCCTAGTGTCTCTGTCATAGCTCAAAGGACCCATAAAACTAAGTCTCTGTATTGCCAAATATATAAGTTATGTACCAGCTCAACAACATGGGCTTCTGCTCTCCAATGCCGACCTGGTTATGGTTGCTAATGATAACCAAATGTCAGTATCAGAAACCAAAAATGAGTGCCCTATGTGTCTCCATTTGCTAGGGTGATCAACCAGTAACTTGACAGCAGTCTGACTATATTAGATCACTTCTATTATGGAAAGGGTAGCATATCATGCTTACTTAAAACATTTATTTATTCTAGGTATAAATCTGACTTTCATTTCTGTAATGCCTTTGAAAAAGCTCCCATCCATGAATTGACAGAATTCCTTTTGTACCACAATGGCATGTCACCAGGTATTGTTTCTGACAAATAAACTTCACAACCCAAGATGTGCATCATGTGCTAATGCACATTTAATTTATGATTTGCCATATTCCACACCATCCTGAAGCAGCTGACTTATAGGTTGGTGGCATAATCTCATAAAGATGCAGGTACTATGTCAAGAAGATGGTAACAGCATGAAAGGTTGGGGTAAGGTTCTTCAGAAGACTATGAATCAGCATCCAATACATGGTACTGTCTTTCCTGTAGCTAGGATTCCTAGGTTCAGAAGTGATGGGTTAGAAATCAGAATGGTACCATGAACCATCACCTGTAGTGACTGAGCAACAAAATTTTTTCTTCCTGTTCCTTAGACCATATGCTCTGCTGGCCTAGAAATTTTAGCTCCCAAGGACGAAATGCTTCTGTTAAGCAGCACAATACATTTTCTGTTGAACTGGAAACCAAGACTTCATTCTGGGAGTTCTGAGCTCCAGAAGCCCTTGAGTCAACAGGTTAAAAGGGGATATTGTTTGCAAAGGTGATTGATCCAGACTACCCCAGAGAAATTGGACTGCTCCTTCATAATGAAGGTAAGGAAGAATAAGTCTGGAGTGCAGGAAATCCTTTAGGGCATGTTATTATGCCCTATCTTTAAGGTCAGTGTGAAACTATAATGCAATCCATGAATTGTGACAAATGACCCAGACTCTTCAGGTATGGTTCACTACTCCAGATAATGAACGAAGACCTACTGAAGTGCTTGCTAAGTGTAGAGGAAAATCAAAATGGGTAATAGAAGAAGGTATTTATAAATACCAAGAAAGACTACTTAAGCAGTTACAGAAATTAAGCATGTAATTGTTTTTTATCTATTTTAAGAATGTATTTGTACATATGTTCTCATATGTTAATCAGATACTTGTGTTTTCACTATCTCTTTACTGTGTAATATAACACTAATTGTGATAATATCAATATTTAAATTATGGGATACTAAAAGAATAAGAATTCCTCAAAAGATTTTTCCACCTATTCTTGGGAAACAATAGTTTTTAGTTGTTTTTTAATGGCTACATCATATAAGACAAAAATGTGTTCTAATTATTATCTTTTTTATAAATTAGGCACAGTCTAAGGGGATATAGTTGTGTGTCAAGTAGACAAGGAAGGACTTGTGATTGTTAATATTAGTTGTTGACTTGATGGGATATAAAATCAACAAAGAAAACACGTGTGAGTTGATCCGTGAGGTATTTCCTCAGGATAACTAAGGGAACAGACCAGTCCCCAAAGTAGACAAAACCTTCCAGCAATGACCCATATATAAAGGAGCTATTTTTTGCTTTTGGTTGGTTTTTGTTTTTGACACCTGCTTCGCTCTTTGCCAGTAGAAGCATCTACCAAATTGTGACCACTGCTGTTATCATTTTTTTCTAACATCAGACACCAGAGTCTTCAGCCTGTTACTGTGGACTGAAGACAAGTGACTCTCCAGGAATCCCCCGGGCCTTCAGTGCCAGACTGGACTGTGAACCATCCTGCATCTTAACTGAGTGGCTTTCAGTTCTCAGCCTTTTCAGCCCACAAGCAGTCATCAATGGATGATCCAGACCACGAGGCAAGCCAATATCCCCTTTATAATAACTGCAAATGCATTCTGTGGGTGGTGTTTGAGAGAATCTTGACTATAAAACTTATTTCTATAATTCACAAAAGCTTTATATATTTATTTCCTTTAGTTCCACAATAAGAGTTTGTATTATTTTATAAGTATAAGATTTTTGAAAATCAAGGGTTTGTAAAAGATTGCACAGAAGATCTGGAAAAAACAAACAATAAAAAAAGAAGAAGAGCCCATAATTCATATTATGGAGGTCTTTCAGCTGATACATTTCTTGTAACATCTTCATAAACAGTCTCAAAACAGAAGTGAACATAAACTTTGTGACAATATAATCTTTTTCTATGTCCTAGGAATTTATGTTTTAGAATTCAAGGAGTAGGCCTAATGTTGGCCATGGTTCCTGGAGTGATGAAACATGTTTCAGTTGATGCTAGAACAAGTGTCATAGAAAGCTAGAGTCATGGTGCATCATCAGGAGATTCAAAGATAGGTCTGTGTGAAGAAAAAGAAAGGGAAGCTGGATATATATTCCAGCGTCCCAAAGAATGAACTGGAGTAACAGAGAAATAGAATGGACAGGGCTTGTTAACCTTCCAATATATATGAAGCATCTGTAGCTTTGATAACTGAGCTACTTGATAACTTCTCTGATTCTTTAAAGGCTCCAAAGGACATATCTGCTAATGACTGTATAAGACAAATAAATTAGGTCCTCATTTTGGAAGGTATTGCGAGTCATATTTGGAAGCATGACAGAAGTCAAATTGTCAGCATTAATTAGTCATGACAGCTAGGTTAGAGAAGGGCAAGCTGATAATAGCTCACTCTACATTTGTCAGATTAACCTACACAGTCATAAGCCAAGAAGGAGTACTGTTGGTCCCACCCACGGTGACTAAGACAGTTTAAGGGGAAGAAAAAAACCTTACAACTAGAAGCAAGGATAATGCCCATTTCTGTTTTCAGGAAACTATCCAGTGAAAACAAAAGGAATGGCTGCTCTACATACATGAATCAGCATGTTCTTCTAAATCACCAAAGAAATCATGCTTCCTTCTCTAGGAAACTACCCCCCAGATAATCTTAGTCTGTGTCACATGGATGAAGACTTCTAAAACCTCTCCACTTGGTTTCGGTATGCAATCTATCATGGGGTTCCCCAGTGTGAAGATTAATAAGGGAAAAAAGTGGCCCTAAGCAAACTCCACCCTCAGAATTACTTGGAATTAGTCATCTAACTTATGTTCATTCTGTGTTGTGATGGTCCCTTCTAGTGAAGCACATATCTCTTTCTCCTCCTCCTCTGCTTCTTCTTTCTCCTCCTCTTTCTCCTCCTCCTTCTTTTGGTTAAGAATATTCTGCTTTTAATCCTTGGAGGCAAGGAATTGACAGCCATAGTAGTGTTCCTATGCTTAAGGGGAACACAGGAAAGGGTTCAGGGAAAAGCCACTGGGTCCTTGTACATCATCAGAGAGGAGGGTCCAGAGGAGAGTCTGGCATGCACATTAAAGGATTCTCCGGGGATTGGGGGGCAGGTACTGAGGGATGGGGAGGGAGAGGTGAGGGGAGGGGGATCAGGGAGGTGGGGGGGAGGAAGAGGGAGGGAGGGAACCGGTGTACATATTAAGTTTGTATGAGCGGAAATAATAATAAAAAATGAAAAAAAGAATATTCTGCTTTTATACTTAAGAGGCCCCCCAAATACAATAAATTTCTTCATTAATTGTATCTTACATTCTGATCACTAAGGTATGTATCACATAAAATTCTATAATCTATCCCAAATCAAGTTAACTCCATTCAAACTCTCACTATATCTTAACCAAAATTGTATCAATCTATGTTCATTAAAGCTAGTCAAAGTTTATTCAATAAGATTAAATTGCTTTATCATATACCAATAACCCCCAAAGTTCATTGTTTGAATATAAATCATCTCCCATCATGAATTTCACTAGAAGATATTTTTGTCATTTAAAACCTAATGAGCTTAACGATCTTCCCAATTTATGTCACTTAATCTCTGCAAGAAGAGGTTTTGGTACTAACAGATACAATTTTGCTCTATGGGAAATTTAAAAATCCTATAGTAACAATAAAGCCAAATTTAGCCTCATTAAAAATATATAAAATTATTAGCAAGATACATTATGACAGTATTGGACCATTCCTGGAAAAGTTAGTTAAGTCATTCTTCAACATCTGGACATTCTCTAATAATTTTACCATAATGTGGCTAGCATTTTCGTTGATGAGTTATTTAATTCCTTGGATGTATATTATAATTAACTTTTGCACTTCAAAAATTACTTTTATCTTGGAGAAAGAGATACAGTGAAATTGGTAGACTCTTGCCTGATATGCACGATGCCCAGGGTTTGATCTGTATCACTGCATAAACAGAAAGTGGTAGAATATGCTTGTTAACTCAGTATTCTGAAGGTGAAGGCAGAATGATTAGAAATAAAGTCATCCAGGGCCAGAATGAAATACATGAGATCCTGTCTTAATTTTTTTTGAAAAATCCACAACTTACATATTAGTGTGTGTATATTTGTGTGGGTGCATGTGTGTATGTATGAATGCATTGCTAACATGTGTATAATCTCCAGAGTTCAATCTCATTTCTTTCATCAGTTCTTCTGTATTGATTTTTTGAACTAGGGTCTGTCACTGAACTGGATCTGCCATGTAGGCTAAGCAGGGTAGCCAATAAGACCTAGACATCATCAACCCATCTCCAACTCCCCAGCAATGAAGTTACAAGACCATGACAACACATTCAGCATTTTAGTGTGGAATCTGGGAATTGAATTCTGGTCTTCACATTTACATTGTGTGCACATTACCAACAATGTTGTCTCTCCAATCCTGTGAAGATGTGTGTTTTAAAAGCTCCTTGGGATTTGTTAAATAGACTAATTTTTTAAACATTTTTGAAGCTATATAACAAGAATACATAGTATAAGAATTTCCCCTCTACTTACTCCTCCATTTCTACTGTGAATAAATTGCAGAGTGGTAAGGCATTTGCTATAAGAGCAATGCAATACTGACACATAATTATTAACTGAAATACAGTTTATATTATAGTTCACTGTGTTTGTACTTTCTGTAGCTTTTGACATGTACACAGTGGTGCAGTGGCGCACATCCATGATGACTGAGTAATGGGAAATAGTGTTATTGACCTAAAAATCTACTGTATACCTTCCCCTCCCATGAACCCCTGGCCACCATTGATTTCAATTATCTCATAGTTTTTATAAATAATTTCCATAGCTAGGATCAGACCACCTGTAGCCTTCGCTGATTAAGATGCTATCAGGCAGCTCTGTGAATTAAGGTCCCCCTACATTTTTGGAGGTTTCAAAATTCATTTCTCTTTTTTGCTGAGCAACAACCCAACATATGGATACACCAGTCTGTTTATCTACTATCCTAGTGAGAGCCGCCTTGGTTGAGGATATTTTCATACCCACCCAGAGTTTAAAATATCTGCCAAAGAGCAGTGCAGAAACATAATGGCACCAAGAACTCTAAGGGCACCATAGAGAGAGATAACAGGGCTTGGTGACCATGAAAACATGTGTGTGATATACAATTGGTGGGAAATTCTGACTGAAGAGTTAATAATTTTGAGAAGCATTTTTATTTTAGAAAGAAAACGCCTACTCATGCTGCTGTCTCATGCCGACATGCAAGTTTCCCTCTTGCAAAGTCGAGAAATTTAAACTGTTAAAAGTTCCAGTCACCATATGCTGTCTTACTCCCTCTCTGAATAGATTCTATATTTGATTTAATCTCCCCTAATTCTGAGTTCCGTGCCTTCACACCTTCTTCTGAACAGGCATTTTAGTACTGTGTGCCTTACTTTAGTCATTTTGCTAGAGTAAGTTTAGTGATAATTGAGATCTGTAATACTGGAATCTTTTCCCCAAGTTTTTTCTTTTATTTCAATTTTTTATTGTCTTATTTCATCACTCTTAGGATATTTCTAAGCAAAACTGCTCAGTTTCCTTTTCTGTCATTTACATGACAGAAAGTCAGAAGTCATTTACATGACCTCATGGACCTAAAATTAAGGCAGGTTTAGAAAAGCCATGCTGGGATGGTCTCTGAAAGTCTTAAAAGGTTATCCCCCACTGCTGAGAGTATCCTGAAGGAACACACCCTTCCCAGTTTCCCCCAACCCTTTGCTTATGAAAGGATATGTACACAAACAAAAACAGCCCCACGTCCAAGTGGGCACAGGTCAACTGGGTTGGGCCCCAATGTGAGGTAACCAATGAGGAAGAGCCATTTTCCCTAGGCTTGACTAATCAATGGGGAAAAGCCATTTTCCCAGGCTTATCAAAAGGCATAAATATGCCTGACCTTGGCAGCCATCTTTGGTGCCTGCCCCTAACAGGACTCCACATATGGGGTCCATGAGTTCTATTCAAGTTCCTTGCTTCTCATGGATTCCATGCCTGGAGTCCATGAGTTCTCTGGGGCACCTGCCCCTCATGTCACTCCATGTTTGGAGTCCATGAGTTCTGTTCTTTCTCTCTTTAAGAAGTTCTACCTTAATCCTCTACCCATGCTCTGGTTTCAATCTTCAACTCCAAGCACAAGAACCCTGCAACAATGGGACAGATAAAACCCACAACAAAATGAGCCAAATTCTGTCTTCCAGTCCCCAAATACACAATCTTGCTTGGGTTTTAAAAGCCTACAATCTTGTGTATCATTTCTGTTATTTTTATTAAGACAGAATTTACCTACCATAAAACTAATGCAGTTTTTCCAGCATATTAATGGAGTTATACACCATTATTACAAATTTTAATACATTTTGTCCTCTTATAAACCTTTGTTTTCATTAGCAAGCAGTCCTCATTTGCCCCTGATTACCCTACAATAGTAATATACTTTCTATGTATATTTTCATCAATTAATATTAATAAAATTACCCAATATGGACTCTTTGTGACTGATTTCTACAACTTAAAATAATATTTTCAAAGGTTATCACTTCTAAATGTGAATTAGCATTTTGTTAATATATTAACAAATAATACTTCAATTTTATGCATATGAGATATTTTGTCGTATATTCACATTTAGTAGACTTTAGATCTGCATTCCAGGATTGTTATAAATAGTCACATATGAGTCTATATACAGACATATATCTGCATTTCATTTGGGTATATGCTTTTAGACTGGGTTTTATGGTATGGTTATTATTTTTAAACATCAACATGACAATTGAGAAGTGAGCCTTTAGGCCCATCTGTAAAAAGTTATTTAATTAAGCCTGTGAGCAACCCTGTAGATTATCTAATTAGTGTGAAAAGGTCCAGCTTATAAGGTGAGAACCGTCCCTTAGGCAGGTGCTAGAGATCTGGTTGGAATTTGACAAAGTGGCAAACTAGAAAGTATGCCCCTTTCTCAGATTGTCCCATGACTTCCCTTGAACCTTGCTAGTAACTTTCTTGGAATAATGATTTATAATCTGAAACTGCAAGCATGCAGTTTCATGCTGCTGTCAAATACTTATTCCTGTAGTGAAACTAAAGTGTATGGTTGTCATGGCTGGGCACAGGTGTCAACTTGGCTCTTGAAGGTTTGAGCTCTGAGCACATTTGTAGAAAATTAGTAGTTGAGTTAAGCCCAGAGCAAACCTACAAGACATTGTCTCGCTGATGGGGAAGGCCCAGTACGTGGTGGGTAGGACTAGGCCCTGAACAGGTGAATAAAATACTGAGAACTAGTTGAGGAAGTTGGCATCCTTCTGTACACTTGGCCAGACACACTGGTCTGGCGAGTCAGGATAGCCCCTCTCTCAGCCATTATGTAGAGATGGTGTGGCCAGTTCCCTCAGCCTGGTGTTGGTAAACGCTCTACCGTCAACTGGACTATGAACTGTAACCAGTAATCCTAAAAGAATAAACCCCTTGTTCCCCCAAGCTGTTTGATGGTCATTTATCAGCAACCATGAGGCGAACTGCAACAATGGTAATATTAAGTTCCAGTTTGGAGGAACTGCCAACTTATTTGTCAAAGCAACTGCACCCTTTCATGTTCCCATCAACAATGTGTGCAGTCCAATTTCTTTAAATTCTTGCTAAACTTGCTATTGTATGTCTTTTCTTCATTAGAGCTCTCTAAGTGTAAAATAATACATTCTTAGGCTTTCAAATTGATTTTCAATAATGATATCATCTTTATGTGCTTCTTAGCTATATATATACATATATATATTCTCTTAGAGAAAATATCTATTAAAATTTGTACTCATTGAATGGAGTTATGGACTTTTCAATAACAATGACAAAGTTTCTGCAAATATCTAACTACAAATCATTTGCCACATGTGATTTGCAAATATTTCCTGTCATTAGGATAGCTTACTTTTCCTTTGAATCACAACAGATTTTATACGATTTAATTGCTTTGGTACTTTTGATAGTGTGCAACCTAAGAATCTATTGTATAACCTACAGCCATTAGGATTTGTTTCATGCTTTCTTCCAAAAATTTTAGAAGCTCGGTCTTGGTCTTACATTTAATTCTGATTCACTTTGACTTTGGTGGGAGTTTGTATTTCCTTTTGTTTTTTCTTGTATATGAGCTGAGGTGAAATTCCAACTTCATCTTCATTTGCATAGAGTCATCACTTGTTCAAATAACTATTTTCCCCCGTTCAATTTTCTTGGCACCCTTTTCAAAACTGAACTAACCATGTCCTCATAATTACTCCGATGCCACCCTGTCTTGATTGCTGCAGATCTGCAGAGTCGAAACCAGAAGTGTGACCCAATCCCTTTAGCTCTTTTGAGGCTTTTGCTGTTCTACTTCAAACTGAAGCTTGTCAATTTCTTCCAAAATCCAGTAGAGATTTTTGGTAGGGATTACACTGGATCTTTAGATCTCTTTAGAAAGTCTTGGGATCTCAACTGTATCATCTTTCAGCCCATAATCAGTAGGTAGCATTTTACTTTCAAAGTCCTTTTAAATTATCTCTAGTACCTTATTTTTCATGACTCCAGTTTTACATCCCTCTTGTTAGAGTTATATTTAAGCATTTTATTTTATATTGTTATTATAAATAGAAATGGTCATGTGATTTGTATATTTTTATTAATAACATAAATAATTAATTTGTGTAACTGACCATTAATATTGCACAGTTGCAGATCTTACTTATTAGTTTTAATTGATTTGGAATATTCCATGGCATTTTCTATTCATAAGGTTATGAATCCACACAAGGAAAAAGATTAGTTATTCCTTTCCAATTTTTATGCCCTTTATTTCCTTGTCATGTTTAAATTCATGAAGTGGAACCTCAAGTATAATGTCAAGTCAGATAAGTGAGGTTTAATATTCTTGTCTATTTCTTCAGTTTGAAAGCATTGATTCTTTTATAATATTAACTATTTTTAAAATATTTTATTTAATTAGTTATCTATTTGAGAGACAGGGAGAGAGAAAGAAGAGAGAACAAATGTGTGGAGGTTAGGAGACAACCTGTTTGTGTCTCTGAATATAGAATGCACCAAAGAATCTTTATTTTTTGATTGGATCATATAAACTATTTGCAGCAAATATATATTGTGATATAGTATAATTAAATCTGACATTTTGGGTTTTCATTTATGTATCATGTCTTTTCTTGTTCCTTTTTAAAGTTAATTTACATTTGGAGATTATATATAAGATTTTTATACCTTGGTAAATATTTAATTATATTTTGAGTTATTTATTAGCAGCTGCTCTAGAATTTACAAAAATACACATCAATATATCAGTATCCATCTCATACTGCCTTAATTCCTATAATTTATAAGGATATTATCTTAGTATAATTATATCTCTTCCCTATATTTTTGTGCTTATCACCATCATACTTATTGTATTTATGTACAGTACAAATTGAAAAAATATATTGTTATAAATATTACCTCATTTAATATTACATTTCTAAAGACTAAAGAAATTTAAGCAAATATATGTATTACACAAATCTGTGAATATTTTTAATTATTCGGTCTGATGTTTATTTCTTCTGAATTTGAAATATTATCAGGTGTCACTTCCTATCTTTAATATGGTTATTATCCTTATATATTCCATTTCTATGCCAAAGTACCCAACAATAAGCAAACTTACAATCCCATGAGGGACTGTAAAAAATGTCACAGAAGCAGGAACAAAGACAACTGGTTACATTACATCCACAGTAAAGAGCAGAAAGTAAGTGATGGACTGATGCATGCTTGCTGGTGCTTGACTTGTATTCTTATGCAGTTCTGGACTTTTGCCCAGGGAATGGTACCAACCACAATGGGCATGACATCTCACCTCAGTTAACTTGACCAAGAGAATTCCCCACAAGCCCTTCTCCTAGGTGATTCTGATTGTGTCAAACTCACAACTGAGACTATCCATAACAGCTCTATTCACACTTACTTATTTTGTGTTCTTCCTGTCAGGTGCATTCCACTTCTGCCCATTACATGCTCAGTTATTGCATTATGCAATGACTTTTTAACTAGTCAAAAAAGGGAAACTCCATAGCTATGCTACTTTTTTATTATTATTTTTCTAGTTTTACAAACATATTGAGTACTTATTCCTGCTTTCCTCTATTTCCCTTCCCTCCCATCCCTTCATCAATCCATCCCACTCCTTTCCTCTGTCTGGTTCTATGGATTCCAAGGTTCCCTCTAGATTGTCTACTCTTGAGAGAATATAGACCTCTGTTGCACACCAAATTGAGTCTCTTCAGGCCACCCCATCCGTGGTGACATTTCCCTTCACTCATACAGCCTGAGTCCCCAAGTTTTCCACTGTATGTTCTTATCTCTCTTGAGTTCCTTGATAGTCTATGGGGGCATGTCAACATGTCAGTGATTATGCAGGTCTGGTAAGGACAAGTCTCACTTTAGTGAGTTCCTAGATGCAGCAGTCTTGCCTTGAATATAATGTCTCGTCCAACAGTGAACCTTCCAATCCTTGGGTTCTTACAATATCACCACCCCCTCTTCTGCAAGGTTCTCAAAGCCTTAGGATGGGGAGAGATTAGGTTGGCCTGATTCTGAGTGAGCCTTGCTGAGTTGCTGGTACTATGCATTATGGTTAGCCATTGCTGTCCACATTACTACTCTTCTACTGTCCTAGGCTGCATCCTGGGGTGCTGACAGCCTCTACGTCTGTTGTAGAAGAAGACTTCTAGGCTGAATGTTAAGTGTTTTTCCAATTTATGGGTATAATAACAGCATTTAGTGTACTGTCTTCCTACCTATAGGTTCATTGGCTGTTTTTCCCTACTGATCTATTTCCTTCTCTTTTTTAGGTTCTTATTCTAGTTAACAGTAACAGGAATGTGTTCCATTCTGACAAATAGGTCTTGAGTTCAATCAGAAAGCTATTGATTGTCTCCTTGATACTCATATCACTATTACACTGGTGGTAACCTGTTGCCATGGTGATTTTTATTGCAATTTGAAGATTTCATGTGTTGATGAAGCTGGTGATATTTCTCTCTCCCAGTAGTTTCTACAGCATTCCTTGGTACTGTGCAAGGAAAGAGGAAGTTCTCAAACCAGTTCTAGTTGATATATTTTGCCCATATCCTATGATCCATATGTGTTACATCTTCAGTAATAGAGTCTTACTGAGCTCTGTTGCTTTTGTAATTAACAACAGTAATGCCATTACAAAACATTTTGTTATGCCTTTGAATTATTATCTAGTGTCACTTACTTTCATTCTGAAGAACTCTGTAATTATGTCAAGGATGGCCTCCTATTCAAAAATTCTTTCAGTTCTTATTTGATAAGTCTTATTTCACTCTCATTTAAAAAAAAAGCTTTCCCAAAATATAATTTTTTGATAATTTCTGCCTTTAGTGCTTTTAATATGCTACCTTGTCTTTGGTCCATTGTTTCTTGCATTTCAGATAAACAGTCAACTTAATGCAATGTTGCTCTTAGTTCTGGTTCTTTGAAAGATGTCCTTTTTGTCATCGTTTAGCATTCTATGTATCTAACCTGGTTTTGCTGAAGTCATTGACTATGTATCTTGATGTCATTATGTAATCTTATATGTCCCTGAAATGCCTCTCTGCTAAGGCTTGGATATTAATCTGTGGGACTAATGGGGACCTATTAGAAGGAAGATAGTTTTCTGAGGACATGTTCTGGAAGTGGACATAGAAACTCAACCCTTTCTACCTACACATCTTTCTCATTGCTACCTGATGAGTATGAATGGAGTGGCTTCTCTCTATATATCACACACCCCCTGCCATGATGCCCTACCTTACCACAGACTCCAAAACAACAGACCCAATTGACCATGAAGTCAAATCTCTATAACTCTGAACCAAAATAAAACTTTTATCCTTCAAGTCGTTCTAAGGCAGGATTAGAGCAGCTATACTGGAATGGGTCTCTCAAAGTCTTTGAAGGTCTTTGGAATTCCTGAAGGTCACCCTGAAGGAACGCCCTAAGGAACTTCCAGGCTTGTCTAGGTGTATAAATATGCCTGGCCCTGGGAGTCATCTTTGGTGTCCTAGCCCCTCATGGTACTCTAGTGCCATGAGTTCTTTTTCTAGCTATCCATGTCTCATGAGTTCTCCAGCACCTTAGCCTCTCATGGCACTCTAGTGTCATCGGTTCTTTTCTTGTTCCTTGCTCCTCATGGATTCCATGCCTTGGTACCATGAGTTCTCCAGGACGTCCTAACCCCTCATGGCACTCCACATCTAGAGTCCATGAGTTCCAACCTTTCTCTTTCTCTCCTCTAATAAACTCTACCTTAATCCTCTACACTGCTCTGGTTTCACTCTTTGGAACAAGAACTCTACAATATTGGGACGGTCTATTCCTGTCCCCGCAACATTTGGTACCTTAGGCCTACAAGACCGTTTCCTTTTCCTGCATCAGTCCTAGGCATTTCATTTTAGTAACAGAACACCAACACAAATAAGTGGGGTTTCAGTTTTATTTCCTTATTCTGACCCTTGTTTTTTTTCTCCCTCCTTCTTTGGAAGTTCTTTGGCAGTAAATTTATGCTGTGCTATTGTCCCTATCTGAGTGTGGCTCCATTAATTCTCAAATATTCTATGTCATTCTGTTGCATACTATTCAACCTCAATTTTTCTATCTTTACCTCCTTTGGATCTTTTCCTTCTACAAGCATAAATCTGCCTAGCCATTCTTATGGCTTTTGTACCACATAGTTTTTTCATAATTTTTTTACAAATAGACATGATAAAAGTGTGCCAACTCTAGATAATAATTATTTCAGGTAGTCTTATTTCTTTTTCATGATTTATTAATTCCCTTAAAGACTTGACTGAAATAATTTTATCTTCAATAGGAAGCCTCTGATGTCATTGTTTAATTATTCCTTTTGGTTTTTGTTAATGCTTGACTCCCCAAGGTCAAAATAAACTACCTCTTGGTCAAGGAAATTTTTTTTTAATTTTTTTATTATTATTAATTCAACTGTGCGCATGTGCGTGTGTGTGTGTGTGTGTGTGTGTGTGTGTGTCTGTGTGTGTGTGTAGAACCACGGACGAACTCGCGAACCACCATGGACGCCTCCACCTCCTTCTGCCCCGGGATTCACAGGCTCCGCCCTACCAGGACCAGAAACGCAGGCCGCCCCCGCTTCCACCTGGCGTCTATACGTGGGGTCTAGGATCCGAACTCAGGACCTTCCGCCTGCAAGGCAGAGGCTTAACCCCTGAGCCACCTCTCCAGCCCCGAGATTTTTTTTTTTTTTTGAGGCAGAGTCTCACAAGGTATCCCAGACTGCCTCAGACTTACACCCATTCCCTCACTCAGGCTCCCAAGTGGTAGGATTATAGTTAAATGCCACCATATGCAGCTCTCCAGTTAGATGTATACCTTTCACAATTAAATGTGTTTGAGACTTCTGTCATCAGTCATGGATTCTACATCTATCCAGTTTCATCTGGTTTATGCAGGTACAATAGTTCAAATGTTTTACCACTGAAATCACCTAAGAAAATAGTCTTAAGCAGCCACATAGTCTTTTAGACTTCCAGAGATGGCTGTGATACTATTTCAAATCCTGGTTGCATAGGATCCACCCTGAGTCAGAGCTTCTGACTGTTCTGACAGTATTCAGTTAGCAGGTGGTTTAATCTATTTACATGGAGTTGCAGATTCATGCTTATCTGCATGAGCTCAGGGGAGTGCTTTCTTGTGTATCCACACCTGTTTTGATTGTTGCTCAGAGGGACCATCTTCGGTCTTCCCTGTAGTACATGCTCACAGGCTTCTCCACATCTGGATTTGTCTATAATCCTAAGAATGTCCTAGCTGATTGTTTCTATATTCTGTTAAGCCACTGGCAATTCTGCCATTTTGTTTTTTATCAGAGCTACAGATATCGTCTCCTTAGGGCCTAAGATAATATTATTATGTCTTTTTTTTAACCTGATAAAAACGCTGAATTTATTGACATTGAAAATACAGGATTGTGAGTTAAATTTCTTTTTTTTTTTTTTTTTGTTTTTTGTTTGTTTGGGTTTTTGTTTGTTTTTCCTCCCATATTTTATTTTTTTCCTAATCATACAAGCTCAATAGGTACTCTCCTTCTTTCCCTCTCACTTCCCCTCCCCAGTAGTCCCCCTTTGCACTCTTCCCCATTCCCCACTTCCTTTCACCCCCTCTACTATCTCTCCCAGTGCCTCCCACTTCCTCCCTTCTATCCCCTGGAGCATACTTTTGTGTGAACACCAAACCTCCCTCTGGGTCCCCACCTTAGTGAGGCTTCAGGACTCAGTGGCATAGCCCTCAGCAACTTCTTGGGCTCCCCGTTAGTATGGGAACTCTATTATGACTGTTTAATCCCTTGCCTCTAAGGATCTTATTGCCTGGAGCCTATGTCTTTTTTACTATGATGACCCAGAAGATGATTTATTCTGTTTATGTGAAGAGAATCCTTTGCATTTTGTTCAATGAAATGTACATGTCCTTTGAGTATGAAGCAGTACACTAAAGTGCAGATATTTAAGGTGACATTAAGAAATTTGGCAATTAGAAAAGCCAGGAGTCAGAAAAGCTAGGAATAATTTGAGACGTTTGGCCACTAGTGATTGTTTACTTGGAGGCGGTCTGTTCCGCTGGATACCTGGCATAAACTACTTAAATCACTCGGTTCTTTGGCACCATCTGGACCTCGTCTCTCTTTGTTGACAAAAGCCTAAGGCTGTGCATGGAGATTCCGCTAAGAAAAAAAAAATTTAAGCAGCTGAAAAAGATTTCTTGCTGGGACATCTAAAAACCTGTTTAAGAAAGACTCCCTAAGGGAAGCAAAGGCCTCAGCTGTCCTCCTGCCTCTGGATTTTCAGTTCTTGGTGCCAACATCATCTGTGAGTTAGCAAACACTAGTAGTTGTGCTACCGTAAAAGAATTTTTGCAGACATAATTAAAATCTTTAATCAATTATCTAAATTAGGGAGATTATCCTTACTTAGCAATAATGCAGGTCAAGACCATTCAGGCAAGTTTTCAAAAACAAAAAAAGGAGGTAGAATAATTTCATTTTTTTGAAAGAATGAGTAATAATTCATTTTATCTATGTTCATCCATCTACAGACATTTATATTGCTCCTGGTTATGACTATTGTGACTAATGGTACACTGGATATAAGAGTATGTATATCTCCTTGAGATTATGATTTCAGTGCTTTTTGATATATATATCCCTTAGTGGGATTGGTGGATAAGGTAAATCTATTTTTAAATATTTAAGGAATCTCCTTATCGTCTGCCATGATGAGTGCATTATTTTTCAATCATTCAACCACTTAAAAAGTCCACATATTTTTCTGTATATTCACAAACCCTTGGTTTTTTCATTTGCTTTTTTTATTTGTTTTGTTTGTTGTCAATATTCACCCTAACAGATGTAGTGAAATCTCTCCCACCTTTTTTTTATTTTGTATTTCCTGAAATTTATCCATGTTGAACATTTTTACATACCATATCTGTTGGCCACTTTTATATATACCTGGAAGTAATGTCTGTTTAAATATTTGCCCATTCTTAGATGTGTTTGAGTGCAATTTTGTGTTGAGATTGAATTATAGGATTTATAATATTTGAACTTTCTTCTCTCATTTCCTCTTTTTACTCTTCTGGTAATTGCTTTTGCTATACCTGTTTAATTTGCTATATTTCCACTTTTACTTTTAATGTTATACATTTTGCATAATAGCCTCCCAAATTTCATTTTTCAATACCACGATCATGAGTTGCCATCCTGAGACTTTAGGAGGCTGGATTTCTGGTAGAAATGAAAGGTATTGTCCAGATTAGTAGGCCTCTGGGCATAACCACAATTTTCTTGGGTCCATAATTGATGTCCTATTATGAGTGGGACCATTCCCTAGGCAAGTGGAGTAGGACTGAATAAAGATGAGGAAAGTAAACATTGGCCAGCTAGCAACTTAGTGTGCATACATTGGTCCTTTGCCTCTTCTGTTGTTATGGATACAATGTAACTCATTTCCTTGGCAACTGCAGATGTGATTTAGCTGTTAGGATAGACTGATAGTACCATGGTACTGTGAGTCAATAAACCTCTTCTTGGTCCAAGTTGCTGGGTCAGGTTTTGTAAAATAAATGCCTAATTTCATGATTTTTATGTGAATGTCTAGTTTTCTCAACACTATTTTAAAAATGTGGATGACTTTGGAGAGCAGCAAGACAAGTCAACTAAGCTAATGACAGAAGGATAAACTGCTTGATTCTATACTTATAT
The DNA here is from genome assembly GCA_023101885.1 of Typhlomys cinereus. Classification (NCBI taxonomy): domain Eukaryota; kingdom Metazoa; phylum Chordata; class Mammalia; order Rodentia; family Platacanthomyidae; genus Typhlomys; species Typhlomys cinereus. Next base: position 177,852 of record JALPQD010000158.1, on the reverse strand, counting down.
GAAACAATTGCAGCAGTCAGAATCAGAAACATAGACTACAATGTTATCTTTATGTATTAGAAAGAAGAGCAATTAGAAAACTGCTATTCAATGAGTATTTATATAATTTAAGGTATATAAAATGAAAATGTTATAAAGATTTGTTATCCAACATCATATGCATGCTTAATACTTTACTGTGTGTTTAAAAGTTGCATGAGGGGCTGGAGTGGTGGCTCAGGGGTTAAGCCTCTGCCTTGAAGGCGGAAGGTCCTGAATTCGGATCCTAGACCCCACCTATAGACGCCGGGTGGCAGAAGCGGGGGCGGCAGAATCGGGGGTGGCCTGCATTTCTGGTCCTGGTAGGGCGGAGCCTGTGAATCCCGGGGCAGAGTAAACAAGGAGGAGGTAGAGGTGGTCCACGGTGGTTCCCGAATTTTTCCGTAGTTCTACACACACACACACACACACACACACACACACACACACACACATACATTCATATATGCACACACACACATACGCACACAATTGAATAAATAATAAAAAAATTTTAAAAGTAAAATAAAATAAAAAGTTGCATGAGCTAGCAACTTGTAGGGTGCCTGTTTGCAAACCTGGTGGCCTAAGTTTTACTCTTAAAACTCACATGTCAAAAGGAGAAAACCAACTTGAAAAAGTTGTCCTTTGTCCTTAACTTTTGCACGAAGACATATACACATTTTTCTCTGTCTCACTTTCTAACAAAAAAAATAAAAATTAAAAAATATTATTATATAGCTCACAGTAAATGTTCATACTGCAATGAAATAGATAAATAATAAGATAAGAAAATATCATACAAGATGACATAGAGATGTTTGTCACCTGACCTAGAAAAAAATAACCTTGTAAATTTTATGTCTTTAAAACTATTGATTTGCTGACTAACAACAATATTGAAAAATGTCTTCCATTCTAAGATAAGAATTCAATCACAGCTGACACCATGCTTGAAGTTATTTGAGACCTGAATAGAAAATTTAGCCATTCTACTAATCCAAGAAAGTGGTGAGATCATATATTTGTACTATTTAAGGCTGGTATTACAGTGGAAATGTGTTACATGGCAGCCAAAAACTAATGCTTTCTTTCTTTCACTATAATTGATATTTCCTTCTGCTAGGCCAGATTGCTAAGGGCAGTGCCTTCCACATATATTTCTAAGTTTCTCTCATGAAGTCCTACCACATAAAAAATAGTCAATGGTTTGCACAAAGTCACTCATCTAAGTAAAATTGCCACAAGCCTATAAATAAAACATTCATAAATGTGGTAACCTGAATAGTTCCTAAACCCATGCAGGTAGCCCTTATTAAAGGTCAAGTTTAATATTATCTCTCTAGGCTGCACAAAAGAAGACAAACAGAATTGAAACAAGCAGGGGATGGGGAGATGGCACAGTAATAAAAGCTACATAAGCAAAAGAATACGGTTTGGATCCCCTAAATGCTATGTAATGTGCTAGTTAGGAAAGGCAGACTGTATTTCCAGGCCCACAAGTAGAAGCATGGGATTTCCTAGATCAAAAATCTAACCAGACTAATCCTATCAGGGAGCTCTAGGTTTAGTGACCCTATCACACAATACTAAAGTGGAAGAGCAAGGATGGATGATTACGATATAAACTTTGGGCCTAAATACACACACTCATTCACACACACACACACACACACACACACACACACACACATGCATATGCACCTGCAGACATAGATGCATGTACACACATGAAAATGGCAAACATGCAGGAATTACAGCAAGCAAAAGCTTCATTGTAGCAAAAACAATCAACATGGCTGAAAGACTATGGAGTAGGAGAAAAGCATTTAATCTATACATTGATAAAGAGTAGATAGCCACAAATAAAACCTGATTTAAAAATAGACAAAGGACAATTGAAATATTAAGCAACCAATTAAGATGTTGAACACTAGGCTTAAGGGTGGATCTCTCTTGGTAGAGTGCTTGACCAATGTGTACAATGAGTTCCATAAATTATGTGTGGTGGTGCATGCCCTGTAATCATAGCACTTAGAAGATAGAAGGAGGTGTATCAGGATTTCAAGATTACTTTTGATTACATAATGAGCTGAGCCCCAGTCTACGATATGTAATGTTCTTCTTCAAAACAAATAATCAAGCATATAAACAGCATCATTAATCACTGTGGAAGTTCAAATTAAAAACACCATGAGAAATCATCCAATATTTGTTAGAATGGCTATTGTCAAGAAGACAAAAGATAAATATAGGCTGCAAACATATAAAGAAGAGAGAATTCTTCTCCTCTTTTAACAGGTGTATAAAGGATGATAGCCCTTAGGTAAAACAATATGGACTAAATAAATGAAAAGAGAGAACTCCAATATGATCCAACAAACTTCTGGGTGTATATCAACAGAAAACAATATGGGCATATCAAAAAAGATATCCCTGTTTTCATTGCAACATTGCTCACAAGAGAAAGATATGAAATCAAACTGTGCATTTTAGGTGGAAGTATGAATGAGGAAAAATATGGCATATAGGAACAGATGAACATGAAACATACCCTGGTAAGTGAAATAACCAAGACAAGAAAGACAAATGTTGCACAACCTAATTTGCATGCAGAATCTAAAATATTGGAACTGGTGGTTTCAGGGACTAGAAGATAAAGATGAGTAGGAAGATGTTGGTCAAAAGTACAAAGTTTCCATTTACAAGGGCTAAATACATAAACTATGGTGACCATGCTAATGTGCACTTAAAGATTGTTTCATTAAGAGATCTCAACGGATTGTCTCTGACAATATCATTGTGTACATGCCTAAAGATGGGATTTGATATTTTCTTGGGTACTTAGCAGTCCAATTAAGTTGTCCATAAAAATTGACCTTCACGTGGACAACTATTTTTTTATTATTATTTATTATGTATTCAACCGTGCGTGTATGTGTGTGTGTGCGTGTGTGTGTGTGTGTGTAGAACCACGAACGAATTCGGGAACCACCATGGACACCTCCATCTCCTGTTTACTCTGCCCTACCAGGACTAGAAACGCAGGCCGCACCCGCTTCTGCCACCTGGCGTCTATACGTGGGATCTAGGATCCGAACTCAGGACCTTCTTCCTGCAAGGCAGAGGCTTAACCCCTGAGCCACCTCTCCAGCCCCCCACATGGACAACTATTTGAGCAGACATATTAGAGAATTTCACAGATATCCAACACAGATAAAAATGTTCAGTCTTAAGAAAATTATATATTAACATATGCATTGGAATAACTAAGCTAAATGTTTGATCATGTGTCATGGTTCAAAATTTATCCCCCACAGTCTCATATATTTGGGAAGATCATGGCACCTTTAAGACTTAGAGCCTTGCTGGAGAAAGCTGGTCACAGGAGATGGATATTGAGGTGGATTAGTACTACCCTACCTCTCAGAGAAGTCTGCTTTGCAGCAAGGAATCTTGCAGCTCTCAGACTCCAAAATGTTTGTAGTGACCTAGGACTTCTCCAGCTTCTGCCTCCGGCCATGCCATATCTTCCATAAAAGACTGTATCTCCCCTCTGGAACCATATCTGAGTAACTGTCCCTTTCTGCCTTAAATTGCTTGACTTTAGGTGTTCTCTCACAGCAACAGAAAAGAGTAACTATTATATCATAATATGGGGAAAAACATGATGGACATAAGAACTCTCCTAATAGAAATACAAAATGGTATAACAGCTTAGCAATTTCTTAAGATGTTAAGCGTATGCCCAGCATTTGATTTAGCATATCATTCCCATGCAGTTATGTGAAATAAATTTAAATTCATGTCCCTAATAAAGACTTGTACTCAAATGTTTAGACCGTCATTGAGTAGTAGTCAAGTACCTGAAACAATGAAATGGCCACAAAAAGGACAAAGGATAAACAAACTATAGCAAAATTATACAATGAAATTCTACTGAAAAAATAGTAAGTAGTGAGATCCCAACAATGTAAAACCCCCCACGAAAGTTATCCATGACATCAACAGTCTAAAGGACAGAAACCCCATAATCAATCCAATAGGTCATAAAACCAGACACTCATGTCAACACACTCTCTGTACAACATGAATAAAAAGAAATTTCACAAGTGTGACAAAGAATATCCACAAAAAAAATCTTCAGTTACCATGAGAAATGCAAAGTTTTCACCCTCATGTCATGAAAAGGCAGGGCTGATCCCACTTACCAGTGTCTTTCAACTCATACAATAAAATAAGAAAAATAAACAGGGCTCCAGAGATGGTTTAGGGGTTAAAACTCTGCCTCACAAATAGAAGGTCCTAAGTTCAGATCCCAGGTCCCATGTGGGGGGAAAAAACGTCAGACACCAGTAGCCTGCACTTCCAGCCAGAAGAGCAGAGCCTGAAAAATTGAAATCCAAGAGTTCAGCAAAAAGAGAGGTAGAAGCAATCCAGGATGATTCCAGAAGTCATCTGACACATGTAGCTTTAAAAAAGAAAAGGAAATAATAGTGATACAGATTAGTAAGTATTAATTGCAGTGTTCTTTACTAACAGATAACATAATCATTTCTGTGATCTGAGGAAATCCCTGGAAACTTAATTTCTCAATGGGGCAGAGTTTGGAAGTGGGGCCTTCATGAAGGCCTCAGTGATGTCATAAGAGTGACTGACTACAGGTTGATACAGAGCAGTGTTGCTCTTCATGTTCTCCTTACCAATCCTTTCACTTTTCGCCAAGAATAAAGTCCTCATCTTTGCGTTACCAAACACTGAGTCAAAATAAATCTTTCCCTTATAAATTACCTAGCCTTAAGTTTTTTAAATAAAAAATAAATAAATTAAAACAAACATCTCTGGACTAGAAAAGTCAGAAGTATTGCTTTAAAATGGTTATATTTAACAATTGATTGTAGCAAGATTGCTGGACTTAAGACCAATGAAAAGTTGGTCACTTTCCTGTAAACTAGCAAAGAAATTAGGAAATTTGTAACATTAGTTATGTTAGGATTACTCAAAATTAGCTACCTTGGTTTAAATCTTATGAAATTTACACAAGATCCATGCAGGGAAAACAAAAAAAGTGTGCTCAAACAAATCAAATAACTGAAAAAAGTACAAATAAGTCCCCGTTTCTGGATGGTTATGTTCAGTTTTGTCAATCTTTTGTTTTTCTCAACTTAATATACAAATGCAAAGCAGTCCCAATAAAATCTCAAGAAGTTCTTTTACTGACACCACCAACTTAATTATAAAGTTTATAATTAAACATAAAATATAGTCCATTCAATATAGAAATATAGAACAGTCACTAAGACTTCAAGATTCAATATGAACCTATCATGATCAAGAGCATGTAGAATTAGCAAAAGGACAAATAGCAACAGAACAGAAGAGAATATTCAGCAAAGTATTTAAGTCAAGCATGCCTAAAAACTAACTATTATCTATCATATATGAAGCACTCTAAAAAATTAACAATAATAATAGAGATAGATTGAAATATTGACTAAATTTTTTGAGATTCCACTGAAAACATAAAAAATTAAACAATAAGGAAATAGCATACTGTATCCAATTAACTGGCCAGGATATAACTGATTATCACCAAATGTTTATGAGAAAGTAGATCACAAGGAATCTTGTGAACAGTCACTTTAGAAAAGTTTGATGGTTACTGAATGAAATTAATTATACTTTCTAGACAAAATTCATCAATTGTAGTCATTCGTATTTACCCACAATAATTAAAAATATATGTTCACATAAAAACCACCAGAGGGAGCTGGAGAGATGACTCATGGGTTGAAACTCTGCCTCACAAGCAGAAGTTCCTGAGTTCTGATCCCAGGATTGATGTAAAAATGCAAGACAGAAGCAGTACTTGTATTTCCAGCCCCTGGTGGGCAGAGCTTGGAAACTTCAGACCAAAGCAAGAAGGAGGTAGAAGCAATCCAGGACAATTCCCAAAGTCACCCTTAGTCCTCCACAGGGACACATGGTGCCCTTTGATGTACGGATACACACAAACACACACACACACACACACACACACACACACACACATAAACACACACATACACACACTAAATGAAAGTTGATAAATGCGCACCACAATATGACAGATGAACTGTGCTACACTGGGAGACACAAATGTGCCTGTAAACACATACACACACAAACACACACTCACACACACACACTCTCTCTCTCACACACACACACACACAGAGTTAATTAAAAAACAAGCAAACACACAAAAAATACCAGAAGGAGATGGCTCAGGGGTTAAAGTCTTTGCCTCACAAGCAAAATGACCTGTGCTCAGAATCCACATAAAAACATCAGAATGAAATAACAGTCGAGTGAACTTGCAACCCTCTAAGGCAAAGCCTGGTAAACTCAAGAGCAAAACAATAAGGAGGTAGAACAATCAAACAATCCAGGATGATTCCCAAAGTTACCCTTGGACCACCACAGGCACATACAGTCAAGTGCCCTCTTACATATATTTGCACACACACATATGTAAAAAAAATTTTAAAAAACCAACAGAAGAAGGTTCATAGAGGTTTTACTGATAAATGACAAAGCTACAAACACACTTAAGCAGGTAAATGGAAAAAATTCCATATTATAAGACAGTAGAATATTATGGAGCCTTGTACAGGCTCAATAATGCCACTACATGAGATAAGCCTAAATGCATATTATTAAGTGAAAAATCCAGTCTATAAAGGTTATATGTTACATGATTCAAACTTGATAACATTTTGGAAAAAGAAACTGGAGACAGCAACAATCATTCTAGTTGCCACTAGTTACATGTCAGGGAAGGATAAGAAGAGGGAGAGAATATGCAAAGAAATGAAACTCCTTGATATGATAATGCAATACTATATATACCTCTTCTAAATCTATGCTAATCCATTCAATGCACAACAACGACAGTTAAGACAGTTAATCATATGGCTGGGGAAGTAGCCCGATGTTTGCAGTGTTTATTATACAAGGATGATGACCTGAGTTCAGATCTCCAGTGATTCTAACCTCAGCACTCCTACAACAAGAGAGGAGCAGAAACAGGATGTAACAGTTACTCTTAACTATTGCTGTGAAAGAACACTCAAAGTTAAGCAACTTAAGGGAGAAAGGGAAGTTTATTCAATCTATGGTTCCAAAGGGGAGGCAGTTTCTCATGGGAGAGGTGGTATGGCTGGTTGACCAAAGCTGGAGGAGGCTAAGTCACCGCACACATCTTGGAGGCTGAGAGCTGCAGACTGCTTGCTGCAAAGGCAGACTTCTCCTAGAGGTAGGGTGGGACTAATCCACCTCAAGGCCCACCCCTCGTGACTGCCTTCCTCCACCAAGGCTCCACCTCTCAAGGTACCATGACCTTGCCAAACACATGAGACTGTGGGGGACACATTTCAAACCATGACACAGGATAATCCCAGAAACTCATGGATAAGTATTGTCAATGACAAAACAGAGTCCCCGACTCAAAGTAAAAGAGATAACTAACACCCAAAGTGGTCTTCTAACCTCCACGGGTAGGCCATGGTAGGAGCAAAACCAAACTCAAACACACAGTCATGTGTGTGCAACCTCTCTCTTTCTCTCTGACTCTCTCTCTCTCTCACTCTCTCTTTCTTTCTCTCTCTCTCACTCTCTCTCTCTCTCTCTCACCCACACCCATATGCACATCGCTACACATGCACATAAGATTTAAAAAATGAACACAAGAATAAGCTTTGTGCAGGTAATCAGGTGCCTGGGTAAGTTAATCAAAGGTAGTAAAGGTACCACTCTGGTGACGTGTTGATAATGGAGGAAGACATATATATATATGAGAGGAGAAGACACAACAAATCTTTATTCTGCTTAATACTGCTGTGAATGTAAAATAGATGAAAATCTACTTTTTAAAATTTTTTTTATTATTTATTCAATTGTGTGTGTGTATGTGCCTGTGCGTATGTAGAACCATGGGCGAATTCAGGAACCACCATGGACCACCTCCACCTCCTCCTTGTTTACTCTGCCCCAGGATTCACAGGCTCCGCCCTACCAGGACCAGAGGTGCAGGCCACCCTCGCTTCCGCCCAGCATCTATAGGTGGGGTCTAGGATCCGAACTCAGGACCTTCCACCTGCAAGGCAGAGGCTTAACCCCTGAGCCACCTCTCCAGCCCCGAAAATGTACTTTTAAAATAACAATTTGTGCACACACAAAAAAGAATGAATATAAAAAGACTTCATAGAATCTTGCTGGTTTGTGATTTTCAAATTATTTAATTGTAGAAATTTTGAAAGATAAAAAAAAGATTACCACCACTGGGCCAGCAAGCTCAGTGGGTAAGGGTCTGCTTGCAAATAAGGCAACCTGAGTTCAATCCACATGGTGGAGGGAGAAAACTGATTTCTGAAAGTAGTTCTCTGATCTCCACTCAAGTGTTATGGCACACATGTGTATTCTCTCTCTCTCTCTCTCTCTCTCTCTCTCTCTCTCTCTCTCTCTCTCTCTCTCTCTCTTCTCCTCCCTCCCTTTCTATTCCTTTCTCTTGTTTTTCCCTCCCTTCTCTTTCTCTCTCTCATGCTCCTTAGTCTTTCTCAAATTAAGTTAACAAAATATGTAAAATATCTTGAGAAATAAGAACTGTTGATGGAAATGAGATTTGTAGCTGGTCAGGAATAGAGTTGATATTTTTTTCATTTTCTTGAATATAGCAATACGTGTACAAATATACACCAACTCATTAAACGTAAATATGTAGTTTGTTGTATATCCATTTTATCTCAAAAAATTTAAATAAGCCAATCAAAGTACATCCATAGCATAATTGGATTTTAGTATGGCAGATAACAGACAGAGTTTGCTCTTTGATCAAGGAAGAGCTCTTTATACACACGCAGATCTCTGAGTTTGTGTAAATATGAAGGTCATCTGCTATTTGGCTCTTTGTGAGAAAAACTGGACCGTCTGCTTCACACTTTGCTTGGAGCTGTCATTATGACATAAAGATATAGTCCCTGAGCTCCAGAACTAAGGATCACTTCTCTCCTCCATCTCAAGTAGCATAAAGAAACAGCATTCTAGACTCTTAAAATTTTACAAATAAAGGCAATTTAAATTAGTGCAGTCATACTTATTTTTAATAGAATTAAACATAACCTTCTGACAGAAAATACATTGGTACAGCTGAGATGAAGATCAGTGTCTCCTGGCTCCATGCCCAGGGTTTTTCCAAGATCATGGCATCATTCCCTAGTTACCAAACACTGTACACAAAGCATAGTCAAAAACAACATATTTATGTTGATGCTCACAATGTACAAAATAAACCCGAAAGATTCCAAACTCTCTCCTGCTTACAGAGTTGGTAAAAAATAATAGGTCACAGTGAATAAGAAACAACAGGAAGTCCTGTCTGTTCTTATTAACTTGGTTTCATAAAAATATCTAAATTATTCATGAGTAGATAAGTATGCAAGCCACATGTGAAGTACATGTGAAGGTCAAAGACAAATTTTGTGAAATCACTTTTCTCCTTCCATTTTTACGCGGGTTCTGGTTTGTACCATAAGTGCCTTTACCTGCTGAGTTATCTTTCTGGCCCCTAATTCTGCTTTTACCCATAACCAGATTGGACACATGTATTTACAACAAACACATGCTGTAATACAAACAACCAAAAAAGAAAGCAATGCTCTACATAGAATAAAAATTAAATAACATCAGAGTCATCCTGGATATGACTGCTAAAATGTCGGCTTATGAATTAGTGCTATTAGTAGAGATTAAATTGGTCTGGTGAAAAAAATCAGTGGGAAACCTTTGAGAAAATCCATGTTATTTATAGTAAAGGCTCTGAAACTGTGCTGTTCATTTATATTAGGTAAGAAAATTACTACTGCAACAGAAGCACTTTGTAGGATCTTTGGCACTTGGCAGGAAAAGAGTTGAATCTGAGCCAAGGATATGACAGCGCAAAATAGATCCTGCAGGCTTGAAGGGGGAAAAAGCAGCATGGGTAATCATAGATACATATGGGCATCCAGGAAAAGTACAATCAGCTGAGAACAATTCCAAGCCCAGTACATTACATGTACAAGGGACAAATTGTGAAGGAGACTGAGATGAAGTAGAGATGCATTTAAAGTAGCTGTAGGAAATGGATATAGTTACGAAAAAAAAGTCTCAGTATTCTCATCAATAAAGACTGTAAGAAGGAGATGTCATGGGGAATTCAGAAAGCAGGAAGAAATAATCACACCCTCTAGAAAATGGATAATTTTTTTTCTTTAAAAAAATGAAGCTCTGGGCTGGAGAGGTAACTCAGGGGTTAAGACTCTGTCTTGCAAACAAAAGGTCCTGAGTTCAAATCTCAGGGCCCACATAAAAAACACTAGGTGGAAATGGCAGAGTCCTGCATTTTGGGCCCTGGTGGGCAGAACCTGGGAAATCCTAGAGTGAAGATGAAGGAGGTAGAAGCAATTCAGGTTAATTCCTGAAGTTACCATTGGTCTTCCACAGGGACACACAGTGCCCTCTGATACACACAGAAACACACACACACACACATAAAATATATAAATATTTTTTAAATGAAGCTACTCTTTGTTCTTGTCACCATGTAATTGATTGATTGATTGATTTTAGTAAAGTTGGAGACTGAGCCCAGAGTCTTGGGTGTGCTAGACCAGTGCACTACCACTAAGCTATACATCTCCATCTTCCTTTAATTTTTACTTTGACATACAGTCTCACTAAATTTTTCGGGCTGGAGTTGAATTTGTCATACTTCTGCCACAGCCTCCTGAATCACTGGAATTATAGACCTGTGTGTAATTAATGAGCTCCACTGATGTTCGTTTCTATTAGACCATTTTGTGAGCAGTATCACAATGAACAGGAGTACTGAGGACCTATGAAGAAACCAAATGTTGGAAAATACTAGTTAAAATATAAAACATTTGTCATGGTTTGAATGTGAGGTGCTCCCCACAGGCACCTTTTTTTAAATTTTTTTTATTATTATTTATCCAATTGTTCATGTGTATGTGTGTGTGTGTGTGTGTGTGTGTGTAGAACCACGGACGAATCGGGAACCACCATGGACGCCTCCACTTCCTTCTGCCCCGGGATTCACAGGCTCCGCCCTACCAGGACCAGAAGCGCAGGCCGCCCCCGCTTCTGCCCGGCGTCTATACTCAGGACCTTCCGCCTGCAAGGCAGAGGCGTAACCCCTGAGCCACCTCTCCAGCCCCACACAGGCATCTTTAACTGGTGTTGATATTTGGGAAGGTTGATGGAGCCTTGCTGGAGGAAGGGACATCACAGTGGGAAGACCTTTAGGTTTGTTTGGTAGCCTAGTCCTGTTTCCTTTGAGTTTGCTCTTATTCTCTCTGTCATCCTGATGGTGGCAGTGACCTGAACCAGGCTCCTCTGCCTGCCAGCCATGCCTTCTGCTATTCAATTTTTTTCAATAATAGATATGTCTCCTCTGGAACCATAAACTAAATAGATCTACCTCTTGCTTAAGTTTGAGTATTGTCTCACCACAGTAGAAGAGAAGTAATTGCAACAGTATATGTCAGTTTCTAATAGATATTATTTCCTAAAACTTTTTTTCTTTTCTAAATTCACCTATGTAGATCATAGTTTGGGTGCCTGGGTATAGAGATATAAAACCAACAAAAATTTCTTAGACAAAGAAAAACAGTTGTAAACCCCTAAAAACAAAAGACTTTTATGTAAGGAAAATTTTAAAGGGGAAGGAAGAACAGGAATAAGACACAGTAGAGAGCGGGGTTAGGCTCTAGGTAATCAACCACCTGCTTACAAGTCACTAACACCACCCCCCTTCCACCCCTGCCCGATGAGGGAACACATGCTCAACATGGAATCAGATGTCTCAGGACTAACCACAAACACTTAGTAGTAAACTTCCATCTAAATGCCTCTCATTTTATTTTTAGAAAAAGATCTCAACACTCAAACAAGATTCAACCTAGAGCAATAGAAGAGCAGTGAAATACACAACAATCAACCAGAGTGTAGAGTACCACTGACCCTAAAACACTCAGTTGGAATCATGCCAGCCAAATCTCTCCTCATCCTAAGGCTCAAGGAGTCTTGCAGAAGAGGGGACTGTAAGAGCCTTAAGAGGTCCAATGCCTGCCAGGACATTCCACTCGGGAATGAGCTGCTGCATCCAGGACATAACTGCAATGAGATGTATCCTCACCAGACCTGCACTATGGCTGACATATTCATATTACCCCATAAACTAGCCAGCAACTCAGGAAAAATAATTATATGCAGAGGAAACCTTATGGGCTAGAACTAAACAGGTGAGAGGGAGTGCCCCTATCAATGGGTCTACCCAAGGAAGGACCACTTAGTCTGACACAGAAGCCTGAGTCCCTACTAGAACAGACAACTGGAAGAAAACCTTAGGGCCCACACAAGCAGATAGGCAGGAGGGTGGGAGGGAGAGAGATGAACTGGCAAAGGGAGGGGAGAATGAGAGAGGAAGGGGGTAGAAAGGGGAACAAAGGGAGTAGAGATAACTACTCATTAGGTTTGCAAAATTAGAAAAATAAAAATTATTTTAAAAAGCATGTCAAATAATTCATGAACTTCAATTCTGAGAGATTCTCATTAAGAATGTGGCCACAATTCATACAAAAGGATGTTCCAGGGATGGGAGGGGGAAGGAGGAAGTACTGTGAGAAGGGGAGGGAGGGTGAAAGGAAACAGAAAAGGGGGGAAGAGTACAAGGGGGATCTGGGGAGGGTAAAGGAAGGGAGAAGATCAGGGTACCTATTGAGCTTGTATGATTGGGGGAAAAGCAAAAAGAACGTGGCCTCAACTTTAGTGTTAAATCAGGAAGATTATGTTCTCCAATAACATTTTAGTAGCTGCATGTCTAGAGGAGAGAAAGTATTCTGAATAGTTAAAAGCAAAAATCATATGTAAGTTTATGTAAGATAAGAATGTGAGAAAATAAAAGAATAGAATAAATTCTTTGAGGAGAACAGCTACTGTAAACACATATACTTGCCTACCTCAATCTATCATGATTATGTCACATATCATTGTGAAAGATTATTGGTGTTCTCAAAGATAACTCTAAATCACTGAAACAAAACTGTATAGTTGATAAAAAAGAAGGAAAAATATAGAAAAATATCTTCATAAAAATAACTGCAATGACAGAATCATTTATCACCAATGAAATTCTCTAATAAGAAACATCTCATTGGTCATGAGATATTTTCTGGGCAGAAAAAAAATAAACTCAGTCAAAAAAAGTATACTTGTCCTATTTCTCTTGCTGAGGAATAAAAGGACCCAACTAACTTAATTGAAAAAGTCTCTATTTATGATCCTGAAAAACCCAGAATTAGATTTTCAAATGCAGCTGAGTAAATATATAATAAAAAAGATTTTGCATTTTTTAACTTTTTGCTTCAAAACAATTTTAGACTTATTTAAAAAGTTAGGAAAATTTTATAGATAATTCACACTTACATTCTTTACCCAGTTTTCCTTACTGCTTAAAATTTATGTACTCATAATATAGTGCTTGGAATCAGGAAATGACACTGAAAATGCCAATTAGCTAGAGACTATATTTGAAAGTCACCAGTTATATTTCCCTGATAAAGACTTTTATTTTTTCCTAAAATTTGAGGCTGCCACCTTGCATTCAAGTGTTGTGTTTCTTCAATCTCTTCCTATTTGTGATAGCAGATCATTCTTTTTCATTTTGAACTTGACACGTATGATGAGTGACTTTATGATTTTTTTATTATTCTTTTGGGAAGAATAAAAAGAAATTATGATTTTCCCACATAATGCATTCCCATATAAGGGGATGCAACATTAATATGTCTGGTATCAGCAAATCTTGACATTGACCTTTCAGGTAAGGCTTCTCTACTACCAGGTTTTGCATTGTAAACATCCTTCCACACTGATAAATAACAAGAAAGATATTCTGAGATTATGCCAGCATCATTTTTCTCCTGAATCTTTCACCCAACAGCATTACTATCTCTTAGTTGATATCATTTATTCTTTAGAACTTGGCTTAACATGGTCTCTTTTGCTGCATTCTCAACAAACACTAATCAAGAGAAGATTACCACAAATAGCTTTGGAAGTAAGTCTAATCAACTCTGAAATCCCACCACAAAGAGTACTTCTTACAACCAAGTTCCAATCTCAACAAAACACCTCATGCTACCAAATTTATACTTTGATATTTTGATGACCTTGGGCAAAGGGAAAACCAATTGTAATGCCAAGAATTTATAGGCTCCCGACTCTGCAGTGAGGACATTGGTATTTCATTATGATCATTAAACTGAAAATGACAAAGAAAAGATTTCCCAAAGCAATTTCTCAAATTGCTACCAGGAGAGAGAAGACAGCACAGGCCAAATTCAGAAGCATCCAGTAAAATAAGATCTAACTCACTAATCACTGAGATCTAAGTTTGTAAAAAAGCAACTACTAACTACATCATGCTTTAAAATATAACCATTTAAGTTTACTTAACATCATGTGAAACTTAAATCCTTCATCACTTATATTTTTACTTACAGTTGCTGTAACTTCAGACTCCCACAGTACCCTTGATAGAAACAGCAAATAATGCTTGCTTCTTATCATTAAAATAGAAGTTAGTAAACATATCACATATTGATAACTTATCAAAATTATTATTATATTATTAATATGGCAACTTGGCATATATTAACAAAGAGTTTATCATACAAAAATCACTTTCTGTATTATAAAGAAACCAAAGATAAAATGTGTGTCTTATTTTAGGGAACAAAACAATAATGTGATTTATCAACTATGCCTAATACCAGGTAGTATGCAGCAAATTCTTATCAAAGATGCATATAAACCTCCTTATAGATCATCTTTATGTGATTTAAGTATTAAATTCCCACTTAATTTCAAATGAAAAACAAAGGCTTCCATTTTAATCTGACTTTTCATAAGAGATTAGCTCTCATATACACTTAAAATTTTGAACATAAATTGGACTTCACATTAACTAGCAACTAAATAAATGGAGCCAAAGAACAGCTGATGTCATTATTATTAATGTCTTAAATAAAAAAGACTTAAAAATCCCAACAAATAATTTGATTTCTTCGATCTTAATACCATGATCTTTTTATGTAAAACAGTATGCCTCTGGATTTTTTCCTATGAAAAATAAGAGTCAAAGTAAGCATTTGATTTTTATTTCACAAAAGACTTTATAGTTTAGAAATAAAATTAAATGAACATATTGTTGCTAAGCAACAGTGAAAAACAATTTTTGAATATGGAACTATAACTACAGCTTGAGCATACAGGTCTATAGAATACATATGACATTCTGAAAGACATAGTTAATAGTTTTGTAAAACAAATATTTTAATATTCATTTAAAATGATTATGTAAATATATGAATGTGTATGTATTCTGATAAAATGGATGGTTATATATATGAAATAAGTAAATCTCAATTACAATGGGATTAATATTAATTAATTAATATTATTTTGGGGGCTATGTCTTTTGTGTGTTTCTGTGTCAACATATAAAAGTTTTCTAACTTCTCTTGGCTTATTTGTTATAACTCTTATAGTCTTTGAAACACACAATCATTTCCAATGTTCTGGATCAATGAACCTGCTTTGGAATTAGGGAATTTTATGGAAAAATATTACTGCATAATGAACTGTAATTTCATTTGTAATTTCAATTTGTAATTATCAAAGTTCTTAACCAAACATTACATATTTAATTTTATAAAAATGGGTTTCTATTGCAACTTTAATGAGAACTCTAGTAAAAATGTACTTGGTATTTCTTAAAGCAGAAGAGAAGACCACCTTTCATGCAGTCATGAGAAACAGGTCTGTTTCATCGTAATAAAAGGAAGAGGCTTTTGAATTATTTGTCTGAAATTCTGTCATTCTACAGCAGCAACTGTATCATAGGCTGAACTTAGATAATGATGTAACTATCACTGAGAGGAATTGGATCTACCCTAAACTCAAGACATACTATGCAATTCTGACTTTATACGGTAATGTCAAACAGCTTTTGCATGAGAACTGTCACTACTTCATACACATGGGAGCATCCCCACATAAAACTTATGTAGATATAACCAAATAAGAATTTATCTTTGGAAAAGAAAAAGTCTTTTACAGGACCTGAAATTGGGAATTTCACTCCACCTTAGGTGAGTTCTTTAAAAACAGGAGGATATCCTGAAAATAACAGGATCTTTGAGATGAATTTGATGTTCTGAATCAGTTTGGCTACAAAATTTATTGATTTGGCATTTGGAATAATGATGAAGAAAGTCAATATGTTTTAACCTACCTTCTAAATATAATGGGCAATCAGGTTTGCTGTGGAAAGTTTATGATTCCTGCTTTATTGACACACGAAACATTATCTGCTCAAATAAAATAAAATCAATAAGAACTTTCATTGCTTATTTAGGTAATTCTCTAATCATCTTAGAGCCAAATGAAGATTGCTGTTTGTATCAGTAACTTGGGTATTAGTTGATAGGGAACATTTTACAAAGTCTAAATCAACCGAAGTAGTATTTAATAGCTAATAACAAAATAAAAAGAATGAACGTATAGGCAACAAGTCATTAAGCAAGAGACTATGTATTTATAGTATTTAAAAGACAAACACACACACAAATTTGAATAGCACAACTTGGCTTATTCATGTTTTCTCTAATAATGAGCATCTCCTTGCTTTTCATGATTTCTCACTCAGAAAACAAAACAATAAAATTGAGATCATTTCCATGCATTAAAAACTTTGCCACACAAATCACATTAACAAGATAACTTAAAGTATAAGAAGGCTGAAGAGATGGCTCAGAAATTAAAGCAGCTGCTAAGCAAACGAAAGGACTAGAGTTCACACCTCCAAATCCCACCTAAATTCCAGATAAGAATTGCAGCCCGGGCTGGAGAGGTGGCTCAGGGGTTAAGTTTCTGCCTTGCAGGCAGAAGATCCTGAGTTCGGATCCTAGACCCCACGTGTTAGACACCAGGCGGAAGCGGGGGCGGCCTGCGCTTCTGGTCCTGGTAGGGCGGAGCCTGTGAATCCAGGGGCAGAGTAAACAAGGAGGAAGTGGAGGCGTCCATGGTGGTTCCCAAATTCGCCCGTGGTTCTACACACACACACACACACACACACACACGCATACACACTCAATTGAATAAATAATTAAAGGAAAAAAAAAGAAATTAGAAAAAAAAAAAAGAATTGCAGCCTAATTGTAATTCTAACCTCCAGAAGACAGACAGACTAGCTCTATTAGAAACCTCCCACTTTCACTTGATGACAGACCTTGTCTTAAAGATAATAAAGTAGACAAGTGATCAAGGATAATTTCTTATATCAAATTTGAACCTTCACATACATCCACACCTATACACCCCCCCACACACACAAACACATATACACATGAGCATGTTTAAAAGATATATGAAGAAACAAGAAGACTAAAAGATTTTATCAGATTACAAAGAAGATGGTATTTCATCATAAAGTAGCCATTAGCCATCGAGTGAGTCAACCAAGTTACATGAGAAAAGATAGGAAAATTTTTAGGATTTTAACATACATGACTAATTACGAAGTAGATATTTTAACTTTAGTTCAGAAGCAACCGGTATTGCAGTACATTGAGCTCCAGAGAGACAGCGCTGGGGCAAGCGAGAGCCGGACCAGGCACTGGGCGACTCTGTGCCTCGCGGGGGAAAAACAACTAAACATGGGCAAAGGAGATCCTAAGAAGCCGAGAGGCAAAATGTCATCATATGCATTCTTTGTGCAAACTTGCCGGGAGGAGCATAAGAAGCACCCGGATGCTTCAGTCAACTTCTCAGAGTTCTCTAAAAAGTGCTCAGGGAGGTGGAAGACTATGTCTGCTAAAGGAAAAGGAAAATTTGAAGATATGGCAAAGGCAGACAAGGCTCGTTATGAAAGAGAAATGAAAACCTCCATCCCTTTCAAAGGGGAAACAAAAAAGAAGTTCAAGGACCCCAGTGCTCCCAAGAGGCCTCCTTTGGCCTTTTTCTTGTTCTGTTCTGAGCATCGCCCAAAAATCAAAGGAGAACATCCGGGTTTATCCATTGGTGATGTTGCAAAGAAACTGGGAGAGATGTGGAACAACACTGCTGCTAATGACAAGCAGCCCTATGAGAAGAAGGCCTCCAAGTGAAGGAGATGTATGAAAAGGATATTGCTGCCTACAGAGCTAAAGGAAAATCTGATGCAGCCAAAAAGGGAGTTGTGAAGGCTGAGAAGAGCAAGAAAAAGAAGGAAGAGGAGGAAGACGAGGAAGACGAAGAAGACGAGGAAGACAAGGAAGATGAAGAAGATGAGGATGATGAATAAGTTGGTTCTAGCGCAGTTTTTTTTTTCTTGTCTATAAAGCATTTAACCCCTCTGTACACAACTCACTCCTTTTAAAGAAAAAAAATTGAAATGTAAGGCTGTGTAAGATTTGTTTTTAAACTGTACAGTGTCTTTTTTTGTATAGTTAACACACTACCGAATGTGTCTTTAGATAGCCCTATCCTGGTGGTATTTTTCAATAGCCACTAACCTTGCCTGGTACAGTATGGGGTTATAAATTGGCAAGGAAATTTGAAGCAGGTTCTTGTTGGTGCACAGCACAAATTAGTTATATCTGGGGACGGTAGTTTTCTCATCTTCAGTTGTCTCTGATGCAGCTTCTATGAAATAATTGTTGTTCTGTTAACTGAATACCACTCTATAATTGCAAAAAAAAAATGCAGCTGTTTTGTTGACATTCTGAATGCTTCTAAGTAAATACAATTTTTTATTAGTATTGTTGTCCTTTTCATAGGTCTGAAATTTTTCTTTTTGAGGGGAAAGCTAGTCTTTTGCTTTTGCCCACTTTGGGTCACATTGCAGTGTTTATCTTTTCATATAGTTAGCTGATAAAAATGCTTTTGTCTTCACACTCTGCATATTGGAATGGGGTTAATAACAGTTTGAGAATATTTTCACCCATAAGCGAAACTCAAAATCTTGATCCATTGGATGAGAGATTTTTATATAGCCCACTTGTATTTGCAAAGTGAAGAGTGACCAGCTCTAGTCACAGCATGGGATTATAGAATCAAACAATTTGGAAGTCTGTCCTTGAAGGACTATAGAAAAGTGTGTTGTAATCTTTACATGAGGACTCCATATTTTTCAACTACCATTACTATGTAATGGTAGTTGTGTTTTGCAGTTCCCCCATTAAAGACCCAAGAATGTATCCCCAAAAGTGTGAGTTTAAAATACAAGGCCTCCATCTTAAACCCTCTGACCTGGTCCCAGGGAAGACTGGCGCGCGCTGATTGTCATACCTTCCCGATTATCTAAAGAATTGCTCAGGAAGCTGGAGACTCCTAAGTATGTTTAATTGGTTGGGACAGCATTTAAAATTTCACCACATTAAAAACTAAAATAGGGTATATTTTCCTGTATTGGGGTTTGTCCCTTTGTAAGTCAAAGGAAAGAAGGAAACTTTGCATCTTAGCACCAGTTACCCAGTATATTTGCTTTATAAAACCCAAACTCATTCATTAGTCATGTTTATCTGCTTAGCAGTCTAGGGAACAATTTGGCAATTTTGTGATTCTTGAGATTATTGTTCTCTTAAAGTGCCAGTGTTTTAAAATAGCGTTCTTGTAATTTTACACGCTTTTGTGGAGTGCTGTTTTGTTATATAATTTTAACTTGGATTCTTTCCATTTGCAGTTGTTGATGTAATTTCAGGAAGAAAGTGAACATCTGAGTCCTGGATGATACTAATAAACTAATAATTGCAGAGGTTTAAAAAAAAAAAAAGAAGCAACCGGTATCTCAGAATAAACTTTTTAAGTAGTTTGGTGTGTACTGCATTAAGGTAAAACTTTCTGTTTGGTTCAAGTCTACTGTGACTCATGGAGGCATTTTCAAATACAATATGCTTCTAGGCAACTGCAACAAAAAAGTTATATGCATTTAATTTTATAAAATGCATAAAATCATCCCAGTGACATTGTCCTTGAATTTGAGGCTAGGAAAAATAATGTGTAATAACTTGGACATGTTTACTGAATATAGACTGAATATAATAGAAATGCCTAAAAACTCTGAAATGTCTTTGGTATGTTCCAAAACAATAGTTTCATCATTGAGAATTATTATTTTATTAGAATATAGAAAATATTACAGAAAGAGTCCATATCACAAGAGGATAGACCTATTAAAATAAAAGAAACAGAATAATGTATGCACATCATATTTCTATAGGTCATGAAATAGCTATAGAATGACTTTACAATTTGCCAGGCCTTTAAGCTTTACTTTGAGCTTCATTGCACTATATAACCATGTTCATTGCACTATATAATTCCCCCTGTGAGAAGCATTTATTCTGAACAGCAATTCATAGGAAGTATCCAAAGACCCCCTAAAAAAATCAGGCTATTGTCATTGCTCATGGTGACCAACTGAACTTCAGGGAAAATCTCTAATAATGATCTGCCAGGCAAGATATGCTCTGTGGTGCAGCAGTTCCATGACTGCTATAGAGGTAACCAACTGCTTTCTGATTGGATATGAGGCCTTCTCCACAAGAGGAGCCTTATGCCAGATATAGTAAACCTGGTCAAGATGCCATGGCTGGGGAGGTCACAGTCCCAAGCCAGGGACTCGTTAAACTATTGTTATGCTAGAAGTTCATGTTTATATATGTCAGTGTAGTGGCCAGCCTTTATCAGAGAAGTTTCTTAATGAAAAGGACAATAGTTAATGCAAAGACTCATAGCTGGTCAACATCGTGAAAATAAATGACACTGGAGTACCCAGTCCTAAATAGGCCATCTATGTCACCTTCTTCAAGGCTTAGGAAACATTGTGAAAGAGGGTCTAGAAAGAATGCAATAGCTAGAGATTGGGGAGGAATGAATCCAAGGCATTGGCTTCTAGGATTGGCATAATCATAAAACTTTGGTTACTGGTACAAGACTTGTACAAGATTGGGCCCTATGATGATTAATATTAATTTTCAACTTGACCTCTAGAAGGCAGGCATTTGGCTCCATCTGAGAAGGATTTTCTGGATTAAAATTGACCTTAGGGCATGGCTGTGAGGTATTATTTTGATTTCATTAGCTGATATGGAAAAACCCAACTCATTGTGGTAAATATCATTATATAAGCAAGGGAACCAAATCTATTTATGAATGAGGAAAACTGAGAGCAGACAAGCACACATGAATTCATTTCTTCTCTTTTTCTTGACTATGACTATGATGTGATTAGTTGCTTCAAACTCCTGCTGCTAATATTCTCCATAATGATGGATTATAAACTGAAAATGTGAAATGATTAAAACCTTTCTCCCAATTAGTTGTTTGGTGTGGGCGTTTTGTTGCAGTAATACATAATGAACCTAAAACATGCCCATCAATATCTCATTATAAGTGCAGGAGATGCACATGAGGACCTGTCTTCCCTGAAGACAGTTAGGAATGGCAGTTAGGAATGCTATTTAAAGGAATGCCATTTTCTTCAACAGTGTTGCTAACTGAAGAGTTGTCCAAGCTTCAGTGAAAAACCTCCCACCCATGCTGATGCAACTCTAATTGAACTCAGTGGGTCTCACACACACAAAAGAAAGCATAAGACACAGGTGGGGTCATTGCTAGAAGAAAGGTTTCAGTGTGACAAATAGGGAAAGAAAGAAAAATGATAGGGGATAAAGCACCTAAAATTCATTATATATCTGTCCAAGAATTTAAAAAGAAGCATAATAAGCATTTATCCTCATCTTGAATGTCACGTCAATAAAATTACAGATACTTTACTTAGTGTTTCCTCTCATGAGTCAATACTTCTTGACTATCATTACATGTATGGTAACTCACTATTTTTGGCAGTCTCAATAGAACATCTTTGGAAATGAAGGCGAATACATTCTTGCAGAAATGCCATACTTTTTTTACAGTATGCTGGAAGTTCTTCAGGTCTAAAATATATTAATCATCTCTTTCTAACATTCTCAACTTAAATATCTTGCTGCTAAATACTAATGGGAATAGAGAATGTGCTCTATTAGAATTTTGAAGCTTGCTCTTGCATTTATGACAATTCTTTCCAAAATTGCCTCCCTAATAAGCAGTAAGATGACACAATGTGACAGCCTTGGAAATGTGCTATTCATTCCAATCATTTGCTGCGGAGAACATATTCTTGACACATTTCCAGCTGCAGCATCTCTCAACTTTCATCCTGTTAGCAACTGGACTGCCAACTTTTATCTGCTTGGCTACCATAACAAGACACCATAGCTTTGTCAACTTTAACAACAAATATTATTTATCTTCTTACCATTCTGGTCACCACAGTTTAAAGATCGGGGTCCCAGTGGAGTTAGTTTCTCATGAGGTCTCTCTCATTGGTTTGTAAGTAGCATCTTCTCAATTGTATATTCATGAGGTCTTCTGTCTGAGTACATATGGAGATAGCATGCTTTGATGTTCTTCCACCTTCTTACAGGGAAACCAGTGCTATCATACCAAAACGTCTTGTTCATGATCTCATTTAATCTTAAGTATCTCCTCAAAGCTTTATATTTAACATTTAAATTTTAACAGTATAATTGAATTTATAATAGCTCTAGTTAGTGTTTAAGAGATCATCTGTCCATTTGGAAAAAAAAATACTTGCATTGGACCCTTTCCATAATTCGATTCACAGACATGCATTTGTTGCAGTAAAGCATTGAATCATTAGACACTTCAATGCCAAGTGGTAAATGCCCATGACTATGAGGTTCACTCATCCTAATGTGTCTTTTACCATCCAGAAACAAGCTTCATAAAACAAAAAGTCTTCCAAAAGCCAAGTCTCTAGATTGTAGGTGACAATCCAGGCAGGTAGGGTCTATTCCTCACATTGTTTCCCATGCATGAAATCAAAATCATAATTCTGTACATGCAGCTGTACTTCTTAAGTATTTATTCCTAGACAAGAATCCAAAGTTTTCTGGAAGTAGGTGTAACTTGTAATCTAATAGACACAAACTGTATTAGGAAGAGCTCATGGATCTGGAAGTCAAAAGGAAGAGGCATTATTGACCTGTCTTACCATGATTCTTACTGTAACTTCTAATGATCTACCAGAGAATTTATATCTCTGTCAAAAAGAAGTTTCCTGAAAGGGAACACAGTCTTGTCACAGGACACAGTTTGTGTTTATTAGACTACAAGTTATACCTACTTCTAGAAAACTTTGGATTCTTGTGTCTAAGAATAAGTACTTAAGAAGAAAATTTATTACTCCAACAAGAGCAATTGACTGTAATACACAGTCTCTGGAATCCCCTGGACTCGTTATCTGTGAACAGACATGTGCAACAGCTGTAGCCTGAATAGAGTTTGGAGCCTTCAAAAGCAAAGATTTGACTGATAAAAGCCATAAATTTTTAAGGACTGAGAATGAAAGAACGAATAGCAGGAAGAGAAAAGACCAGATACATTCTCTAGATTGTCAGCAGCACAGGCTATAGAGTAGTCATACTCTTAAATTCTCTCTTCTATGTTTCTCCTCAGGATGCGAAATCCACAAGAACAGAAAGAGGAACATCTATTGGGGCAATCATGGGAAAAGTGAATGTGTAGATCTTGGTAATTGTGATAGTAAATCATACACAATATAATTGAAAGACAGTCCTGACTGTTGTGTCTTTGATCTGCCATTGTAGAAAAGATTTGAGAACATTCTCAATGTTTGTTCCTATCCAACCTATTTTCATTCCTGCTCTCCTTTGGTGGGACTGGGACATCTTCATGATCTCAAGATAGTCTCCATCTTGTCAATTGCCATCTCTCTTCCACAACAAGCAGCATAAGTAAACTTCTTGTAAATATTCCTCAGTCCCACCAACTGCTTCATGGAAAGCACAAGAGAACACAATATAAAGTAATATTATGAGAAACCAGAAGAAAAGGAATAACCACTTTCCTTGCTACAACTGCCAGAGATGCAGAGTATTCATACACAATTGTCTTATGTGCAAAATTTTTTTATAATGAAACAAAACAGATTCTCAAGCACTTGCCATTGCAGACATTCCAGATGAAACTCAGTGTGTCACACATGAAAAAAGACACAAAAGCAAGATGGAGACTGGCTGGAAAAGGGAACATATGAAGTGAAACAGGATAAGGAATGGGAATGGAGAGTCAGAAGTGAAAACATACAAATTCATTTTAAGTATGTTAGAGAATAAAAAAATTAAAAATACACAAAAATAGGTACCTGTAAGTTGAACTTAACTATATAAAAGGAATTAGCATTTTAATAATCAGGAAAAAGTTCCAAAAAAAGAAAAGGCCAAATGCCTGCATGGAAGTTAATGTTCCTCAAAGACTATAAAGATCTATGATGCAGAAAACACCAGGGAGAGAGGTTGAAGGTAAGGTCAGAGATGGGAAATAGACTAAGGGGGAATTATGCATCATGACACAAAGAATTAACTCATTCTAGGTTTAGTGTAATGCTATCAGAAAGCTCTGGATAATGGTGATGTGACATCCACAATTTATACAAGCTAAAATTCACCATGACAACCTAACCTTTATTGCTCTGACAGAGCTTGTTCTATAAATAAGGTTTTAAATCAGAGTATAAATATCAATGATAAATTCATACATATTACCATGAAGGAAACTCTTACAGAAAATCTGAAATAACTCAATCATTGCTTACTTACAAAAAAAATTCAGGGAATATCTATGAAAGTAGACTTTTGAGTTTTCTTTGAGGAGTCTTGGCTCTCTCAAGGACTTTATGCTTAGAAGTTAATCAGTGTCTTTTTCCTTACCCATATCTGTGCTGAGGGAGAAGCAAATAATTCCTTAAGTTAAACATGTGGAGAAAACTCAAGTCACCTTTTTATGCAATCACACTTCATAGGACTGCCCTGTAATACAAAGCAATTTAAGACTCTACATCCCTAATTGTTCTTCCTAAATTTTCTGTTTATAGGCACTACCAAATTTCACTATATGCATTCAAAACACTTTGGGTGTCTCTGAACTCACAGATAACAACTCTAAACTTATTCCTATCTGTGGTAATGTCTCTGTAGGAAACAGGGTGGGCTAGAGAGAGAGATTAAGACTCTGCCTCACAAGAGGCAGAGGAAGGTCCTGCGTTTGGATTCCAGGTCCAGCAGGGAAACAGCAGCGGCCTGCACTTCCAGTCCTGGTGGGCAGAGCCTGGGAAATCCCAGAGTGAAGCAAAAAAGAGGTAGAAGCAACCCAGGATGATTCCTAGAGTCAACCTTGGTTCTCCACAGGGACATACACGATCCTCTGATACACACACACACACACACAGACAAACAAAATAAATAAAAAATAAAGCTTTTAAAAAAGGGAAACAGAAAAATGATGCCTGTTAAATTGTTAACTAATTTTTACATCTCATTTATAGCCTTTCCATATAATTTGGAACTTTGCAGTTGAATTTACTTATGCATAATTTACTTATATTTTTATTTACTCAGAATATACAATGAAAGAAATATAAGCTATAGGAAAGTAAAATTAAGAAGAAAAAAGACTAGAAACTGGGAAATAAAATGGAACAAAACTGAGTTGAAAACAAAACTGTACCATTGTTTTTAGTGAAAAGTTTTCAGACCATTTCCAGGCTTTCCAGGGGATACCATTGATTCAATTACAATATCTTCAGATGAAAATAACCATTTTCTCGGGGGGAGAAATGATTCTTCCTATTCTAAGCAAAAACCCTTCAAGCTGTCATGAAAGACTCACTTTGATACACTGAAAAACATTCTCTGTAACATTCTTACAGTGAACATAAGCTTCTTTGAGTTGCTCAGTGTAAGAAAATGGGTGACAAAGTCTTCACTAGCTATATACATGCTTGAATAATAACAACTCTTATTTCTTATTTTAAACTGCTTCAGCACTGAGAATATATAAAAAAGTAGTTTTGGTTATGGTTGCAAAAAACATGGAAAATAATGTCCATGAACAGTCCCAGCCTCCTAATCTCACTACTAGGAGTAACATTTAAGCAAAGAAAAGTGTTATGATGAAATGATGAAATCATGTATTAGTCGCTATGATTAATTCTAAGGGAAAAGTTTTATATTATATACAACAATATGATAGAGAAATATACTTCTTTATTATTCTATTATAAATTGTAATAGTTAATCTTCATTGTCAACTTGACTAAATCTGAAATTGACTACGAAGCGAACTTCTGGGCATATCTTTGAGGTAATTTCTCACATTTACTGAAGTGAGAAGACCCACTTCATTTTCCAGTACTGGACAACATGTACCAGTAGTGACTCAGATGTCATGAAATCCAATAGAAGTGTCTATTTTGTCTTTTCATGCCAAAAAATTCATTTATCCTAGTCATATCTTGCTGAAAGTTCATCTTCTCTGTTCCTAGATGCTGCATCAAGGAACATCTCACAGCATCACTGCCATTCTTCACTGATACCAGGATCCAGCTTGTCCGTCTCCCAGTGCTTACTGAAGACAGGTAGTTTTTCACGAATCCTCCAGAGCCTCAGCACTTGACTGGGACTGTTGAAGCATCAGCCCCATGATCCGCACAGCTACTTGACTCAGCCTCTCCAGTGTGAAGACAGCCATTGTTGGACAACCCAGTCTGCAGCACATAAGCCAAACTAATATATCATTTTATCTACCCCATTATTGTATGGAACTTGGAGCAGTACAAGCACCATATTATATTTATATTTTATTTAAAAATCTGACAGCTGAGGAAATGGGATGATGAGAGAAAAAGGTGGTTTATTTAATAAAAGTTTAGTGCTAGGACTGCTGCTGTTTTTGGCTTGATATCATGGCAAGAGAAAATTATTAAAACCTCAAGAATATGATTTGTGGGTGTTTATTTTGTGATGTATTTTGTGATACTGCTTCTAGGTATACTGCTTATGATACTGCTTATTTTCAACCTGACATACAACAGTATGTTGTCTGTGAGAGTGTTTCCCAAAAGATTTGACTGAGAAGGAAAGAGTCACCATGAATGTGGACAGCACCAACTCATGAACTGAATTCACAGACTGAACAAAGAAGAGAAAGTGACATCAGCCTTACATTCATTTATCTCTGTTTCCTATCTGTGAATAAATTCTGATTAGGTACTTCAAGCTACTGTCACCATGACTTCTTTACCATGGTGGACTATACTATCAAACCGAGCCAAAGTAAACCTTTCCTTGCTTGAGCTGCTTTTGTTGGGCATTTTGCCACAGCAATGACAAAAGTAAACTACACAACTTCTAATTAAGAAAAGGGTACATGACTGCACAATGGCTGACATGTCAACATGCCCCCATCTCAGGGGAGATAGTTTTAGGCAGTAGGATCCTTACAGGCAAAGGATTAGACAGGTATAGGGGCATATCACAGAGTCCTGAACCCTCACTAGAGTAGAATATTTAGAGAGAATTCCAAGGCCCATATAAGTTGATGGACAGGAGAATGGGAGAAATTGGGTGGGAAACACCAAGAGAGAGGAGGGAGAGGGAGAGATGGAAGAAAGGGAGGATATAGGAAGTTAGAAGGGGGAAGAGAGGGAAGAGGAAGGAGGGGGAAAGAATACCTACTTATTGGATGTGTATAACTAGATAAAATTTTAAATAATAACATGACTATATGTAAAAAGAAAAAAGGGTAGGAAATGGTTGATGTCTTGCTTTAGGCTTATGTCATGATGTGGACTGAGCAGGCATGTATAACTCGAATATTTCACAGAATAACTGATACTGCAGTTACATTAATGGGCATCATGCCAAGTGGATAGGATCAGAAGACACTAACATTCATTAGGAAGAAGTGCATTTCAGGGAACAAGAAACAACCTTGAAAATTTCAGAAAAATTCACTTCAATGACATCTGAGGAGTCTAATAGTCAGTGGCATACTGAGTTTCCCTCAACAAAACAGAAAAAAAAAAACCAAAACATCACTTTCCCTCCCACAGAGAATGAAGAACCTCTTAAGTCTCTTTATGGAGCCAAGACATTCTGCAGATGAACATTTTCCTCTGGACTTGTAACCTATGAAACCAAAG
Source organism: Typhlomys cinereus (assembly GCA_023101885.1). Taxonomy (NCBI): domain Eukaryota; kingdom Metazoa; phylum Chordata; class Mammalia; order Rodentia; family Platacanthomyidae; genus Typhlomys; species Typhlomys cinereus. The sequence continues at coordinate 149,621 of JALPQD010000158.1, read as the reverse complement.
CTTCCAGAACTGGGCAGACTCTGGAACAGGAAAGGATTATGAAGTATACACAGACCTTGATACAGTCAGCCTTAAGCTTATGCTTGGTTGGCGATGTCAGTGATGAAAAAAAATGGAACTGAGAACCATGGTATGGTAAGAGAATCAGATGCCGAGCACTGGAGCTTTGGGGCAAAGTCAAGTTCCAGAGAGCAGTAATTTGCCCTTGGAGAAGTAACTCTTGACATATTGTTGGAGCCTGAGAGAAATAAATTGTTTGACCCATGGAGTTCTAGGTATATTAAATCAAGATCTACCCATTGTAAATTGAATTCTCTCAGACTTGCCAAGTCTGTCACAAGATGCAAATAATACCTCTGGGATCATGTCCAAGATGGACTAGACTGGCCATACCAATGGGCATGAGGAGCATTTATGATCAACAACATCATGTACTCTACTCTCAAAGCAAATCCATCTATTTCTACCTCTGCCTGTCTGAATTGCTAACAATATAAAATAACTCTGAACTGCAGATAACATATGGCAGTGAGCAAGCAGTCGACAAATTGACTCCCTTCCATCCTGGAAACACCAGTGAGACATGCAAAGGGGGGTGGATTTCCCTTTCTTTCCTGTAGAGCCTCATCCAATACTAGCACTTAAGGGGCTTAGGGAATGTTTAAAGTGTAGAATTGTAATCTTATACTGCTTAGTATGGGCCTAGAAGACTCACTTCTCAGCAAAAGACCAGTGAGGGCAAGCCCGTGTTGGGAAGATTTACTGGTCAAAACTGATGCTATACTATTAACAAGTAGACAGGCTCAGGTAATGCTACAGTCAGCTTCTAAAAATTCACCTATGGAAGCACTAAAAAAAGACAAATTATTTTGTGCTAAATGAAATATTAATCACATAAGAGACCATGGTGTAGCACTGTATCCCCAGCACACACACACACACACACACACACAGACACACACACACACTTTATATATATGTATATGTGTGTGTATATATATATATATATATAAGTTTAAAAACAGAAATAAATCTCTATTATTAACCATACCTTCCAAATGCCCACTATAGGATATTGTACTGTGTAGACCCAGTTCTCAGCATCCTTTAGCATCAGGGCCCCAGTATCTAAAGCATAACGGTGTTGTCAGGAGATGCTGTAAGCCAACTGTTGAGCTCTATGTCACAGTTGCTACTAGGACTTTGGATTTCTTGTGTTAAGGAACGAGCCAAGAGAAAGAGGAGTTTGCAAATCTGATAGATGAGGACCCCAGTCAGTGGGAGGCACAGATGTTTCTCTTCTATGAAGACAGGGAATAATGCTTATGGATTTCAGGTGCTCTCATCAAGTGCCTCTGAATTCATCTTTGCCCTATTGTTACTGTGTGTAGATAATAGGCAACAATCTTGTAATTATCAAAAGGCTGAAAACCTCCACTGACTTGAGAAAAAGCAAAACAAGAACAGTGTTTATCAGACTGAAAGTCCTCAGGAGTCACTTTCTAGCCCCTAGAGACCTCTGGCCTCATATGGATTGTTGCACACAGTAAGTATTGCAGTTTGTCTGCATGGTTGCTGATAAATGACCATCAAACAGCTTAAGGGAACAAGGGATTTATTTCTTATGATTACTGGTTACAGTTTTCAGCCCAGCTTTACAGAGAGCATATACCAACACCAGAGCCAAGGAAATTGGCCACACCATCTCTACGTAATGGCTGAGAGAGGATGAGCCTTACTTGCTAGACCAGCAAGTCTGGCCAAGTGTACAGAAGGATGCCAACTTTCTCAACCAGCTGTCTGTATTTTATTCCAGGCCTAATCCCATGGGCTGGGTCTTCCCCATCAGCTAGACAATATTCTGAAGGTCTGCTCTGGGCCTAACTCAACCACTAATTCTCTACAAATGTGCCCAAAGCTCACACCCTCAACTGTCAAGTAGACACCTATGTTCAAGTATGATAGTAAGCATCAGCCCCATACCTGAAATGATTTTTCCTAAGAGAGTGTAACAAGTGTTCCTGACCTCTTCTTGTCTTTGTCTAAATACCTTCTCTTTACTAAGGGTCTCTATAGGAATGCTGTTTAAAACACCACTACTTCCCCACAGCCCACTTTGTTGTCCTTTTCTCCACTACATTGATGATCTGAAAGAAACATAATTTATTTATTTGTATATTATTTCTTCCCAAGCTCAAATATAAGCTTCATAATGACGGTCTGTGTGAGCACTACATCTCCATTCATAGAGCAGTCCTGGTAGACTGTGGATCACTGATGGTGCTAAGTGAATGAATGAATGGGTAGCATCACTGTGCATGAGTTACAGTGTCAAACAACACAGACAGCAGCTGGATTGCAAAAACTAACAAACTGATGGACCCAGAGGAGATAACAACATCATTACAACTTTCACTAAATGATTTGACTAGAATTTTCACCTTGTTCTAAATAGATTAATTTATGCAATTTTCTAACTCTGTCATGAGCATTACTATTAGGCCCATATTCTTCATGACTTGGGAAGGTTAATCATTGTAATTAAAATCGATATACTAATTGGCAGAAGTGATATACTAACTGGATTTGACTACCTAAAGCCTGAATTCGCATCCTGAACTTTGTTGTAAATACAGAAATCAGAAAATCTTTTAGAACTCTGTGATACACAAAGAGAATAATATAGAGAATTATTACAATACTTCTTCAATAAGAAACACATGCACTTCTAGATTAAAAGGTATAGTTTGATAAAAATTTAGAGAAAAGTATTTAGAGAAATACTAAAGCACATGAAAGAAAAAAGCTTTGTCCCATACAACACTGTATGAACTTTCAGTAGTTTTTAATATTAGTTTGAATTGAAACCTAAATTAAAAGAATACTTCAAAATTAGAGTCATCAGCAAGACAGACACTAAGAATATTTTAAAGTCCAGTAAAAAAAGATAGAATTTATGGAAATGTAAGTATTAAATATATCTACTAGAATACCATATTGGTGTTCAAATTAGTAACTCCAGTCTATGTGACAGAAACACTTGCACACACCAAATAGGACTTTGTCATGTTTGTTTCATTTTGTCATATGAACAATAATTGAGGTCCAGATGCAAAATGTCATTGAAAACTGTGCTCTCCTAACAGCAGGCAGCTACACAATCATAGCATTCAGATTTCAAGGACAGTTACTCTGTTGCTTGAATGAAAAGCAGATGAGTCTCTGTACAACAGTAGCAAATCATGAGAGAACTACAGATGCAAAGGCACTTATGTCAAGGATGAGAAACAATGGTAAATGCATGGTTGAGATATCAAATACTCTTAGTTACCATGAAAATAGAAATTCCTTGAAATCTTTTAGGGCATTTTCTGTCTCCATCTATATTTCCCATTTGTTAAAATGGGAAATTTCAGCACTTGGAAAGTTTTGGGAAACATTTATCATGCATAGAAATGTGCATATTAGAATTTTAATTAACTTCATCATTATTCATGTGTGCATCCCTATAAACACATTCTCATACACAATCATGCACATGCATTCATTGAAATCCTATTTCCAGCTAGATAGTGTTAGGTTTTGAGGCAGAGATAAGAAAGTTTAATCTGCCTTGAAAGTAACATAGTGGAAACAAACATTTAACCTATGGAATGCCACTTAGACCATGCCACACCACTGAAAAGTGTGTGGGTGTAAACAGAACCAAAGCTTGAGTAAAAAATATCTGATTTTAAAGAAAGAATTTATGAACCTTTTGGTGAATAAGTAGCATTAGAGTTTAGAGCATTAGCTGGTCTTGAAAAGCTTGCGGTACTGAAAGGGTATGATGAGATATCTTGATCATGACCAAAACATAGGATGCTGAAGTGAAAAGAGTACTTGAAGATATGTTTGAAAGTGAGGTATCTCTATCGAGTAACAAAAAGACAAAGAGCATTTTGAATTGGAAAATGATGCAATCCATTCGGTGGTATATAGAATGTACTAAAGTTATTAGAAGTAGAAAGCTGCTGCACGTTAGATAAAATGAAAATCTGCTTAAAACAAGTTATGCAAATTAGTTTAAGCCAAGAGGTATCCTGTGCTGGATTGATGTAAGCAATGGGCAGATATCATATGCCTTACTTTCTTTTCTTATTTTTTTATTAATATATTTTTATTATTATTTCAGCTCATACAAACTTAATAGGTACACCAGTTCCCTCCCTCCCTCCTCCTCCCCCCCCATACCCCCTACTCCCCCTCCCTCCCCATCCCCCAGTGCCTCCTGCCCCAATTCCCAGAGAGTCCTTTCTTGTGCATGCCTGATTTTCCTCTGGACCCTCCTCTCCGATGACGTACAAGGACCCAGTGGCCTTTCCCTGAACCCTTTCCTGTGTTCCCCTTAGGTATAGGAATACTGCTATGGCTGCCAATCCCTTGCCTCCAAGGATCTTGGTGCCTTTAGCAGATGCTAGACTTTGTGAGGTCAATAGTGTGTTGGACAATGCACAGGGCATGTAAAGTCCAATTATGATTGCTTCAGCCCTAACTTGTATGGAGTATCTTGCATATCATTGCTCCTCCCATCCTTTTGCTCTTACACTCTTACCGCCCCCTATTCTGCAAATTTCCCTGAGCTTCAGGATGGGGAGAGATTAGGCTGGCCTAGTTCTAGGTGGTTGATATAGAGTCTCTGAAGTTCTGTATTGTGGTTTGTTGATTTTTTTTTTTTTTTTTTTTTTGCAGTTTTGCTGCTCCTGCAATGCCCTTCGCTCCATCCCGGTGGGCATTGTGTGTCACCCCCTGGCCAGAGACAAAAAGCTGTTAAACTGGAGTCTTGTGATAAAAGCACATTCAAAGGTAGATGTAATAAAAGTGGGAAACCACAGTGAGGTAGGAGTCTATCACCCATTTGCAAAATGGTTACTTTTTATCTGCCAGACTATATGCCCTCCTCTTCTGGTGAGATTATACCCCCTCAGTAGTAAATGATCAGGAACGAAAGTTTGTAGAGAAAATAGGCCTCCATCAAGGACTCAAATAAGTAATGAGACATCTGATTAAGTTCACAGATTTTTCTTATTTTTTTAAATAAAATATCCTGACAAAAGCCACTTAAGAGAAAAAAAAGATTTATTTTGGATAACAGTTCACAATAGTGGGGAACTCAAGGCTGCAGAAACTTGAAATGGCTGGCCGCATTGTATCTGTAATCAGGAAGCAGGCAGAGCACTGTGCGTGCTGCCACTCCATTCCCTTCATCTATGTTAGACTGTCCAGGATCCCAGCCACAGAGGGGTACCACCCACGGAAAGTGAGTCTTGCCACCTCTATTTAAGCAATCACGATAATCCCACACATGCATTTCCAGAATCCTAGCTTGCCAGGCGATTGCTAACTTGTCAAATTAATGCTAGCCATTACACCTGAGTGGCATTAGCAAATATATTTACTGACTGGTATCCTTCATTCTTTACTCCTGTATGCTTACAGAACAGTTTCCTCAGATGGTCAAGATTGAGAACACTGGTATAAATGTAGGAGACAGAGAATAGTGGGAGAGGAGAGGTTCAATAGAAGTCTTTCTTTTGATATGTACCAAGATAAAGCAGATGTTCCCACTACAGCATATTACTGATTCATTCTTTATCCATTAATAGCAACATTACTATTTTCTTTTATTTATTTATTTTTTCCACTCATACAAACTTCACAGGTACCCAATTCCCCTCCCTCCCTCCACCCCTCCCTGGATCCCCTTGCTCCCTCCCCCCCTTTCCTTTCCCCCCTACCTCCTTTTCTCCCAGTCCCCTCTTACCCCCCCTTTCCTGGAACGTCCTTTACTGTGCATGTCAAACTTCCCTCTGAGTCCTCTCTGATGAGGTGTAAGGACTCGGTAGCATTGCTTAGAGCTCTTTTTGTGTTCCCCTTTAGTATAGGAACACTATTGTAGCTGTTAATCCCTTGCCTCTAAGGATCTTAGTGCCTGTGATCCATGCTAGCATTTGGGGGGTTAATGATATGTTGGTAATTGCACAGGTCATGCAAAATCCTATTATGATTACTTCAACAGAGTATCTTGCATATTGTTTCTCCTCCCCATCTTTGGGCTCTTAGAATGTTACTGACCTCTCTTCCACAATTTCCCTGAGCTTTGGGATGGGGAGAGATTACGCTGGCCTGGTTCCTGGTGATTAATGTAGGGTCTCTGATGTTCTGAATATGGTTTGTTTTATTTTCTTCCAGTTTTGCTATTCCTGCACTGCCCTTGTCGCCATCCTGATGTCACCTCCTAGCATAGATAAAAGGCTGCTGAAATAGAGTCTTATTATAAGAGTAGATTCAAAGGTAGATGGAATGAGAGTAGGAGACTGCAGTGAGAGAGGGGTCACTCTCCCATTTGAAGGATGGTTGCCTTCTTCTATCAACCAGGCTCTTTTCCCTCCCTGTCTGGTGAGGCCAAACCCCATCAGTCGCAAGTGACCAGGAAGGAAAGTCTGTGAACATAACCAGATGTCTCATTACTTACTTGCAGTACTTGATGGTGGCCTATTTTCTCTGCTGTAGCATGATCCCCTCTCTCCTTGTTTCTGGTGGGGCTCTCCTTGCCTTTCCCTCCTATTTATAATCTTTGCAATTACTGTGGGTATTACAGAAATTTATCTTTGAGTGTGTCACTAAGTGGGTTTGGTACTAGGATTCACCTATTAGGGAATACATATGGTGCTTAATTTTCTGGGTCTTGGATACTTCACTCAATATATTTTTTCTAATTCCATCCATTTCCCAGCAAATTTAACTAACCCATCATTTTTGATGGCTGAGTAGTATTCCATTGTATAAATGTACCACATTTTCCTTATCCACTCATCAACTGTTGGACATTTAGGTTAATTCCATGACTTTGCTATTGTAAACAGTGCTGCTTTGAACATGGTCATGTTTGTGCTATTGAGGTGAATTTTTGCTGTATGGGGGGTTATTCCCAAAAGTGGAATAGCAGGATCATATGGCATTTTAATCTTTAACTTTTTTAAGCTCGCCAGAGTGGTTGTATGAGCCTCCACTCCCACCAGCAATGTAGGAGAGTTCCCCTCTTTCCACATCCTCTCCAGCACTTGGTGTTGTTTGTATTGTGGATTTTTGCCATCCTGACTGGGGTGAGATGATATCTCAGGGAGGTTTTGATTTGCATTTCCCTGATGGCTAAGGATGTGGCACATTTTTTAAGATATTTGTTAGATATTTCAAATTCGTCCTTGGTAAATTTCTTTTAAGTTCCAAGGCCCATTTTTTAATTGGGCCATTTGTTTCCTTGATGTTTAGTTTTCTAAGTTCTTTGTGCACTCTGGATAATAGAGCTCTATCAGATATGTGGTTAATAAAGATTTTCTCCCACTCTGTGGGTTGCCTTTGTGCTCCACTTACAATATCCTTATTTGAACAGAAGCTCCTTAATTTTATAAGATTCGATCTGTTGAGTGTTCATTATAGTGACTGTGCTATTGGATTTATCGAACAAAGCGGACTTCAAACCAAAAAAAATCATAAGAGACACAGATGGATACTCCATTTTAGTCACAGGTACAATTCACCAGGAAGACTTCACAATACTGAACATATATGCACCCAATACGGGCCCCTCCACATTCATTAAGAAAACCCTACAACATCTAAAGTGAGAAATCAACCCCCAAACAATAATTCTTGGGGATTTCAACACTGCCCTCTCAACATGGGATAGATCAACAGATCAAAAACTTAACAGAGACACATTGGAAATTAATCAAACTCTTACTGAAGTGAACCTACAGATCTCTATCAAACTTTTCATCCACACACCAAAGAATACACATTTTTCTCAGCACCACACGGAACTTTCTCCAAAATAGATCACATATTGGGTCACAAAATGAACCTCCACATATACAGGAAAGTTGAAATTCTAGCCTGTATCCTATCAGACCCCCATGGTCTAAAGCTTGACATCTGCAACATAGCAAACAACAGAAAATACACTAAGTCCTGGAAACTAAACACTATGATGCTGAAGGAGAATTGGATTCAGGAAGAAATCACAAAGGAAATTCAAGATTTCCTGGAAGTGGACGAAAATACAACTTACCAAAATCTTTGGAACACAATGAAAGCTGTCCTAAGAGGTAAGTTCATAGCTCTTAATGCCTACATCAAAAAAAATAGAAACATCAGAAATAAATAACTTAACAATCCAGCTTAAAGCTTTAGAGACAATCCGATCCCAAAAGCAGTAGAAGGGAGGAGATTAGCAAAATAAGGGGAGAAATATCTGAAATTGAGATAAGGAAAATGATACACAGAATCAACCAGCCAATTGGCTGGTTCTTTGAAAAAAATCAATAAGATTGATACACCCCTAGCTAAATTAACCAAAAGCAAGAGAGAGAAAGCCCAGATTAACAAAATTAGGAATGAAAATGGAGTTATCACTACTGATACCCAAGAAATTCAAAGAATTATAAAGGCATATTTCAAACACTTATACTCTGTGAAATTTGACAACACAAAAGAAATGGATGAATTTCTAAGTAAGCACAACTTACCCAAATTGAATCAGGAAGTTGTGAATTATTTAAATAGTCCTATAACATATGAGGAAATCGATGAAGTAATCTCCAATCTTCTTACCAAAAAATGTCCTGGACCAGATGGATTCATCACAGAGTTCTACCAGACATTTAAAGAGTTAATAACACAATACTCCTTAAACTGTTCCATCAGATAGCAAAGGAAGGAACAATACCAAATTCTTTCTATGAAGCTAATATCATCTTAATCCCAAAACCTAATAAAAATACACTTAAAAAAGAAAACTATAGGCCAATCTCTTTGATGAACATAGATGCGAAGATTCTCAACAAAGTCTTAGCAAATCAGATTCAAAAACATATCAAAGAGATCATTCATGGGGATCAAGTAGGCTTTATCCCCAGCACACAAGGTTGGTTCAACATACACGAATCAATAAATGTAATTCACCATATAAACCAGTCCAAAATTCAAGACCACATGATACTCTTCATAGATGCAGAAAAAGCTTTTGACAAGATCCAACAGCCTTTTATGATCAAAACCCTAGAGACAGTTGGAATGGAAGGAACCTTTATCAATTTAATAAAAGCTGTATGCAACAAACCAACAGCAAGGATTATATTCAATGGGGAAAAACTTGAAGCATTCCAGCTTCGATCAGGAACTACACAAGGCTGTCCACTCTTACCACTTCTATTCAATATTGTACTTGAAATCTTAGCTGAAGCCATAAGACAAGAGAGGCAGATAAAAGGGATTCAAATTGGCAAGGAAGAAATCAAGTTATCTCTATTTGCAGATGACATGATCTTATACTTGAGTGATCCCAAAAACTCCACCAGGAAACTCCTGGAACTAATACAGAAGTTGAGCAGGGTGGCAGAATACAAAATAAACATACGAAAATCAGTGGCCTTCGTATATGCCCAGAATGAAAGAAGTGAAAAAGCCCTGAGAGAAACAATCCCATTTACTATATATAGACCCTAAAAAAAATGAAATACCTTGGTATAAACCTAACCAAAGAAGTAAGAGACCCTTACAATGAAAACTTTAAAACCCTAAAGAAAGAAATTGCAGAAGACACCAGAAGGTGGAAAAACCTCCCATGTTCCTGGATTGGCAGAATCAACATCATAAAAGTGATCATCCTACCAAAGGCAATATAAAATTCAATGCTATACTAATAAAAATCCCAAAGCAATTCTCTAAAGAATATTTTTAAATATAAGTATTTTAATGGGTATTTATAATCAAAGTCATGTATTTCTCGAAGAGTGTCAGTATTTCATTAATTGCTATGCATGTGATTTGTAGGTTCATTATTGATGTCTCTTGATGCCACATAAAATCTTTGGTATTTAACTTGTCAGTCTGTGGCAAACAATTATTAGAGAAGGCACAGAACAATGTATTCCAGTCACAGAGCCAGTTTCATTTCAGGCAGCAAAATCCAAAGGGGAAAATCGGCTGACTTGAAGAAAGCCATGGGAAGCTTGGTGCAAGTTTATATTATGATGTCTTTGTCCTTCACAGCAAGAACAAGTTGGGAATTCAGCAGGTAATCAATGGATACACAAAAGTCCACTTATCATGCAAGATAATTTGTTAAAGAGATATTGATTTTGATGGGAAATTTTCATAGTGTAATTTGAAACCAAAAGCTTCCCCATTTAGCTCATTCCATCAATTCAAGACAGAGTGATGTGAAACCAATGATACAATTCTTTGTGTGATCTCCAAACTGACAAATCAATTATCCAGTTATTTTCTTCTATGACATCTCCTGTCAAAGCAAAAAATAAGTTTTCTGACTTCTCTTTTAGTTTTTGTTTTTCTGCCTTTTAATAAATATTTACATAGTTTGATAAGGAAAAAATGAAGACATTTTTAAAAAGCAGAAGGGTCTTCTTTTCACCAAACACAAATGAAAATATTGTCTTAAAATGAATTATTAATAATGCACATTATTTGAGTTACAAAATCTTTAATGTGAAGGAAACTCGAAAAATGTAATTTTGGAGCAGAGTGGGATAGTTGTATCTAATAGCATAATTCAGCATATCAACCAGCATAATGGAATGCGTTAGAGAGAGTTTAGTCAAATTGAATTATTATAATTAAAAAATAATTATTTATGTGTTGATCATTAATACAGAATCATTTCTTAGTAATTTTTCATAAATCTTAATTATTAGTTTCCAGCCAATCAAATAACTGATTAACCCTAAAATTCTTTTTATACAGATATGGTCTACAATATAGAAATCTGCTATTTTACACTGAAAAAGATTTAGTTTTCACAGTTGAAGAAACTAACATCTAATCTCCTAAATATTAATACAAATATTTCCTGAAGACTTTCTCTGTTTTTAACACTTAACATTGTTCTGTCTTATTTAGACTTCATATCAACCTTTTTTTTTATTAAAAATTTAATTATACATTTTAAAATTTTTTACCAGTTCCCTCCCTCCCCCCTCCTCCCCCTCCCCTTCCCCCAGTGCCTCCCCCCCAATTCCCAGAGAGTCCTTTATTGTGTACGCCTAACTCTCCACTGGGTCCTCCTCTCCGATGACATATAAGGACCCAGTGGCATTTCCATAAGCCCTTTCTCTTGTTCCCCTTAAGCATAAGATCTTTGAACCATCTCCACTTAATGTAAGGGAAAAACTGAGGTTCAGAAACCTTAAGAAAAACTATTAATGACTAAAACAACTTTTATTAGTCAAGTGTTTATATTAATATTCAGTTAACATTTTAATTGCATTCGAAATCTACCAATAAACTAATTTTTAACTCAGTCACACACTTCTTGCTAGAAATGATTTCAACCCTGCAAAATGCTGTGAGAAAAGCACTTCTCATACAGTCTCGACAATCTGTTTGTTACCCAGGACCACATAAAAATCAAGACACAGTCAGGCACAGCTGCACACCTCTGAAATATCAACATTCCTATAGAGAGATGAGAGGTGGGGACAGAATAAGACAGGGTAACCATGTGGAAGTTCACATGCCAACTACCATGGGAGTACACAGCACATGAAACACTGGTAACAAGAGCAAGAGATAGACAGAGAGAGAACCAACTCCTGAAAGTTCCTCACTGATCGCCACATGCACCTGTGGCATGTGAGTGAGTGCCTGTGCACACACACACACAAAAATAAATAAATAAATAAATAAATAAATAAATAAATAAATAAATAAATAAATAAATAAATAAAAAGTAAATATGCAAACAATTTTAAAAGGAGGCCACTGATAGTTGGTCATTGCCTTTAGTGATACACTCACTGCCGAACCCAGCTGGTTCCAATGGATAGCTCTAAACCCATGACCTCAGAAATGATCCTGACTGAGCTCAGAAGGTCACAAAAGAAACCAAAACAAGCAATCAAAACTGATATTTACAGGAAATAAAGTAAGCAGAATGCTAGAAGAGGCAAGAAGGTGGAGAATGAGGGGGGCAGTAGATGTTATATACTGAGAGAAATTGTTGAAGAACAAATCCAATTAAAAAGTGTGTTCTAAAATTTTAAATATGACACCATAATGTACACAAATTCACAGGTCCCATAAGTGATACCTTCAGGCAAAAGTCAATACAGCTTTTTTAAAAAAAAATTTAAGCTGTTTTGTGATCTCGGCTTCTTATCTAGTATACTCCTTGAAGAAAAAGTAGGTTCATAAATAAAGTAATATGAGACTATTAAATAAATAGGATGATATTAAACAATTGAGTCTATTAAACCTTGGATACACATACATAAATGAATTTTATGATATGTAAATTTTATGAATAAATAATAAAATATATTACATACAAATATATTTTTCTAAAGAAAAATCAATAATGTATAAATTAAAATAAGCATTCACAGAACTTTTTCACCTTTAAATTAAACAATGGCCATGTGTGAGAAATTGCTACTTTATAGTAAACTTATTTCAATAATGATTCTATGGACTACCAGTTAGTAGGTTTATTTTTACATGAAACTACTAGTGTATGAAAATGATGGCTTATAGTAGATATGCAAAAGAATATGAAAAAAGACAACTTTCAATTTTTATGATAATGAACATTAACAAATCATCAGAATATCCCTGCTACAGTTATGTTTTCTGCTGCTCTGAGACAGCAGATTAATATTTTATAATCAAAAAATAACATGAATTATAATTCAGTTTTGTCAAGTTAATTATTTTTTATTAATAATTTTTATACAAATTTAATAGGTACCCCATTCTCTTCCCTCCCTCCACCCTTCCCTGTATCCCCTTGCTCTCTCCCTCCTATTCTCTTTCCTTTAATCCCTCCCTTTTTCCCAGTGCCTCCTTCTGGAGCATCCTTTAGTGTGCATGTCAAATAAGCTTTTTTATAGCTCATATCACTGTGTTCAAAACCAGTTTTAGAGTTTTACCCAAAATATATTACATTTCATGCTTATTGGCATAAGCAGTGAACAATTTAGAATTTCTAAGGTAGATAAACATACCTCTATGAACCGGGAGTGTCACTGTAATCATGACACCATTTTTATACACCAAATGTTGCAAAAAGCATATCCAATATATAGAGAGTGTAATTCTCCAAAAATTAAGCATGAATATGTTTAAAATATTGTAGTCACGAGTCATTAGCATTATACAAGATTGCCCATTCTGTTCTTTCTTACCATTTCCATTTCCAGTTTATGTTTTAGCAAGAAGCTATTTTGAGTTGACCAAAGATATCTTTGAATTATATATAGAATAAACTGCCACATGACTTAAATGAGATGTTTCCTTTCTATGGAATAATGTGTGCCATTTATAGTATTTGCTAGATCAACTTCCTTTCCTTTTCATAGTTAACAAAATTTTGAACAAATACACAGATGGGCCTAGAATACTTAATCACACACAGAAAAAGGACACACAAGGACAGAAATCATTGTAATAAAATACATTTACCTATTTAATGTTATCACAAACATATTCTTTGAAGAGTTAAATCTTTACTAGATAAATGCAACATCAGGTGTTTTAATTTTTTATAGAATAGTAATTTGTTTTTCGTATAAAATCAATGTAAACATGCTTTTCATGAAGAATTCCTTAATATTTAAAGAAAACAATCATAGATTAAAAATTAAAACAAGTGGCTAAATCAGAGATAGATTATATTTTACAAAAAAGATAATTAATTGAAATCCATTTTGGCTTATATTAAGTCAGATGTGAACAGGGATATAAGTATCACTACTACTGCTAAAACCATGTTTTAAAAAATAATGTAATGAAAAAGATACTCCCATCAATACGCATAAAAGTGGGAAAGCTACCAATCTACTTAAGTAATTTCCATGGCTTGAACTTTAAGAAGAGGAAAAATAATCTGAATGAGTAACACTTGAAAGCCTCGAGACAAATACAATGTGAACATTCTACATAAAAGAATAATCATAATATCTAATTTAAATTTAAGTCTTCCAAATTTTAAATAAAGGATTTAAATGATAAACTACACAATTAGTCTGAAATGATATGGTTAGTGTTAAAAAATCTCTTAAATCTTTGTGTTGTTTAGAAAAGGAATAATGGTGTGGTTAAGTTATTTCATGATGTTAAGTATGCACTTTGAAAATTATAATTAAGTTCTGATTAAGCAGAATGACTATTTCTAATAAAGTAAGAATAAAATTAAGAGTAAATGTCCAAGGAAAGCTATTCTTCAAAAGTGACTGGAATGCAACAGAAGATTGGTAGATCTCAAATCTGCCCAACTAAGAGTTATAGAACCTTATAAATGTTGCTTACTTCCTGAGCCTTATAGATATCATTTGCTTCCTGAGAGTTAATGAACATTTCTTTCTCCGAGGAAATAACTGCACAGCAGCAATGAACCTATTAACGTAGATAAGCTGTTTATTAATTTTTAGACACTCTGGCTATGGTTGAAGATCTCTTGCCAAAGATGAAAATATTGCAAGTTGAAGTCTTTGTGAGGTAATTAGGGCCTGTCCACATGAATGGTAACAAAAATTCTGAGACGAACTTTTGCTGTTTCTGCTGGGTGAAGTGAGGTTTGGAGAGGTGGCTCAAGCACTAAGCAAGCAAAGGACCTGAGTTCAGGTCCCAAATCTCATATAACAGGTCCTGGAAGACTGAGCCTGGGAAACCCCAGATTAAAGCAATGAGAAGGTACAGCAATCCAGGCCTCCACAGGCACACACTCAAGCGCCCTCTGATGCGCAAACACACACACACACACACACACACACACACACACACACACACACACACACAACACATATAGCAAAAGATCAGCCACTTAGAAACTGGATTATCTTATTTATTTTGCATCCTCTGGAAGAAAACGTAAATTAGTACCAAGTAGGCCTGAGCTTGGGCATATCATTGACTCTCGTATGAAACTTAATGTAAAAATAAAATATACTGAGCATTCCCAGTCTAATAAGAACTACTAACTTGGAGTTCAAGGACTAAATTTTTTGGGGGAAGAAAAAAGCATACTCTGTTATTCTGCACTCCATTTGTCTTTTCATCTCAGAGGACTTTTATAATGTCTCAATATAGTTCAATAATTTCATAATTTGTAATATAGAACTCAACGAGAATACTACTACCATATATGAAAATGAGTGACTTAAAGAAAATATTTAATCAAAAAGTCAAAAAAAGGAAATATCTAGTTATGGTAAACAAAAGTGAATGTTATATCATAAAGTAACTAAGATCTTCCCACATAATCTTAACATCTGGCCTATTTTTCCCTTTTAGCAGCATCACTTAGCTGCAGACAAACTCAAAGTGTAAATTGAAATGTTTTGGTCAAGCTCAGCTGCTCTTAGGTTCACGCTATACTCTTATTAAGGAAGATGATAAGGGTTGACCCTTCCACAGGATTTTTGAAAACACTTTTGTAAAGCTATGATTGCTCTCTTCTGAAGAGGTTTGGTCTCAGAAGAGTTAATACATCATGAAAGAATTTTTTTTTGTTTTGATGTGAATGACAGGCACAGTAGGAGAAAAGCCAAGAAGAGCTCAATAACTAGCCAAGTGTCACACAGCTGAGGCATACAATGCCAAGAGAGACAGGAAGTCAATTTCCAGATGGATCTATAAGAGGCAAGGAAATGTGGTGCTATAACCTCAGAGGAATATGTCCTGTATTCTCTGGGCAGCTGTCAGACAGTCTTATAAAAGATGTTTCTGGGAAGTCTATTGGAAAGAGTCACAAATAATAGCAACATAGATTGTGGAAAATCTACACTTTATATACATATATGCACGTATATATAAATTATACACACACACATATATATATACATACATACATATATATATATATATGTGATTCCTCTGTTGTTTGTGTTTGGAACACACAGGAAAAATAAAGAGAATGTTATGTCATAATATGAATTTTCTTTAAAAGTTTTAAGATGTCCTTGAAATTATTTTCAGTAGCATAAGTGTTTTGCTGTCTTAACATTGCTAGCCAGCACAGCAAAAATATAAGGATACAAACTCTAGAGTCATACTGATTGAAAACAAACCTAGTCTTTGTTATTTGAATACTGTGTGAATTCTCATGGGAAGCATCTTTCTAGGAATTCAGCACATTTACCTGTCACATAGAATAAATTAATAAGCTTACAGTTAATTATTATGTATTTTTAAATCACAAAGAATAATGTGTGGAGTGCATAATTTATTCATTATTATTGTATTTAAATTAACAATATCTTATTTAATAAGATCTGATAATGGAATAAATTGCTGATACCTTTAAATTAATGTCAATAAACTATCTACTCAGTGAAACTAATAATTTAAATAAATCAGTTGGAAATATATCAACCAGTACCATTTAAAGGGATAAATATATATGGCATATCATTCTTGAATTATTTCCTGAAGAATATTTTACTGTAGGTATTTTTGGGACAAGCACACACACACAAGCACACACACATAAGCACACACACACACACAAGCACACACACACATAAGCATACACACACACAGATACCCCAGAATATAGAGCATTTTAGGGAAGACAAATAAAAGACATAAAAATCTCCCCAAGGTGGTTGTATTATGTACCGGAAAGAGATTTAGAGTCTATGATATCATCCTCTACATTAGAATTCCTTTTACCCAAGGTTTTAAAAGTGTTTCAATAAAATAACGTATGAAATATTTTCTTGTTTCTTTATACTTTTGTATATTTATTTTGACTCCAAATGTACATATTGTTTCAGCTTTTTACTCTGCTATAGATAATCCTCAGAAATCAGAAGACATGTACTGAATTATGTATGAACATTAGAAAGCTTTTTAGTTCTGGCACTGACAGCACTTTGTACCAAGGTAGGGCAGGAAAACACCCCTGTTTGTGATGACCTGCCAGAACAAGATTAACACAACATACCTTGCCAGGAGGGGTTTCTCTGTTCTAGGCTATTTTAAAGCAGATAGTTTTCCAAACAGGAAGCTATATTGGGAAAGCTTTCTCAGTAATGTTGTTATCTCTGACATCAATGAGTTGATGTATGTGTGGAGCAAAAACAAGTGATGAACCCCAAACTTATAATAGAAGCTCGTGGTTCAAGGGAACACCACAACTGTAAACTGGAGAACAGAGTTTTATTGAGAAGAGAAGGGAACAAAAAATCGCTGATTATTTCTTGAGTGTAATTTCTAGGAATGTTGTGACATGGCTTTTTTACAGGGTGTACACTGATGATTGTATATATTTAAGGAAAACTTATTTTTATCATCTTATTTTTATCTTATTTTTATCATCTTTACATCAATCATTATCTACTTCTAAACTTGTGATGTGTAACCTCTTCTATGAGAGCTATTTTAAATCATTGCAGCTAACACTGACACTGGGAGCTCTTTTCACTTTTCTGCCCTATATAAAGTAGTTTAAGAAAGAGATTGGAATTTTGATAACATCATTAGCACAAACAATTTACAGAAACTGTGTACAGAATTCTTTTGTCTATTTTAGAACATTTCAACTATGTGTGCTCATGAAAAATTTCATGCATTCAGGAGTCATATAATTATGTAAGAGAAAAGGTTTGCTTTATTGTAAGAAATTTAATTACCTAATTCATGGTTTTCTACTTGCATGAAAATTAAATTGACTTCAAAATAAACTAGTTTTTAATAGATAGAACAAATTGATTCCACAGTAATAATATTTTACAGTCTCTAAAACTTTTAAATTAACAACTCACATCTAACAAAGTTGTCTGAATAAAATTCGCAAATTACCATATATTCAAATAGTACCTTTCTCACCATAACAATAATAGGATAATTACTAATAACTGAACTTAAAATAGTTTATTTTTGCCATAAGTTAGCTTTAAAATATGCTTTCTTTTTAAAAACACAAAGGTAAATTTGTTACTGATTTTTTTGTTTAACAGAGAATTAAAAAAGCCAGTGATATATAGGTATTCTGTTTCATACTTCAGATAAACACAAAAGCAATAGCACATAGTCTTTCCTTTTTAACCAGTACTAATCACATGATTATACAATATGCAGACCATCATTCCTAGTAGATGGCCTATATCATAATAAATTATGTAGTAATTAATGAATACCAAATTTTTAAATCATTTACTCACATACACACACAATTTACCATTATTTATTCAACATATTTTTATGTCAAATGATCTATTTGAAATATAGTTATTAGTTTTGAGCTGCATTTTTAGAAGCTCTTTTTCATATTTTGAGGTTGATATATATGGTTGTAATCTTCTAGATTGATTACTACTGTAGTTACTTTTCTGCTATTTCTGTGAGACAATACTCAAATTCAACTTAAGAGAGAAGAGATTTATTTGCCTTATGAAACCAAATCACAAAGAAGAAGGCATGGCTACAGGCAGAGGTAGAAGCCATCAGAAAGGGAGAAGAAACAAGAACAAATGCAGAAGAAACAAGAGCAAACTTCACAACCATAGCAGCCACCTCTATGGCATATATGCCTTCCTCCGGCAAGGCTTCATGTCTAAAAGTGCCACAAATATCCCAGGTATTATCATTCAGCTACAGATTAAAAACATGAGCCTATTGGTTTTAAAAACCTTAGAGACACCCTCTTGTCAGGTGGCATCTAATTTGGAGAAACCATCTGAATGTCTCATTTAAAAAAAAATCATCACTCCACAGCCCCAGTGCTAACCTGCCCACCAGGTAAGAGGTATGATGATTTAGAGGAGAGGGAGAGGCCATCCACCCAGTCATATCACACAAACAGTAGATCCCACGCAAATCCAATAGACAGTCAGACAACTTCATCTGACTCAGGACAGCCAAAAACAACTACCAAAGAAATCAATCACAGACTTAGCAGAAAATGAGCAAGTCACATCTTAAAACAACAAAATACACTAAGTACCAGGAAAACATGTCACCTACAAAAAACATCAACCCTATAATATATATTCCAACCAGATGGATAACCTCATGAATACCAGTAAGGAAATCAATACTGAGAATATCTTTCAAAGTAGTTGTCATAATTAGGCAAAGGCGTCAACTTGATAGTTGAGGGTCTGAGCTCTAAGCGTGGAGAATTAGTTGTTGAGTTCAGCCCAAAGCAAACCTGTAGGAGATTGTCTAGCTGATGGGAAAGGCCCAGCCCATGGTGAGTGGGATTAGGCCTGGAATAAAACACAGACAGCTGATTGAGGAAGTTGGCATCCTTGTATACACTTGGCCAGACATGCTGGTCTGGCAAGTAAGGATTGTTCCTCTTTCAGCCATTATGTAGAGATGGTGTGGCCAGTTCCCTCTGCCCTGATTGTGGTGTGAACTCTTCTTGAAGCTGGACTAAGAACTGTAACCAGTGATTGTAGGAGAAAATAAGCCCCTTGTTCTCTTAAGCCGTTTGATGGTCATTTATCAGGAGCCATGCAGGCAAACTGTAAAAGTAATGTTGACATAATCAACAAGCTTCAAGAAGAACTATGAAAGGAGCATGAGGAACAACAAAAGGAACATAAAGAAATCAAATACAAAGAGTAAGCATATGACCTTACATGAATATGAAAATAATAAAAAATTATCTGAGATTAAACAGGAAATAGAAGAAACAAGAACAAGTTTAGAACAGGTGAAAAAAACACCAAACTGAAATGCAGCTGGAATTTAAAGCTAAACTAACTGAAATTGAAAACCCAACAGAGATTATCACACACAGAATAAATCAAGCAAAAGATACTGAAGATAAGCTGAAAGAACAAGATCATTCAAATAAAGAAGTTGAAATGTCTGGGGGGAAAAGGAAGGAATATTCCAGAACTATGGGATAGCACCAAGAAGTGAAACCAATGTATTCAAGGAATTCCCTAACAAAAAAACCAAGAATACACTGCAGCTCAAACCTTTCAGTCAGTCACAAATGAGAATTTCCCACACCTAAGGAGAAAGCACCCCACTCAAATACAAGATGCATATTTCACACCATCCAGATATGACCAAAATAGGAGCACAACAAGGCAAATAATAGTAACATCTTAGATACAGACAAAGAGAACATACAGAGAGCTGAAAGAGAGGAAAAACAAGTCACATTTAGAGGCAAGCTTATTAGAAATAACAGCTGACTTCTCAATTAAAACAATGAAAGCCAAAATAGCTTGGAAAGGTATTCTTCAAGTCATGAAAGATCACAAACACCAACCTAGGCTTCTATGTCCAGCCAAATTATCACACATGCTTGAAGGAGGAAGAAAAACATTTCCCAATAAAAATAAATTAAATACTTCTTATCTACCAAAGCAGGTGTGCAGAAAATACTAGAAAAAGTTCTCAAAACAGATGAAATTGATAAACACACTCAAGAGGATAAAAGGGAAATAAAACTACCAGGCAAAGAACTGACAACACACACACACACACACACACACACACACACACACACAACACACAAAATAAAATAAACTCAAAAAATTACAGGAACCAGAAAAACCTTCTCAATGGTAATTTTAAACACCAAAGGAATCAACTCCACAATCAAGAGACATAGACTAACAGCATGGATTAAAATCCACAACCCATCAAAACACTGTCATCAAGATACACAACTCTCTTTAAAAGACAGGCAAAATATCAGGGTCATAGGCCAAAGATACTCTAAGCAAATGCATCTAGATAAACAACATAGACTTCAAACCAAAACAAATCATAAGATATACAGAAGGATATTACATATTTGTCAAAGTGACAATACATCAAGAAGAACTCAAAATTTTAAATATATATCCTGCAAACATAGGTTCAACTCAAATACAATAATAATAGGGATTTGGGGCTGGAGAGGTGGCTCAGGGGTTAAGCTTCTGCTTTGCAGGCAAAAGGTCCTGAGTTCGGATCCTAGACCCCACGTACAGACGCTGGGCGGAAGCAGGGGAGGCCTGCATTTCTGGTCCTGGTGGGACAGAGCCCGTGAATCCCCCAGCAGAGTAAACAAGGAGGAGGTGGAAGTGGTCCATGGTGGTTCCCGAATTTGCCCGTGGTTCTATGCACACACACACACACACACACACACACACACGCACGCACACACACGCACAATTGAATAAATAATAAAAAATTAAAATAATAATAATAATAGGGATTTTAACATTCTACACTCACTGATAGGCAGGCCAATAGGTCCAAAACTAAACAAAGGCACACTGGAACTAAAGTTAAACTAAAAACCAAATGGACATCCACTGAACTTTCTATTCTAACACCAAGGAGTATATAGTTTTTTCAGCATCCCATGAAGCTTTTCTCAAAATAGATCACATACTAGGTGACAAAGCAAGCCTCCACAAACACAAGAAAATTAAAATTACCACTTGTACTCTATCCAACCACCAGGGAAAATAGATGATCATCTATAATAAGGCAAATAATTAAAAGTACACAAATTCTTGGAAACTTAAGCTACTGAATAAGGAATGAAACTGAACAGAAGTATAAACAAAAATTCAAAACTTCCTAGAACTTAATAATAATGGAAACACATCATATCAATACTTTTGGGGATACAATGAAGGTATTCCTAAGAGAAAAATTCATAACACTAAATACATCAAAATAAACAACAGAAATATCACAAGAGAACAACTTAGCAATACAGTTTAAATCTTTAGAGAAACAAGAAGAAACCAAACCCAAAAGAAGTGCATGTGCCATTAAAGGATGCTCCAGGGATTGGGGGGGAACCACTGCGGGATGGGGAGAGAGGGGAGAGGGGAGGGGGAGCAGGGGAGTCGGGGGAGGTGGAGGGAGGGGATCTGTGTACCTGTTAAGTTTGTATGAATGGAAATAATAATAAAAAAAAGAAGTGCATGTGCAGAGATTAGCAAAGATCTGAGGAGAAATAACTAAAATTGAAACAAAAGAAAACAATATAAAGAATCAATCAAATAAAAGAATGGCTCTTTGAAAAAATTAACAAGATTGACCAACAGCCAAATTAACAAAAACCAAAAGAGAGAAAGCCTAAATTAATAAAAATTAGAGATGAAAAGAAGCTATCACAACAGAAATCAAGGAAAATTTAAAAATCATAAGGTCATATGTTAAAAATTTATACACCAAGTTTGATAATCACAAAGAAATGGGTGAATTTCTAAACACATAAAACACACTAAAGTTAAAATGTGATAAATTCAATTATTTAAATAGTCCAACAGCATAAGACAAAATTGAAGCAGTAATTATGAATCTTCTCATGAAGAAAAGCCCAGGACCAGATGTATTCAGCCCAGAATTATACCAGATATTGGAAGAACAATTAACATCAATACTTCATAAACTATCAACAAAATAGAAAAAGAATACTTTCAAACTCCCTCTACAAAGACAAAATTACTCTGATCCCAAAACCAAATAAAAACACAACAACAAAAAGAACACTACAGGACAATCTCATTGATGAACATGCAAAAATCCTCAACAAAATTCTAGCAAACCAGATTCATAAAGATTATTCACCATGTTCATTGCAGCACTATGTTACAGCAGAGAAAATAGGCCACCATCAAGGACTGCAAGTAATGAGGCATCTGGTTAAGTTCACAGACTTTCCTTCCTGATCATTTACAACTGATGGGGTATGATCTTACCAGAAGGGGAGGGTGTATAGTCTGGCAGATAGAAAGTAACCATTTCGCAAATGGATGATTGACCCCTCCCTCACCGCGGTTTCCTACTTTTATTACATATACCTTTGAATATACTCTTATAACAAGACTCTAATTTAACAGGTTTTTATCTCTGCCAAGGGGTGATATCCAATACCCATAACAGCAAAACTGAAAAAAAAAAATCAACGAACCATAATCCAGAACATAAGAGACTCTATATCAACCACCTGGAACAAGGCCAGCCTAATCTCTCCCCATCCTGAAGCTCAGGGAAATTTGCGGAAGAGGGGGCGGTAAGATTGTAAGAGCACAAGAATGGGAGGAGCTATGATATGCAAGATACTCCACACAAGTTAGGACCGAAGCAATCATAATTGGACTTTGCATGCCCTGCGCAATGTCCAAAACACTAATGACCCCACAAAGTCTAGCGTTTGCTAAAGGCACTAGGATCCTTGGAGGCAAGGGATTGACAGCCACAGTAGTGTTCCTATGCTTAAAGGGAACACAGGAAATGGTTCTGGGTAAACGTCACTGGATCCTTGCACCTCATCGGAGAGGAGGACCCAGAGGAGAGTTTGGCATGCTCATTAAAGGATGCTCCGGGGATGGGAGGGGGAGGCACTGGGGAATGGGGAGGGAAGGGGGTGGGGGGCATAGGGGGATGGGGGATTGGAGGGAGTGGGGAAACGGTATACCTGTTAAGTTTGTATGAGTGGAAATAAAAAAAAAGAACTGCAAAAAATAATAATAAAATAAAATAAAATAGCAAAGTTATGGAATCAAGCCAAATGCCCACCAGTCGATGAATGGATAATAAAAATCTGGTACTTTTGTACAATGGAATACTACTCAGGCATCTAAAAAGATGAATTAATGAAATTTGCTGGGAAATGGATGGAATTAGAAAAAATATATTGAATGAAGTATCCCAGACACAGAAAGTTAGACAGCGTATGCACTCCCTAATAGGCAGATCCTAATGCCAAACCCACTTAATGACATATTCAAAGGTATATCTCTGTAATACCCACTGTTATTGCAAAGGATTATAAACAGGAGGGAAGTGGAAGGAGAGCCTCCCCCCTAAAAAAAAGGATAGGGGATCATACTTCAGTAGAGAAAATAGGACACAGTCAAGTATTGAATGTAAGTAGCAACACATCTGGTGCAGTTCACTCTCACTTTCCTTCCTAGTCACTTGCAACTGAACAGGTTTGATCTCACCAATCAGGGAGGATATAGGAACTGGCCGATAGACAGTAACCATCCCACAAATGGGACACTGACTTTCTCCACTGCTGTGTCCTGCTCCTGGGCACTGGGAGAAAGGGAGGGAGGGGGGAAAGGAAGGAGAAAAGGGGGGAGAGAACAAGGGAATCCAGGGAAGAGTGGAGGGAGGGAGGAGACTGGGGTACCTATTAAGTTTGTATAAGTGGAAAAAATTTTTAAAAATGCAAAGACAAAAACCACATGATTCTTTCAATTCTGAAAAAGATTTTAACAAAATCCAGCACCCCTTTATGATAAAGGCCCTGGAGAAAATAGGGTTGGAATGAACATTTATCAACATAGTAAAGGCTATGTACAACCAGCTTGTGGCGAAAACCATTCCAAGTAGTGACAAACTGGAAGCATCCCCACTAAAATAGGGAACTAGGCAAGGCTGCCCACCTTCTCTGCTTCTATTCAACATTGTACTTGAAGTTTTAGATAGAACCATAATACGAGAGAGAGAGAAAGAGAGGGGTTACAACTTGGAAAAGAAGAAATCAAGCTGTCACTACTCACAGATGACATGTTTTATACTTCAAGGATCCTAAAGATTCTATTAGAAACTTCTGTAGCTAATATAAAAAGTGCAGTAGTGGCAGAAAACAAAACTGAGATTCAAAAATCAGTGGCTTTCCTATACACCAAAGATAAACAAAACAAGAAAATCTGAGAGAAACAATGCCATTTACCATTGCTCCTAAAAAAAAAAATGAAATAACTTGGTATAAACTTTAAACAAAGATGTGAAGGATATATACAAGGAAAATTTAAAAACCCTAAAAAAGAGAGAGGTTACAGAGGACACCAGAAGATGGAAAGACCTTCCATGCTCCTGGATCAGTAGAATTAACATTGTTAAAATGATCATTCTACCAAAATTCAATAACAATCAAAATTCCAACCTATTTCTTCACAGAAATTGGTAAAACAATCTCAAATTTCATATGAAAACATAAAAGGTCCAGGAGATCAAAAGCAATCCTTAGTAATAAAAACTCTGCTTGAGGTTATCACCATACCCGATATACTATAAAGCCATAATATTAAAAACAGCATGGTCTTGGCTCCAAAAAGAGATATAGATGAATAGATTATCATTGAAGATTTGAATATAAATGCACTGGCCTACAGTCAACTGATTTTTGACATTGGTGCAAAAATTATCCGTTGAAAAAAGGAAAGTATTTTCAACAAATAGTACTAGCAAAATTGCATATCTACATGCAGAAGTGTGAAACTAGCCTCTCATTTGTCTCCCTGGATAAGAATCAACTCCAAATGGATCAAAGATCTCAATGTTAGATTCGAGACTATGAGACTCCTAAGAGAAAAAGCATGCAATACCCTCCCATCAATTGACCTTTGCCAGCATTTCCTCAATAGGACCCCAAAGCACAGAGAATAAGTCCAACACTAAACAGGTAGGACTATGTGAAATAAAAAAGCTTTTGCTCAGCAAGAGACTCATAATCATGCAAAAAGAAAACCTACAGAATGGGAGAGCATCTTCACTAACCACATATCTGATAGAGGACTAATATACAGAGTACACAAAGAATTTGAAAAATTAAACACCAAAAAAGCAAATCCCATTTAAAAATGGGTTATAGAACTGAAAAGAAACATCTCACAAGACAAAATTCAAATATCTACAAACCTCTTTAAAAATGTTCTACCTCCCTAGTCTTTAGGGAAATGCAAATTAAAGCTATCCTGAGATATCATCTCACTGCGGTCAGAATGGCTAAGATCCAAAACATAAATGACAGCAAATTCTGGCATAGATGTGAGAAAAGAGGGACCCTCATACATTGCTAGTGGGATTGAAAACTCATAAAACCTCTTTGGAGATCAATTCGGAGGTTCCAATTGAAATTCCGTATGATCCAGCTATACCACTCCTGGGAATATTTCCAAAGATCCATGAATCCTGCATCAAAGATAAGCATAAACCATGTTCATAGCAGTCCTTTTCACAATTGCAAAGAAATGGAACCAACCTAGCTGTGCAACAGTTAATGAATAGTTAATGAAAATGTGATGCATATATACAATGGAATGCTATCCAGCTGCTAGGAAAGATGAATTAATGAAATTTTCCAGTAAATATCTAGAAGAAATTAAAATGAGTGAAATATTCCAGATACACAAACAGAGACACTGTTTGTTCTCCCTTAATAGTGGATTAAACCTTCAATGTGATGGAATGCAAAAAAAAAACTTTCACAACACCCACAAATACAAAAGAACACAAACTGGGGGGGGGGTTGTTAAGGGGTGGAAGAAGATCCAAAAGAGCAGAAATAAAAGAGCACAGGTAAACTGTTTTAAAAAGCTTTTATGTACGAAAAGTCCTAAAGAGAGGAAAGAACAGGAATAGAGCACAGTATATAGGATGGGGTTAGCCTCTAGGTAACTAACCACTAACCCCTCACCACCAGCCCCTCCATGACAGTAAACACTGTATATCAGTCTAAATAACAGTGGAAAGGGAGAAAACTGACAATGGACAGGATAAGATGTCTCAATAGTAGCCACAAACACCAGAGAACAAACTTCCATCTAAACACCTCTCATTTTATCTTCAGATAAGAAAAGATCTCAACACCCAAAGAAATCAGAGCTTATTGCACTGGAATAGCAGTGAAATAGACAACAGCAACCAACCAGAATGCAAAGAACCAGCAACTCTGAAAAGCTCAGCCAGAATCAGGCCAACCAAGTCTATTCCCATGCTAAGGCTTGCGGAAGAGGGGAGGGAGTAAGATTATAAAAGCCTAAAGATGAGGAGGTCCACCACTCGCCAAGATATTCTACTCAAGGAAGATTCGCTGTATCCAGAAACCCACTTTGGTGAGACTTATCCTCACCAGACCTGCACAATGGCTCTCATATCAACATTTCCCCCATAGACTAGCAAGGAACTCAGGAGAAATAATTACGTGAAGTGGTAACCTTAGGGGCTAGGTTAGACAGGTGAAGGGATTGCCCCTAGCAGTGGGTCTACTCAAGAAGTGTCACTTAATCTGCTAAGAGGCCTGAGCCCCTACTGAAACAGACAATCCTAAGAGAAGCAGATAGACAGGAGGGTACAAGGGAGTAGAATGGATTAATAAAGCGAGGGGAGGGCAGGATGAAGTGGGGGAGAAGGGCAGAGACAATCTCTCTTTATGCTTATAAAATAGAAAGCATTTAAATTAAATTATAAATTAAAAAAAGAAATATTCATGACTGCTTTTAAAATGTTATCATTTATGCTTTCCTGGGGTTTATTCTTATTTGCTTTTTTTGGCAGACTTTGTTCTGGTATCGTTCATCAGTTAGGAAACATTTTTAGTAACTATCCCTTTAAATGTTGTTATCTGATCACATTCTATCTTAACTTTCATCTGGCAGTAAATTGGGAAGATTTTAGATGAATCTGGTTGATAGTTTAATATCATCTCTGATGTAATCTCGTCACTAGTCTTCAGTCTGATTATGTACTTTGTTCATTTGTCTTTTTATGCTGTCTGAAATTCTATTAAATCTACCCCCCTATTTATTTTTTTATTTTTGCATTTTATTTATTTATTTATTTATTTTTCTGCTCATACAAACGTAATAGGAACCCCTGTCCCTTCCCTCCCTCCACCCCTCCCTAGACATCCCTGTGCCCTCCCCCTTTGTCCTTTCCTTTTCCCCCTTCCTCCCTTTCTCCCAGTGCCCCCTCCCATCTCTGAAGCATCCTTTAATGTGTATATCAAACTTTCCTCTGGGACCTCCTCTCTGATGAAGTGTAATGACTCAGTGGCAATTCCTAGAACTCTTTCTTGTGTTCCCCTTAAGTATAGGAACACTATTGTGGTTGTTAATCCCTCGCTTCTAAGGATCCTAGTGCCTTTAGTCCATGCTAGAATTTGATCATTACGTATATTTCTCCAATTTTAATATACTTATTTTCCTTGACCTAATGAAACTTTCATGTTCCCTTCTAAATAATTATTTTAAACTACATGCTAACTTATTTCAGTATCTGGTTATCTATATTTTTCTTTATGAATATGTGTGTGTGTGTGTGTGTGTGTGTATGCAGGCGCATGCGTGTCTATCACTGGGCACTTGTCTGTGGAGCTCAAAAATGACACTAGGAATCATCATCATCTTGTATTGCTCTATCTCCTTATTACTTTGTTCTGGAATTTCTCAGGCTTATCCTTTCAGGAGTGGAATTACAAGCACAGCCATTTCTTTCTGGCATTTCTACGTAGAATCAGAACTTGGGTCCTTTTGCTTACTAGGCAGTCTTTAACTCCTGAGTTATCCCCCAGCCCTATTTATGCATCTGTTTAAAATCAATTTCTCTTTCGATCACTCAAATCACATTGTCTTACATAACTTATAACTGACTAACTGCTAGGCCTGAAGAGATAACTCAGCAGGCTAAGGTGGTTGTTTGAAAACTTGGCAATCTACATTTATCCCCAGAGGCCCATTTGGTGGATGGAGGACTTGAGGTC
Organism: Typhlomys cinereus; assembly: GCA_023101885.1. Taxonomy (NCBI): domain Eukaryota; kingdom Metazoa; phylum Chordata; class Mammalia; order Rodentia; family Platacanthomyidae; genus Typhlomys; species Typhlomys cinereus. The sequence goes on along the minus strand of JALPQD010000158.1, from coordinate 121,096 downwards.
TTCCAAAAGTTATCCTCTGACTTTCACCTGTGCTCCATGGCATGCATGTGTGCACGTTCTCTCTCCCTCCCTCCCTTTCTTCCACCCTCTCTTCTTCTCTTCCTCTCTGTCTCTCTCAATACTGATACTGCCATGAAAATTGTTTTTCCTTCATCAAGGTTTCATCTCTGGCTTGGCAGGTATCTCAGCAAATATCTGGGTTATTCTCAGTCTCAGTTCTTTGGACCACCTAACCTCAACAACAGCTGAAGTATAAAATGACAGGGATGTTGCCAGCTCACTGTGCCGAGCAGTTTGATGCGAGGCTGGCATTTTGGTGCAGCTCTACCTAAAAACCCTTTTCCATTGCCAGGAAAGCCGACTACAAAAACATGAAGAGACAGTCTGAACTTACGGGGAAAGTAATCCTTTGAGAAGAGCATTCAACCAGCAAAGATAGTTGTCGGTGGATGAACACACCAGGTTTTGGATTTTTTTGTTAGGGACAATCCTTGAGCAATTTCTGCATGACTACTCAGAGGAATCTGTTGGCAGGAGACCTACTGCTCTCAGTACAGAACAGTAAGTCACTGCTTTTTGAGTTTCTTCCTCCCCTTGACTTCTGTTTCCAGAATAATGTTTTTATACAGGCTCTTTGCATCCAGGTATCTCCATCAAACTCTGTACTCTGAACTAAATCAACACAAGACGAATCTCCTTAAACCAGTTGTGAATTGATTTAATTTAAAATTAGACTTTAATCTTGGAAAGCTAGTCAGTCCCCACTTACACTTTTCCTCCACACTGGAACACTGTGACAAACTGGATTCATTTGCAATCCTCCCAGCAGCTGCTTGGTGCTTACCATCACAACTCTGTCTGATTGGCGATGCCTCAGTTCCTCTCCAATGCCTTCCAATGTTTGCCTCTTCAGTTTCTTAAGTTGTTTGTTACTGTCCAATCTGACTAGGAAAGTTGGTGTGAAACTATTTCCATTAAAATCATTCAAGGATAATATAATTAACCTGCTGCTCTTATAGCTTGTGAACTTGATTTATACTAAAGTTTCATCATACTAATAGCAAAATGTGTATTATTGCTTTAAACTCCTTAGTGAACTATCATAAGCTCTTATAGCTTGTGAACTTGATTTATACTAAAGTTTCATCCTATTAATAGCAAAATGTGTATTATTGCTTTAAACTCCTTAGTGAACTATCATAAAATGATAAATATCACTTTAATGTTCTTAATATCTGAAAAAGAAACCTTTTAGTACCATTTTTGGAACTCAGATTACTTATTTACTAAAGATTTCTAGGAAATCATCAATATCTTTGAAGTTATTACATGTTGAACTTTAGTAGCATCTTATAGAGAATCTACAATTATGTTTACTGTAATATTTAAGGTATGAGTCTGAGAATATGACTGAAAAGGTAGTGCTTGCTGTACAAGCATAAGGACCTGAATTTGAATTTCCAGCACCCATGTAAAAGCCAGTTATAAAGGCAGAGTGTGCCTATAATCCCAGAACTGAGGAAGCAGACACAGAATTCATGTGACTCTCTAGTTCAGTCAGTCTAGCCTGACCCAGTTCATCTGTTCAAAAGTAAGGTGAAGAGGAATGGAGGAAGATATCCAACATCAATCTCTGAATTACACATATGTGTGCACAAATGGGCATGTTTGCCCACTTGGACACATGCACATAAACAATCACAAATACAAATACACACCCATAAAGCACATAAAAGATGAAGTGCTGAGTTAATCTCATTACACTTTGCTACAACAAAAAAAAAAAAAACCCTAAGGAAGCAACTAGAGAGAAGAATAAGCTTAATTAGCTCACAATTCCAGGTTTCAGCCCAGCATAGCAGGAGAGTCACAAGAAAACTAATCATATCATATCCACAGCACAAGCAGAGTAATGAATAAATGCATGCTTACTAGCTTGCCTTCCCCATCTTTCTATAGCTTTGGACTCCAAGCCCAGGAAATGTTGCTGCCCACAGTGAACCGACTCCACATTAATGCAATCAAGACAATCATAGCCATGTCCAGAAGCCAACTTTTAATGTGAATAATACCTCTTAGGTGTACCAGGGAACCTGCCTCCTAGATGTCAAGCTGACAATTTATGCCAACCATACGATAATTAAATGATTAAGTTTTTAAATAATAATCACCTATAATATCACTTCTCGGCCTTTTGGCTAAGATCAAATGTAATAATCACCTATAGATGAAGGTTATTAAGTTACAGAAGAAATTTCACAGCACTGTGGAATACAGGTTCATACCAAGTTCTGATTCCAGGCATGAAATTTCTCTTCTTTTATCTCAAACAGATTTAAATAACCCTTTAATCATCATCAAGTTCTGATTCCAGGCATGAAATTTCTCTTCTTTTACCTCAAACAGATTTAAATAACCCTTTAATCATCATTGTTTGCCTAATACTGACCATTCTCAAGGAAGTAATTGCCTTAGAGGGGAAAACCTAAGCATTCTTATAAGAAAGATGTTGATCTTTTATGAGGACACCTCAGTTAACAAGTAGTTATTTTTTTTGCATAAACTGTTAGAGATATGTCATGTTTTGGCCAAATATTTGAACATTTACAGCAAACAAACACACATAGAAGATGCTAGCTATAAGGTAACAGTGCCATTAAGGTGCCCAGGGAAAGTTTGCACATACCCTGATAGGAAAAGGCATGTGTCACAGCCTCTCTTGGTCTTGGTAGAACATCTTGAGATAATCTTGTAAGAGCAGAGGATGAGAGTCTTGAAAGGAGCTCTTATGATGCTCCTTACTCATCTATCTCATCTGTCCATGTCTTTCTGGAGACTGGCAGATGAACCATCATGAGTTCTTTGAAGCATGAAGCTTTCTGTCTCAGACTTATGGGAACTGTGTCTGACTATGAACTAAAGAGGTACATTTTACATATACTTTCTAAGCAATGATGTCTCCCAAATTTTATAATTAAAGTTATCTGCCTTTTATTATTTAATATGGTCCTTTTCAATTTGGAGACTAAGGAAATGAAATATTCAGCATAATTTGCCCTTCACTGACAATATAAGTCATTTTCTACAGAAATTTAAAAGCAACGCCTATATCTTAATAAATGAGACCCTGAGTTTGGACTTATATGTCTTATATGTTTGTTCTCAGTAAAAGAATCTAAAAATATACCACACTGAGAGGGAAAACATGTGCTATCATGGAGCATGCAGATGGAATACAGGAGAACTGAAGAAGGTAAGACAGCTTATATCTGTATACAGCCATATAATATATTTTAACTTGTTTAAATGCCATTTGTAAATAATGGAATGAAAATAAACAACAGGATGCCTAAAGTAAGGATAGTATAAGTTCTGAGAAAAATCAGAGTGCATATCATTTAATAAAGCTTCACTAATGAAAAACATGTTATTTCCTGAAACATCTTTCAAGTGTCTATAAGCATCCTACCACAACAATTATTATGTGTAGTCATAATAAGACTGAATTTTGTAAAAAGGAAACTGAAATCTTCAACTATTGGCAGTATGCAACAATATTTCATGGGTGGGTGAGTAGGCTAGCATCTGTCTATGCCACTCATATACTTATCTGAATCTCAACAGGATTTTGTCTATACTGGTATCAACTGGGCTCACTCACTGGAAAGAGGGATGGCTGATTTGGATGCAACCCAGAGAGGTTGGCTCTGTTCCACAAGCCAACATTTTCTTTCCCCTAGACCCAGAGTGTTGGCCCAGCATGTTCATTTCACAGCAGTGAAATATGTCCAATCACACAAATGCTTCATAAGCCTTTTGAATAGTATACTATAAATACACACTACATATAATGCGGGATGCTTGCTGTTACATTTCTCTGTATGTTGTTGGTAAGTCCATGACAAAATGACTTAAGGTGAAACAAGGCATTTTAGTGTTGTGTCTGGTCCTGTTTCTTAGTCTAGTTTGACAGAAGAGCTCATAACAACATCAGGAGCTGAGGGAACTTGCCATACCATATCCACATAACTTCTGAGAGCAGGACAGTCCTCACTTGCCAGGCCACTATGTTTGGCCAAGTATTCCAAAGCTTGCCAAAGAATGCCAGCCTCTTTAACTAGCTCTCACCATCTTATCCATCTTCCCAGGAGCTAGTAATACCCACCATGAACTGGGCCTTTCTCCTTGTAATAGTTACTCTCTTAACTATTGCTGTGAGAGAGCATTCAAAGTCAAGAGACAAGGGAGAAAGGGAGATTTATTCAGCTTATGATTCCACAGGGGAGATACAATCTTTCATGGCAGAGAGAGCACGGCCGCAAGCAAAAGCTGGAGGTAGGCTAAGTCACTGCTATCTGTGAGGCCGAGAGCTGCAAGACTTGGGGGTTTGGAGGGCTGGAGGGTTGAAGAAGGGAAGAAGCCAGGTGGCAGAAGGGAAGAGAGTTTTATAGTTCAGCTTTGGAGAATCTCTCTTCAAAGTCTTCTGGTCTATGGTTCCTTTTATCTAGCCTGATACTAGAAGGTTCTAGTATCTCAGGCTGGTCTTTGTATTACAAATGTATTGATCTGGATAATCCCTTCAGGTTGTCTGACAGTTGGTCTTAGTTAATGGCAGGTGTTGACACCCAGGATTAACTATCACACTCCTCAATCATATAATCACCTGTAGGCTTACCAGAGCTTAACTCAACTATTAATATATTGCAAATATGAGCAGAGTTTGAGCTTTCAAATATCAAATTGACACCTGTATCTAACTATCACATCTGAAAAACCAGAAACCAAAGATTAAAAGGTTCAGTCTCTCTAATTGCAGGAAGGAGCTGGAAAGTCATATGGCAATGAGTATCAACATTGTTGCTGTCAGTCTGCAACATTGCTGATAAATGACCATCACACAGCTTAAGGGAACAAGGAGTTTACTTTCTTAAGACAGTCTGGTTACAGTTCTCAGTCCACCTTGAAGGGAGAGCTCGCACCCAATACCAGGGCTGAGGGAATTGGCCACCATCATCACATAACGGCTAAGAAATGGATGATCCTTACTTGCCAGACCAGCATGTCTGGCCAAGTGAACAGAAGGATGCCAACTCTCCCAACCAGCTCTCTGTGATTTATCCAGGGCCTAATTCCACCCACCATGGGCTGGGTCTTCCCCCATTAGCTAGACAATCTTCTTCAGGTTTGCTCTGGGCTTAACTCAACCATCAACTCTCTACAACTGTGCCCAGAGCTCAAACCCTCAACAGTCAAGTTGACACCTGTGCCTAACTATGACACTCCACCCCTTGTCAACTTGACACAAAAACAATAGCACTTTTAAACTGTAATCTTTCCTTGTTCCCACAGATGTTAAAATAATAATTACATTCCATGGACAAATTTAAAATGTTCTCATTAAAACTTCAGTTCCAACATTTTAAAAGTTCAAAGTTGTTTAACTTTAAAAGGGTATTAAATCAGAATAAGTTAAATACTTTAAAACAAATATAACATTAAAACAGAAGGACCTTGATACAATAAGAAAACATTTAAATTAAGATCAAAGTCCATCAAATTACCACATCCTGTATTTTAATGTCCATCTTCTGTTGCTCATCATGTAATCACCATGGCTCAAAGATTTCAGGAATTCCCAGTCCCTGTTTGGAACTCAAAGTTGTAAAAGCAGAGTTCCTTTGAACCAGGCTGAATCTCCACTCACAGCAGTCCTCAGCATACATCCCATGGTTCTGGCATCTCCAACACTCTGGGTTCGCCTCTGCAGCTATAAGCTTCACCTTCTCTTGCAGGCCTCTATGCCTGCCACTCGGTGCCAAGCTTTTGCTGCTTTCCATGAACCCCTCAAATCATTCACCAAAACCAGCACCACCTAGGGGACACTGCCAGACTCCGAAGCAAGGTTGAAACATAGCTTAGTCCACTGGAGCTACAGCTCTACCAACTTTAATGCGCTGATACTGGAAAAGCCTCTTTTCTAGGCAGCCAAACTTGCAAAGGGCAAGAAACAGCTTTAACTTGGGCTTTCGACCCCTGAAGGAATCTGGGTTTTCAAACCACGAACTCACCATACGGTAGTTTTCACGTCTTTCACCGTCCCAGTGCAAGTCACTAGATTTTCCTTCATTGATGCTCATTTCTCCAACAGCAGCAAATATTCTGCTGCCTGCCCTTTGCACATCCAAACCTTTAAGGTTGCCAACACGGCTCTCCTCTGTCAAGCAAACCAGTCCATTGTCTTTAAATTCCTCTTTACCAAAGTCCTTGTTCCCCTCATCACAAATTGGGCCCAAACAATCTCTCTCAGCAGTTGGCCCATTAAACTCTGAAGAACGGTATTTTTAAATCCACACAGTGAAAATTCTCAAGTATTTCCAACTTTGTCCAGCAGAACCATTCAAAAGCCACAAAATCCACATAATCAGATTTATCAGCAACACCCCACTTCCTGGGTACCAAATTCTGTTGCTGTTAGTCTCCAACACTACTGATAAATGACCATCACACATCTTAAGGGAACAAGGAGTTTACTTTCTTATGACAGTCCAGTTACAGTTCTCAGTCCAGCTTGACAGGAGAGCATGCACCAACACCAGGGCTGAGGGAACTAGCCACTTCATTATTGCATAACGGCTGAGAGATGAACAATCCTTACTTGCCAGACCAGCATGTCTGGTCAAGTGAACAGAAAAATGCCAACTTTCCTAACCAGCTCTCTGTGATTTATCCAGGGCCTAATCTCACCACCATGGGCTGGGTCTTCCCCATCAGTTAGACAATCTTCTTCAGGTTTGCTCTGGGATTAACTCAACCATCAACTCTCTACAACTGTGCCCAGAGCTCAAACCCTCAACAATCAAGTTGACACCTGTGCTTAACTATGACAAATATATAATCCCATTACTTTGGAGGGAGAGGAGAATTAGAACACTTAACATATCATGTCAATTTTTTCCTGAATGTTTCCCCTTATGAAGACATGCTTTAATTAAATACAATCATGTATTTAAAAGTCAATATCCATGTGCTTTCCTCAATTGTATACACACTGATATAAGATTCATGAAAGTACTCAGATATGCCATCAAAGGCAAACCAGGTGAAACTCAGTAGGCCTCAAATGTGAAAACATGTGAAAATAGAAGGGAATCTGGCAGGGAAAAGAAGAGTTGTAATGGGAAAAGGAGTGTAGATGAAATTGAGGATTAAGAGTGTGAAATATTTTAGGTTCAGTATATCATGTTTGTTACACAAAGGAATTAAATAAAAAATAAAACTTTAAAAAGTCTGTATCCAAGAATTTTTGATAGTAAAGCTATATGTGCATGCAAACCAAAATGTTTAAATTGCCTGTGAGACTCGTGAGAAAAATGTAAAATTTGTTCATCGTTACTTATCAGCTTTTCTTTAACAGGCTTGTACTTTGTGCTGCCATCATTCAACTGTATTGTGCAATAAGATTTCCACATTCTTAAGTAAAATCTATGTCTCAAAAACAAGGAAAAAGACTTTATGGAAGTTAACTGAACTTAAAAGCCCAAAGATAAACTCATGTGTTAGGAGAAAAGTTAAAGTGTTATAAATCATACAGATAAAAGATAGTAAATGAATCTTAGATACACAGACATGTAATATTTTGTTAAAGTGACCACAATGTTTTCACGAGCAGAGCATCAAAATCCACTTGATAACTCTGATTATAAAGCAAAGTAAATAAATTTAATGCTTGTTACCAGATCAGTCAACTTGATTTTCACCATTTTATATGAAAGAATACTCAAGAAATTTAAGCAAAAAAAATTACATAAAGACAAAAATCCCTTAAGCAACAAGTGAAAATGAACATGACCCAAAGTTGAAAGTTTTATTATTAAAAAGGCAAAATTACAAATGTATTTCATTTCTAGGGTCTGCTTCAAATGAGCAAAGGCTCACCTAATTTCCTCTTTTCTTATGCAATCAGGGTGGATCTTACTATGTCTATTAACCTAATGAAAACCATTAGGTTATCTATCTAAATCATTCCTCAGAATTCCTCCTAGAAATCAACATAATATTCTCTGCATCTAGAGGTTTAATTATTTTGGGTAGCTCTTACAAACAGAATCATACAGAATTTTCACTGAATTATATCACCGAGGCCAAACGTACTCAAAACTCATCCAAGTTGATTCAAATGAGGGATTTCTTTTGTTTTATAAAATAGAATAATATTCCATTGTACCGATTTACTACATTTGCTTTAGGCACTCATAGGATGTTTCCTTATCTTATTTATGATTCATAATGTTCCAATAAACATTCAGGCACATCTCTTCAAGTTCTCAATGCCAGAATGTCTTGAATCAAGTCACAGTAATATGTGATTAGAAATTAAGGACAGGGGGAAAAAACTGTCAAATATACAAGTGTATAGAAGTGAATCAACATTTTTTTCAGTACAATGTGAATCAAGAAGAAATCAAAAGGAAAATTTAAAAATATCTTGAGACAAATGAAATGGCCTACCACAACTTACTGGATACACTAAAAACAGTACCAAGTGAAAAATTTATGTGAAGAAATTATCATTCGAAAGAAGACTAAAAGATCTGAAGTTATAATAAAGGGAAAAAAAGTAAAAACTAAAGGAAATGAGAACTTACCTCTACAGACCAGATTGACATTTATTGAAATAAATGAGAGACATCTGACATCCTGTTAGGCTTACAGAGCTTGATGGAAGTATGGGGTTTTTTTTAACATTTTTTAATCATTATTTCCGCTCATACAAACATAATAGGTACACCGGTTCCCTCCCTCCCTCCTCCTCCCCCCGACCCCCTGCTCGCCCTCCCCTCACCCCTCCCTCCCTCCCTCCCTCCTCCTCCCCCCGACCCCCTGCTCACCCTCCCCTCATCCCTCCCTCCCCATCTCCCAGTGCCTCCCCACCCCCAATCCCTGGAGAATCCTTTAATGTGCATCCCTGACTCTCCTGTGGGCCCTCCTCTCTGATGACGTACAAGGACCCAGTGGCATTTCCCTGAACCCTTTCCTGTGTTCCCCTTAAGCATAGGAACACTACTGTGGCTATCAATCCCTTGCCTCCAAGGATCCTAGTACCTTTACAAACGCTAGACTTTGTGGGGTCAATAGTGTGTTGGACATTGCACAGGGCATGCAATTGCTTCAGCCCTAACTTGTGTGGAGTGTCTTGCATATCATTGCTCCTCTCATCCTTGTGCCCTTATAAACTTACCGCCCCCTCTTCCGCAAATTTCCCTGAGCTTCAGGATGGGGAGAGATTAGGCTGGCCTAGTTCCAGGAGGTTGAATAGAGTCTCTGAAGTTCTGGATTATGGTTTGTTGATTTTCTTTTGCAGTTTTGCTGCTCCTGCAATGCCCTTCACTCCATCCTGATGGACATTGTATGTCACCTCCTGGCCAGAGATAAAAAGCTGTTAAACTAGAGTCTTGCTTTGGAGTATATTAAAAGGTAGATGTAATAAAAGTAGGAAACCACAGTGAGGGAGGGGTCAATCACCCATTTGCAAAATGGTTACTTTTTATCTGCCAGACTATATGCCCTCCCCTTCTGGTGAGATCATACCCCCTCAGTTGTAAATGATCAGGAACAAACATCTGTGAACTTAACCAGATGTCTCATTACTTACTTTCAGTCCTTGATGGAGGCCTATTTTCTCTGCTGTAACATGGTCTCCTCTCTCCTTGTTTCTGGTGTGGCCCTCCTACCACATCCCTCCTGTTCATAATCCTTGCAATTACTGTGGGTATTACAGAGATTTATCTTTGAGTGTCTCTAGGTGGGCTGGGTGGGTTTGGTACTAGGAGCCACCTATTAGGGAGTACATACGGTGCTTAATTTTCTGGGTCTGGGATACTTCACTCAGTATAATTGTTTCTAATCCCATCCATTTCCTGGCAAATTGCATTAATTCATCATTTTTGATGGCTGAGTAGTATTCCATTGTATAAATCCACCACATTTTCCTTATCCACTCATGAACTGTTGGACATTTGGGTTGATTCCATGGCTTTGCTATTGTAAACAGTGCTGCTATGAACATGGTCGTGCTTGTGCTATTAAGGTGAATTTTTGCTGTGTGGGGGGTTATTCCCAAAAGTGGAATAGCAGAGTCATATGGCATTTCAATCTTTAATTTCTTTAAGAATCGACAGACCGCTCGCCAGAGTGGCTGTATGAGCCTGCATTCCCACCAGCAATGTAGGAGAGCTCCCCTCTCTGCACATCCTCTCCAGCATTTCTTGTTTGTATTGTGGATTTTTGCCATCCTGAGCAGGGTGAGATGATATCTCAGGGATGTTTTGGTTTCCATTTCCCTGACGGCTAAGGAAGTGGAGCATTTTGTAAGATATTTGTTAGACATTTTAATTTTATCCCTGGTAAAGTTTCTTTTAAGTTCCAGGGCCCATTTTTTCTTTTTTTTAATTTTTTTATTATTTATTCAACTGTGCGCATGTGCGTGTGTATGTGCGTGTGTGTGTGTGTCTGTGTGTGTGTGTATGTGTGTGTGTGTGTAGAACCACGGACTAATTCGCGAACCACCATGGACACCTCCACCTCCTTCTGCCCCGGGATTCACAGGCTCCGCCCTACTAGGACCAGAAGCGCAGGCCACCCCCGCTTCCGCCTGGCGTCTATACGTGGGATCTGGGATCCGAACTCAGGACCTTCCGCCTGCAAGGCGGAGGCCTAACCCCTGAGCCACCTCTCCAGTCCTAGGGCCCATTTTTTCATTGGGCCATTAGTTTCCTTGGTGTTTAGTTTTCTAAGTTCTTTGTGCACTCTGGATAATAGAGCTCTATCAGATACGTGGTTAGTGAAGATTTTCTCCCATTCTGTGGGTTGCCTTTGAACTCGAGTTACAATGTCTTTATCTGAACAGAAGCTCTTTAATTTCACCAGATCCCAACTGTTGAGGGTTGGTAGCAGTGACTGTGCCATTGGATGTCTGTTTAGGAAATGTTGGCCTGGCCCAATCAGCTCAAGGGAGTCCCCTACCCTTTCAACTATGACTTTTATAGTCTCTGGCCTGATATCAAGGTCCTTGATCTATTTGGAATTAAGTCTTGTACATGGTGACAAGTACAGGTCCAGTTTTAATATTCTGCATGTGGAGATCCAGTTTTGCCAGCACCGTTTGTTGAAGATACTGTTCTTTTTCCACTTAATTTTTTGGGCCCCTTTGTCAAAGACCAAATGGCTGTAATTTTGTGGGCTTATATCTGAGTCTTCAACCCTTATCCATTGATCTGTGTGTCTATTTTGGAGCCCGTACCAGGCTGTTTTTATAACTATGGATTTGTAATATAGACTAAGGTTTGATATGGTGATACCTCCAGCAGTTTTTTTGTTACTCTGGATTGTCTTTGCTATCCTGGGTCTTTTGTGCCTCCATATGAATTTTGAGATTATTTGGTCAACTTCTTTAGAGAATTGCTTTGGGATTTTAATTGGTATAGCATTGAATCTGTATATTGCCTTTGGTAGGATGGTCATTTTTACGATGTTGATTCTGCCAATCCAGGAACATGGGAGGTCTTTCCACCTTCTGGTGTCTTCTATAATTTCTTTCTTTAGGGTTTTAAAGTTTTCATTGTAAAGGTCCTTTACCTCCTTGGTTAGGTTTATACCAAGGTATTTCATTTTTTTAAGGGCTATAGTAAATGGGATTGTTTCTCTCAGAGCTTTTTCACTTCTTTCATTCTGGGCATATAGGAAGGCCACTGATTATTTGTATATTTATTTTGTATCCTGCCACCCTGCTGAACTTCTGTATTAGTTCCAGGAGCTTCCTGGTGGAGTTTTTGGGATCATTCAGGTATAAGATCATGTCATCTGCAAATAGAGATAGCTTGACTTCTTTCTTGCCAATTTGAATCCCTTTTATGCCCGTTTCTTGTCTTATGGCTTCAGCTAAGATTTCAAGTACAATATTGAATAGAAGTGGTAAGAGTGGACAGCCTTGTCTACTTCCTGATCAAAATGGGGATGCTTTCAGTTTTTCCCCATTGAGTATAATCCTTGCTGTAGGCTTGTTGTATACAGCTTTTATTATATTGACAAAGGTTCCTTCCATTACTACTGTCTCTAGCGTTTTGATCATAAAAGGCTGTTGGATCTTGTCAAAAGCTTTTTTTGCATCTATCGAGAGTATCATGTGGTCTTGGACTTTGGACTGGTTTACATGATGAATTACGTTTATTGATTTGTGTATGTTGAGCCATCCTTGTGTGCCGGAGTTGAAGCCTACTTGGTCCCCATGAATGATCATTTTGATATGTTTTTGAATCCAATTTGCTAAGAGTTTATTGAGAATCTTTGAATCTGTGTTCATCAGAGAGATTGGTCTATAGTTTTCTTTTTTAAGTGAATCTTTATTAAGTTTTGGGATTAAAACGATATTAGCTTCATAGAAGGAATTTGGTAGTGTTCCTTCCTTTGCTATTTGATGGAACAGTTTAAGAAGTATTGGTGTTATTAACTCCTTAAATGTCTGGTAGAACTCTGTGCTGAATCCATCTGGTCCAGGACATTTTTTGGTGGGAAGATTCGAGATTACTTCCTCAAATTCCTCATATGTTATAGGACTATTTAAATAATTCACAACTTCCTGATTCAATTTAGGTAAGTTGTGTTTATTTAGAAATTCATCCATCTCTTTTGTGTTGTCAAACTTCACAGAGTATAAGTTTTTGAAATATGATGTTATAATTATCTGGATTTCTTGGGTATCCGTAGTGATAACTCCATGTTCATTTCTAATTTTGTTAATTTGGGTTTTCTCTCTCTTGCTTTTGGTTAATTTAGCTAGGGGGTGTATCAATCTTATTGATTTTTTGAAAGAACCATCTTTTCGACTGGTTGATTTTCTCTATCATTTTCCTAATCTCGATTTCAGATATTTCTCCCCTTATTTTGCTTAAGGATAATTTGCTATGAGGGAGTTGATGGATATGCGTGGAGGGAATTACTGGTTTGTTCCAGGGGGATAAAGGGAGAAGCCACGCTGCTGCTCTCTGTAATTCCTTCAAAGAGTTACCTCATACCCTAAGGAATTAGAAGAAGGAAAAGCTAAATGATTCAGGTTAATGGTCATAAAAGAACATCATGAACATTTATGTGTCAAAAATTGGATAGTTCAAGAAAAATTCTTGGATACCCTTACCTACCATAACTGAATCATGATGGAACAGAAATTATAAACAAAATGATGCAGAATTAAGTGACTAAATCACTAATCAAAAACTTCCCAATAGAAAAAAATTGTACTGAATATTTCTACTGATGAATCCACTAAATGTTAGGCAAAATTGATAGCAAAATGAAAATACAAAATAAAGAAGAGAGTAAAGTTTTAAAATAATTGTTTCTTTTATACTAACTTTGAAGAACAAAAAGAAATCTTATTTCTAGTTCAAAAATGAATTTGTCCCTGCTTTATACACACACACACACACACACACACACACACACACATTTTCCCCATTTCTAAGTTGTTGCTTGCATTTCATCTCTCCAACACTCAAAATGATAAGTTCTCTTTATTTCAAAAAAGGAAGCTGTTTTAATACTCCATCATTTTCTATGATTATGTGGTAGTCAGATCTGTTATGTTGTTTTAATTCACTCAACTTCTTGCCTCAGCTTCCCTGACTGACAGTGGGCTTGAGGTGGAGGTAGGAAAAGGGTGGGATATGTTCACAGACTCCAAACCTTCTTCTCTTGTACCACTAGAGATATATACTGAACAACCCGAAATGGAATTTAATACACATCACTTTTCACAATGGATAATATATCTTTAGCATTCAGAACATAATAGAAAAAAATATGTTTGGGTAAAACTATATATAGTAACTCAATGAAATGATTAAGATAGCATGTTCAAAGTATCCACATCTGAAAGGAGGAGACCCTCCTGTTGGCCTCTCGGTTCCCTGCATGGTGCTACACACAAAAGACAAATGATGGGTGTTAGTGGGATTGAAGCTTAGTCACTGAAGCACAGCTCATCATATTTTTAAAGAAAAAAATCATACTGTAGGAACAAGTAAAGCATTTAGAACTGAAGCATTCAGGCTTGAGCATGTATTCTAATATATGAGCAATGAGATGTTTTTCAGGAAACACAATCAACATCACTGAGTCTCAAATTTTCTCTTAAAGAACTAACTTTTTTAAAACAATGTACATTAGAAGAACCAAAAATGTTCTTCTAATGAATATGAATAATGTGGGCTGGAGAGATGGCTTAGGGGTTGATCTTGTGTATTTTACCACTCAGGAGGTGAATAATATTGAACAAAAACTACAATTTTAGTGCTACTACCTAAAAAGGTCCTAGGCATGAAAAGAATGAGGGACAATAAATGAGAAAGGAAGATTATGGGTAGTACTATTGTAGCAAAAAAATACATAATGACAATGATGTACATACTTTGAAAAATATGGCGACATTCTAATTTTAAGTAAATCTTAATATAAAAGCTAATTATTTGCCAATCCCTGTATGAAGGGTGGAGAATGGATGTTTTCCTTAAAGTCTTTAGCCAAGTAAATATTGTCTGTACATAAAACTAGGCATATAGAAGAATTATAGCCATCTTAACTCTCTAACACTCTCTGCATACTGATCCTGTCCAAGGGATAACTTAATTTTTATGAATTTTCTAGAAATTATCTTTAAAAAGTGTTCATAAAATATTTATTTCACTTGCATCATATCACTTATGAAGAAATAACACCTATAATTATAATCATCTTTGCATTTATTATGCTTCAATATTTTCTTCAAAAATTATAGCTTCGGATTACTTATGGGATCATTCTGCATTCCTTTAATCATAAGGTTTTCTCACTTTCTCTTCCAGTGTTTATCTCTCCGTTTACATTTGGGCTCTCTGCTTCTAATTTTATCACTAGTTTCAACCTGATCCATTCTCCAAAATACTGCTAAAGGACAAGAATCCTTCGATAACAGAAGCGAGAGTCTCACTCCATCTAACGTGCCTAACATGGCACTTCGACTTTAAAACAGAACCAGATTCTTTTTCTTTTTCTTTTTTTTTTTTTTAAGAATTTTTTTTTTTAGGGGGGGCTGGAGAGGTGGCTCAGGGGTTAAGCATCCGCCTTGCAGGCGGAAGGTCCTGAGTTCGGATCCCAGATCCCATAAATAGACGCCAGGCGGAAGCGGGGGCGGCCTGCGCTTCTGGTCCTGGTAGGGCAGAGCCTGTGAATCCCGGGGCAGAAGGAGGTGGAGACGGTCCATGGTGGTTCGAGAGTTCGTCCATGGTTCTACACACACACATAGACACACACAAGCGCACACACATACACACACACATGAGCACAGTTGAATAAATAATAAAAAATTTTTTAAAAAAAGAATTTTTTTATTATTATTCATTCAATTGTGCTTGTGTGCGCATGTGTGCATGTGTGCGTGTGCGTGTGTGTGTAGAACCACGGACGAATTCGGGAACCACCATAGACGCCTCCATCTCCTCCTCGCTTACTCTGCCCAGGGATTCACAGACTCCACCCTACCAGGACCAGAAACGCAGGCCGCCCCCGCTTCCACCCGGCGTCTATACGTGGGGTCTAGGATCCGAACTCAGGACCTTCCGCCTCCAAGGCAGAGGCTTAACCCCTGAGCCACCTCTCCAGCCCCTCTTTTTCTAAAACTCTTTGTCCAATCCCCTTTTCTTACTCTACTCTCTTATCATATCACAAGTCCCATCCAGAAAGACACATATTTTGTGCTTCACTTATAAGTCGTTTTCTGAATGCCTGTTTCTCATGTATACTTTTCCAGTCCTCAGAATGCTCTGCTTTGTTCTACCTTGCTAATCCCTCCTCATAAAGTCTCAACTCAGGTGTCACATTTTCCTGGAATACTTTAAACTACACAGGCTTCCCACCTATGTGTTCTAACCTTGTCTATCATCCTCTGTCTACCACTCGCCTCTCCATCAAAGAGACAGTGTATCAGTGACTTAACAAACATGAAGAATTACATCTTTTAAACAAGTTTGAAGGAGCACAAGCCTATCATTTAAGCATGAGAGTCTAAGGCTGGAAAATTGCTGTGAGTTTGAGACCAACCTGGGTTACATATTGATTCAAGGCCAGCCTGAGATGCACAGCAAAATCCTGTTTAAAACCCAAAAATTAGAAAAATTATTAGAAAAATTGTGAATCACTTCCTAAACTCAATACTCTATAGGATCATCTAATGATAAAAAAAAAAATCCCAAAGGTGTAAAGAACAATCAAAGTTAAAAAAGAAAGTAATTTTGTGTGTGTGTGTGTGTGTGTGTGTGTGTGAGAGAGAGAGAGAGAGAGAGAGAGAGAGAGAGAGAGAGAACACTGTGTATCTCTGCGAAGTACCAAGGATGACTCCAGAAATCAGTCTTCTACCTCCTTTTTTTTTTTTTTTTTTTTTTTTTTTTTTTTTTTTTTTTTTTCTTTGCTCTGGGATTTCCCAGGCTCTGCCCACTAGGGCCTGAAATGCAGGCTACTGTTTCTGCCTGGTGTTTTTACTTGGGACCTGGGATCCAAACTTGGGACCCAGGTTTTTAAGGCAGAGTTTTAACCTCTGAGCATATCTCCACCCTGAAAGTAGTTATGTTATTAGAGTCTTTCAATATATATCACAGCTTGATCTTGAAGTAGAGATCTTCCTGACTCAGTCTTCCCTGTACTAGGATGATAGGCATGTATCACTTCGCCTTTCTTTTGTGGAAGAAATGAGTCACAAAAATTGCTAAATACATTAAAAAGCCTGTTTAGAATGCAGAAGTAAGGCATTTTGTGAGACTTTTCCTGAGGAGTTGCATACACATCTACATACACTAGGTAGTGCACCAAGAACTAACCAATGGGACTTGTTAACCAAAGTCAATCTTGGCATACCAAAGAATTTGGTGGACCCATTTACAGAGCATGGGTGAGAAATTACTTACAGAGCATTGATGACTCAAAGGAGCTGTATTCCCCAGCTTAACATGACCGACTACTCACTAAAGTTACAACTCCAGATCGCTACACTTTCAGGGAACTTGTCAGTGAGGGAGTCTCAGCAATTGATACGCTTGAATTACCTTGCAAAGGATCTTGTGACTCTTCTGTTTCAGCTTTCTGAGCCCTGTAAATTTGTTTACTTCCTGAATCTTATGTGACTCTCTTCTCACTCTAAGAAGAAGCATTTCAGTATGGAGGATATCCTTATTCAAGAATGCAGTTATCATGTTGACTGTATTAGTGTAAAAATGAACATTAAAGAAAATAGCAGTACTCATAGTTCAGTGGGAAACTAAAATATAAGGTATGTAAGTAAGTGTCCTCTTAAGTAAGAGGAAATACTCGGGGGAAATCAAACTCACAGAGAAACAAATCTAAGATCAAATTCTATCTACCAGTTATTAACGGTTTCTTGAAGGAAGTAAATGAATTCAGATATTTCTTCATCAGTAAGAATATTAATTCATTTTCCTGTGGAAAATTTAATAGTCGCTGTCTCATTTTTTAAGCAAAGAGTAGCTAGTACAAGGTATAAATATACTCAATGATGGTTAATAATGCAGGATATGGTTAAGGACAAGATAACAATGAATTATGGTAATAAAAGATGATGTCATATAACATTTATTTGGACTTTGAAGATAAGTAAGCAAATATTAGGAAGTTAAAGATACCAATGGAAGGCTTAGTTTACTCTTTGTTGGCATCTTTATTATGAAGCACCTATTATACTATTTTTTTTGTGAATTGTTATTCTTCCATTACTACTAAATGTAATTCTACTACTACATTTCAAGTTTTTAGAAAAAATAAAAGTCTGACCTTGACAATTACTTGGCAACTAGAATATAGCATGATCACAATACTGTGTTGCTTTTAGATTTAAATATCTGTGTAGGTGACTATAAGGAAAAGAAGCTAAAAATTAAGGAAAAAGTGGTTTGGATAATATTAAATTATATGGGGCTTTCAAAACCAGGCAAAGTATATTTACCTGATTTTATAATAAACCCAGCTGAAACAGAGAAAATGTCAACACTTCCAAAATTAACATAAAGTTAGAGAAATTGTTCTAATTTGAACCCAACGAGATTTTTTGTGGGAAACAGGATAATGACTTGAAAGATCACATTGAAGAAGGAATATGCAAACATTGGCAGTCATTTTAAAAAGAGAAACACTAAGGGAAGGTTTAAAAAAGTAGATGTTAAAATTTGATATAATTTAAGCCATGGAATATAGACAAACAGATACATTGAAAATCATAAAATTCAAACACAAGTTTGGGGACTATTTTAGTTCCAGTTTAGAATACTGTGAAGGTCAGGGACTAAAGAAAAAAAGTAGTTTCTGTAAGCACATTTAGCTCTATCCATCTTTGAGCATTCTGTCTAGAAAGATTGATTCCAAGGTAAGAGACTATACAACTTGTTGTACACTTTGGAGGAAATAAGATAACAGGGCAGCTTGGGATACACGCAGTATGTTTAAAATACGAGTTGTCCCCCACAGGCTCATGTGTTTGAAGCTAGTTGTTTGGAAAAGTCATAGCACCTTTAGGAGGTGGAACATCGCCAGAGGAAGGCATTCATAGGGGGTAGGCTTTGAGGTTAGTTGGCCATATCATGCTTAGTGAGTGAGTCTGCTCTTGAGCTTGAAATTTTGCAGCTCTCAGTCTCTGTGAAGGACGTAACTCCAGCTTCTGCCAATCAGCCATGTATTTTCACCATAATATCTCCCCTCTGGAATCATAAACTGAATAAATCTCCCTTTTTCCTTTAAGCTGCTTGACTTTGAGTGGTGTCTCACAGCAACACAGAGTAGTAACCAGTATAGTTGGTACCCGAGAAGTGGGGTGTTGCTGTGAGATTAAGATTATCTAGTACAGAATACAAAATGTTTTAAAGTTGATGTTGCAGTTCATCTGCATGGTTGTTGATAAATCACTATCAAACAGCTTAAGGGAACAAGGGGTTTATTTTCTTTTGTGATTCCTGGTTATGGTTGTTTGTCCATCTTAACAGAAGAGCTCACACCAGCATCAGGATTCAGAGAATTGGCCATACCATCTCTGTACAACAGCTAAGAGAGGAACAATTGTTACTTGCTGGACTAGCATGTCTGGCCAAGTGTACACAAGGATGCCAACTCCCTCAATCAGCTCTCTGTATTTTATTCTAGGGCCTAATCCCACTCACTATGGGCTGAGCCTTCCCCATCAGCTAGACAATCCTGCAGATTTGCTCTGGGCTTAACTCAGCCATTAATTCTCTACAAATGTGTTCAGAGCTCAAACCCTCAATTGTCAAGTTGACACCTGTGCCTATCTATGAAAAACCATATACCAGAATTTTTTTGTGAAGCTGGAAGAAGTTGGCACCAAAAAGTAGAGAAGTAAGATCATTTTTCTGATGTGACTGCTATGTATTTGGAATCATTTTTCTGGAGAAATATGGAAAAATTTTGGACTTTATTCCAGGAAGGTCTTTGTGTCTTAGACACAGGGCCAAAAGGGCCAGTCTGGTGAGATATTGGAAGAGATTGATGCTATTAGATACAGGAAAACGGAAGCCCAGCTTGCAAGTGGAGATTCAGCGTGGTTCAGAGGAACTGATTTTACATCTTCAAGCTGCAAACAGGGACTGGAAATGCCTAGAATCTTAGCCACCTTGACTACATGATGAGCAGAAGTATGGACCCTGAAGTAAAAAGGATTCAGTATTTGATTTTCTGAACTAGGATCTTTTTAATATTTTCTTGTTGTTCATGATCCTTCTGTTTTAATTTTTATGTTTTAAAATATTTAACTTATTCTGATTTAATATACTCATAAGGTTAAGAAGCTTTGTCGGAATTGAAATTTTAATGAGAGAACATTTTAAATTTGTTTATAAAATATATTTATACTTTTTTATATAAAATATATTTATACTTTAAAGATAACTTTTAACATCTCTAGGGACAAGGATTGAAGGTTACAATTTGAAAGTGCTATGTCTTTGTGTCAAGTTGACAAGGGGTAGAGTGTCATAGTTAGGCACAGGTGTCATCTTGACAGTTGAGGGTTTGAGCTCTGGGCACATTTGTATGGAATCAGTGCTTGAGTTAGGTCCAGAGCAAACCTGCAAGAGATTGTCTAGCTGATGGGAAGGCCCAGCTCATGGTGGGTGGGACTAACCCCTGGAATAAAATACAGACATCCTGCTGATAAAGTGGGCATCCTTGTGTACACTTGGGCAGACATGCTGGTCTGGCAAGTAAGGATTGTCCATCTCTCAGCCATTATGTAGTGATGGTGTGGTCAGTTCCTTTGGCCCTTGTGTTGGTGCATGCTCTCTGGTCAAGCTTAACTGAGAACTATAAGCAATAATCCTAAAAGAAAACAAATCCCTTGTTCCCTTAAGTCATTTGATGATCATTTATCGGAAACCATGCAGGTGAACTGCAACAATGTATTTTTGTAGAGATTACATAGTTTCATTACCCCCAAAATTTTTAATCCTTTTCCACTCTTTTTTCTTCCTCTCACATTTTATTTTTTCCCAATCATACAACCTCAGTAGGTACCCCTGTCCTCTCCTTCCCTCTCTCCCTCCCTAACCCCCTTCACTCTCCCTTCCTTTTCCCCTTTCTTTCACCCCCTCCCTTCTTCCCCTTCTCCAAGTGTCTCACCCTTCCTCCCTCCCATCCCCAGGAGTATCATTTTGTGTGATACCATGTCCCATATGTGGGATGGTTACCATCTACCTGCCAGTCCCTATAAGCTCCCTGATTCTTCAAACCCCTTCAGTCCCAGGTGACCAAACCTCCCTCTGAGTCCTCCACCCTAGTGAGGGGAAAAAGACTCTGGCAGAGTATGGAGCCCATTCCATACTATAGGAATATAGGAAATCTATTATGACTGCTCATCCCTTGCTTCTAAGGATCCTACTGCTTGGAGCCTTCTCTCCTGTGATCCATGCTAGACTTTGGGGGGTCGTTGACATGTCAGCCATTGTGCAGATCAGGCAAAGTCCAGTTCTGACTGCTGCAGCCCTAACTTGTGTGGAGTATCTTGCATATCATTGGTCTTCCCCATCTTTAGGCTCTTAAAATCTTTTCTTCCACAAGGTTCCCTGAGCTTTATGATAGAAAGAGATTTGTCTGGTCTAGTTCCAGGTAACTAATGTAGACTCTTTGGTGCTCTGAATTATGGTTTGTTATTATTTTCAGTTTTGCTTTTCCTACACTGCCCTTGGCTGCATCCTGATTGGTATCAAAAGGTCACCTCCTAACCATAGATAAAAGACTGTTTTAATGAAGATCTTAATATAAGAGGAGACTCAAAGGTAGATGGAAGAATAGTAGACCACAGCAGTAAGAAAAAGTCCATGTCCCATATGTGGGATGGTTACCATCTATCTGCCAGTCCCTATAAGCTCCCTGATTCTTCAAACCCTTTCAGTCCCAGGTGACCAGGAAGGGAAGTGAGAGTGAGCTTCACTAGATGTCTCCCTACTTACATGCAATACTTGATAGTGACCCATTTTCTCTACTGAAGCATGATCCCCTCTCTTCTTTTTTCTGGGGGGCCCTCCTTCCCCTTCCCTCCTGTTTATAACTGTTGCAATTACAGTGGGTATTACAGAGATTTACCTTTGAATATGTCATTAAGTGGGTTTGTCTTTACCCAAAATTGTGCCAACACAAAATTACTTAAGAAATTCAACTTTATTTTTATCACGTAAATTACAATTTTACATTTGAAAACAATTAATGTAAGTTTCCATAAAGCAAGACATACTTAAAAGGCACTAAGGTTCCATATGCTTCCCTAGATCACAGGTGGCCAGTGGAGAAAAAGGGCCTGACAGGAAAACTGAAAGACCCGGCAGGGTACCTCCAAATGAGGGAATTCTTGGCAACATTCAAGAAACTCACATTTCCATTGTCACAGTCAAGGAATACACCAACGCGGCCCAAGGGCTTCTCAACATAGTGAGGAAAAGATGGAGAGGTACTCAAAAGACTATAATGGTTTCCCTCCTTGACACATATAAGAAGAAATACATTGTCAGATTCAATCAATGGGCCACTCTTCCTTTCCCGGGAGTCTTTACAGATCCCTAGAGCCCAGTCCCAAGAGTCTTCCACATCTAGCTCCCAATAGTATTTACCATAGGTGAAGCTCTCATCTCCCCAGGAGGCGAAATAGTAGGACGGGTCAGAATCCACAGACACCGCTGTACGGCGGTGTCTGAAGTTAAAATTTCGCATGCTGTCAAATAGGCTCATACTGTGATGGGCTATAATGAAATCTTGGAAGGAAATCTCCATGCGGAAGCGGTGGAACCTATCCAGTAATCCGGTGATGGGCTGGGCACTGAGTGCGGGTTTTACCGGTTTGGGCATGCGCAACTGCACTGACTTGCTCCTGGTCCATATGTCTCTCCAATTCTGGAGCAGCTGCACACAAGGCTCGCGGCACATTGTGGCCAGCTCCTGATACATCTCTCTCAGGACGCTCCTTTTCTGGATCATCATGGCTTCACTTCTACTTACTTTCTGGAAAAGCCATTGGCCTTCGTTTCGCAGAAGCTCCAAATGTTGCTTTTCTTCCTCACAGAGAACTGGATGCAGTTTCCTGTACTCTGCTCTGATCATCGCTTCCCGTAGAGACACATAGTCCATCCAAAGCATCATCACGTTGCTCTCCTCATTGAGATTTCTCTCATTTTCTTTGATCTTTTCCCACAAGGATGCCATGTGTGTAAGTAACATTTCCCTCCGATGCTCAGCAGCTGCTTCAACCGGACCGTGCAGGTGAGTTTTGTGCTCTGGAGAGGTGGAGCAGAGCGGACAGAGCAGGATCTTGTCTTCTTCACAGAAGATCATCTTGGCCTCCTCGTGGATCACACACAGGTTCTGGCGGGAGCTGAGCCATTGCCTGAGGCTGGCTTGTCTGGCCACAGACACCAACTTCCTAAGAATATCGTTGGTTCTGGGGCTTCGTTGCTGACATAATTTCCTGCACACAGGGCATTGGGCAGGCCTCAGGGCTTCTGGCCGGGAAAGGCAGAGACACGGCCTGCAGAAGCTGTGCCCACAGTCTATGGTGACTGGTTCTGTAAGGTAGTTCAGGCACACCAAACAGGTGAGTTTTTGCTGAAAGGCTTGTGAAATGTCTGAGGCCATGTTTTCTAAGGAATGTGCTTCAAGCCTCACTAGTGTTGGTTTGCAGGGAAAGCAATGTTATTTCAGCTCTTGGGGACGAGCCTCCAGGCATTAGGCAACGGGTAAATTATGCTAGTCCGGCTCTTGCATCCAGTCTCCAGGCGTTAGGCAGCAGGTAAGCAATGCTAGTTCGGCTCTTGGATCCAGTCCTCTGGGGATAAGGTAGCTGGAAAGCAATAATAGTCAGGTGTTAGGTAGCCCAGAAGCAGTCAATGCTAGCTCAACTCTTGAGTCCGGTCCTCCCGGTGTTAGACAGTGAGTAAGCAATGTTAGTTCAGCTCTTGAATCAGGTCTCCAGGCATTAGATGGCAGAAAGCAATGTTGATTCAGTCCTAGATCCCCACCACCAGGTGCAGGAGGTCAAGGAAACAATGTTAATTTACCTCTAGGATCTGGATCCTCTGCTCCTGGTTAGGTGCTTGATTCTGCCGTCTGTGCAACTAGGAGGCTTGTAACCGCTCTGTGGTCTGGAGAGAAATGAATCAAGTCTGGCCTCTGGAGTGTGCTTATATTTTGTCTCCAGTGACCACACCTGCTCCACCTAATTGTGTTTTGTGAAGCGTCCACCAGTCCTGAGTTTCTGGGATTAGGCCCCAGAGACCACACCCACTCCTCCTGATTGTGTTTTGTGAAGCCTCCACCAGTCCTGAGTTTCTGGGATTAGGCCCCAGAGACCACACCCACTCCTCCTGATTGTGTTTTGTGAAGCCTCCACCAGTCCTGAGTTTCTGGGATTAGGTTCATTCAAAAGAGAGAAAAAGATTAATTTTAATCTCCAGAAACTAACCTTAGGAACAGTGGACTCAGGAGTCAGGGATTATCTGGGTAAAGTAGTTCACGGCTAATCTATATAACTCCATAATTTATTTGAAAGTGTAGGATTTGTTTCCAGTGGCATGAATGGAGGAATTTTAAAGTGTATCTTAAGGAATTGAATTTCTAAATTGATAACATTTAAAGGTTCATGTTATTCAAGTTTCCCAAACAATTAAAAATATATTCGAGATATCCTTGTTTACTGGCTGTATAAAATTTCCTGATTAGCATGCCAGATGCCATGGCTCTTCAAGCCTGACGAAGACTCCCTGGAGCTAATGTCCTTTAGGTAGTTGTTGCCTGAGAACTGAAGCAGAGGGTGCAAGGCTGTGTAATCATATGATTTCCCTCATGTTGAGAAGTTACTGCGAAAAGAAAAACCAACTGCCTTGATAAAAATAAATTTGTGATATTATAAAATATCTGGATAGCAACACATTTTAAATTCAAGTCAGTGCTGTGAGACCCCCTGATATTTCAGTTCCCTTGCCTCCATTTTAGTTCCTCCTCGTACTTTTTTTTTTTTAAGGGAGAAAGGGAGGTTTACTCAGCTTACGGTTCCAGAGAGATGGTACAGTCTCTCAAAGCAGAGGTGGCATGGTTGGCTGGCCAAAGCTGGAGGAGGCTAAGTCACCGCAGACATCTTGGAAGCTGAGAGCTGCAGACTGCTTGCAGCAAAGGCTGACTTCTGAGGTAGGGTGGGATTAATCCACCTCAAGGCCCACCCCTTGTAACTGCCTTCCTCCAGCAAGGCTCCACCTCCCAAGGTGCCATGACCTTGCCAAATACATGAGACTGGGGAGGGGATGACACAACATTTTAAACAATGACATTCCACCCCTGGCCGCCACAGACTCATTGCCATCTCATTATGCAAACTATACTCAGTCCAACTTTAAAAGTCTTCATAGACTACAATGGTAGTCCCAACAGTCCAAAAGTCCAAAGTCCAAAACTTCCTGTAAAATCAAAAGACAAGTTACATACTTCAACATATAATGGCACAGAATAAACATTCCCATTCCAAAAGGAAGGAATGGGGGCATATCCAGGAAAGATCAGTTCATAACAAGACT
This sequence comes from Typhlomys cinereus, assembly GCA_023101885.1. Lineage (NCBI taxonomy): Eukaryota > Metazoa > Chordata > Mammalia > Rodentia > Platacanthomyidae > Typhlomys > Typhlomys cinereus. Next base: position 95,945 of record JALPQD010000158.1, on the reverse strand, counting down.
GAAAACCAGCAGGACAAACCCCAAATCTTGTAGCTCCAAGTCCAACAGGTGAGCCTCTTGTTGAAATCATCTCAGTTCCAAAGGGCTTTGGTTCCATCCCTCCAGTGCAGCTGCCCATAGAACACATCATTCTCTTGGGCTGACTCCTCCCAGGGTATATAGCTCTCCTTGGCAAGTGTCCCACGTTGTTTCTGGAATCTCTAACATCTTTACTTCTCAATGGCAAACCAGGCTTTAACTCCACAGCACAAACTGCCCTTCTTGGGCCTCTAAACTGCAGGCTTCTTGCCACATGATGCCTGGATTCTGCCAATTTTTGAAATCTTGGAGGAGGACTCCATGATCTCCTCCCTCTTGCATCACTGATGCCTCTAAAACCAGAACCACATGGACGACTTTGCCAAGACTGGCCCCCTTGAATCACAGCTGAATCTGCTTCTCTATGTTGACCATCTCTTTCACTCCTGGGCAGTTGCTTGATAAGAGAAACCAACTCTTGCTTTGGAACTCCACCCTTCAGCTCCAGTCTTCTGAAAGGATTTGCATTCTTATGAGTGGGAGCCTTCCCTGAGGATCTTGCCCTCAAGCTAGGGCTGCTCCTATTATTCAAATTGAGCGCAGGCTTTGATTTACAAATAGAGCTCATCTCTTCAACAGCTATTTTGTTCTCTGCTTCTTCCTGGTTCAACTATTTAAGTTTGCCATTGTATTTTTCATCATTGAATCTTACAGTTTTTGCTTCTTCCTGCCTGATTCTTTGCTCTTTTTCATAACTCTGAAGACAACTAAAAAGTAGCCATATCACATTATGTGAAGTGCAGCATATCACATTATCAATTGCTTTGAAATTTCCTCTGCCAAGCACTCCAGCTTAATTTCAGGCAAACTTTCAGGAAGAGGGCAAAACTTCACTAAACTCTCGGTCAACACATGGCTCCATGTGTCACTCGTCCAGTTGCAAACACAGTCTCTGTTCCCCTCTGGACCATTACAAGCTGGGCTTCCACTGTCAGCGTCTCTCATAGCATTGCTCTCCTCTGAGCTCTCACAAGAAAGGTCCCTTTGGCCCAACCACCAAGACGCAAAGACTTTCTCACCACAAAGTCCCAATGTTCTCCATATTTCTCCCAACAGTTCCCAAGGCACGCTAGCCACATCACAGCATTGGCCATGCTTCTGGGTGCCAACTTTTCTCAGCTTCACAAACAACTTCACTTTATGGTACCAGCTGTTCTTATCTCACAGCAATCCCCCACTATCCGGTACCAATTTCTGTACCAGTTACTCTTAACTATTGCTGTGAGAGAATACTCTCTTAAATATTGCTGTGAGAGAGCACCCAAAGTCAATCAACTTAAGGGAGAAAAGGAGGTTTATTCAGCTTACAGTTCCAGAGGGAAGGTACAGTCTCTCAAAGCAGAGGTGGCATGGCTGGCTGGCCAAAGCTGGAGGAGACTAAGTCAATGCAGACATTTTGGAAGCTCTCCTCATACATTTCTTTGTTATTCACAATATTATAAAAACTTCTACAGCAGTTAGCCTAAAAAGACAGATACTCTGGTTGGTTTGACTTATGTTTGTGTGGCTTATTAGGTAAAAGAGAAAGATAAGGAAAATGAAATTGCTTGAGCCTCTTTGTTAATTTTTACTTAATTTGACATCTGCGATAGTTAATCCTGGTTGTAAAATTGACACACCTGGGATTAACCAACAAATCAACTGCTAGACCACTGGAAGAAATTATTAGGATCAATATATTTGCAATATGATGACCAACCCTAAATCTGGATGGAACTTCCTAATGTCAGGTCAGATTAAAGAATCACAAGACAAAAGCTCTGGGAGACTCTCTTGCCCTGTGCTGGCAAACACCCTTCCTGCTGCCAGGCTTCTTCGACCCTCCAATGTGACTGAAGTCCAGAGACTCTCTGGGATCTTCCAGCATTCAGCCACAGACTGGGACTACTAAAATATTCAGCTGGATTAGCAGCTACTGGCAGCCACTGTTGAACTACCTAGACACTATCTTGTAAACCAATTTAGTAAATCCCTTTTCATATATTCATTCTATTGGTTCTGTTCCTCTAGAGAACCCTGAATAATACAACATCTTTTTATGTAGAATATTCACTAGCCAAGATTACCATAAAACAAGAGTCAACCTGTATCCAATGTATTATAACATCATACTAAATTGAATCACTGGATCAAAATAGCCGAATAGTAGTAGATAGTGTTCAACAGCTCCCATTATCCATTCTCCATTCACCTTTTGTAGACAAGGTTATTATTTCAATTAAGAAACAATGTTATATCCTAATGGTGTAATCAACTTTATGCCGTTCCTTAATTTTTCTTTCCCCCCTTATACCTGTTCAAGCTAAGGGGTCTTCTCTGAGCAAAAAGACTTAAAAAGTTAAGACTGCTGAAGAGATTCTAGAAAACCTTTGTATTTTTGGTAATATACCTTCTTTGTCCGTTATTGCATTTTTGTTGTTGCTTAATAGTAAATAAAACTAAGATATACTGAAGAACTAAAAAGACACTGATCAGTAAAACTTATTAGACACTTTGAATTAATTACAGTCACCATATACTTCCAGAAATCTTATTAAATAAAAAAATAAAATGTATTGTGGCTATTTACTACTTTAAGTTATATTTTCCATTACTTGTTGACAAACACCCCTACTTATGTTCTTACTACTTAGAATTTCATCTTGCTTAAACTATGCTTATTTTTTAATTATTCACTTTGGCAAGACACATGCCACAGGGTGCACATGAAGTTCAGATGGCAACTTTCAGAAGTTTGTTCTCTCTTTATACCATGTGGACTTGTGATGATCAGTCTTGGTGGCAAATGCCTTTACCTACTGAACCATCCTTGTTAACATACCAATATCTATCACTTAAATACAAATTTTGTCAATTCTATGACTTACAACTTAATCCACTTTTCATAAGAGTATTCCTCTATAATCCAAACTTCAATCACTCACTGTTTTAAATTTAGATTGATTGTCATTGTGACAGGATGTAGAGTCTCCTAGAACACAAAACTCTGGGAATGTCTGTGAAGACGTTTCTTTTTTATTAAAACATTTTCATATACAAAATTAGTTTGTGTCCTTGTCTACTTCCTCCTCCTTTCATGACTGGACTGGTGAAAGGAGGGGAAGGCAGGAGAGAAGAACAGACAAGGGCTTCTCTATTGCATAAATTGAGATGAGAAGATCCACCCTGAATATGGAAAAACACCATTTGATGGGATGGAAGTCAAAATACTCACAAATATAAACATATACACATGTGTATTTATACACATGAAAATATGCATACATGAGTATGTCTATTCCACACACAGATGTGCACATATACATGAAGAGAAAAAAGAAGATAAAAGGAGAAATATAACTGCATACTAGCTTACATGTCTCTTTGCTTCCTATGGTCAGAATGCGCCCAACTGTAATAAAAATAAAAAATAAAAGCATTCTGGGTGACCCATTCAAATTTCACAAGTGATTATGAAGGGCCTGTCTGCAAATGATTTATCTCAAGTTTTCACTTCTCCATGAATAATCACTAAGTTACATGGAGAATTATTCTGTTTTTTCACTCAATTACAAATATTTTGCCATTTTTCTCAATAAATATAGCCACCTTTAAAATTGAGATAGTAAAGCAATAGTACAAAAGTGTAAACATGCAATCAACAACTCTTTCAGAAGCTGAAAACTTCAGAAGAAAAAAACTGCAAAGATATTTCAATATGAACCAAAGTAGGTTTTATATTATCTGAAGCAAATTATTCACAGGGATACATATCAATGATACCCATCAAATATTCAGATGTCACCAAATTTAATCTTGAAAAATACATATATATTGAGTGTCCACCACAAGATCTATAAAAATCACAGTAAATCTTATGTTTATACAGTATTTTCCAGTTGAAGAAACTTTTTATGGTTCCTATTTATCATCAAGTCAAATCTGTAAATACTGATGTTTTAAATTTAGATAGATTCTACAAACATTTTAACAGAGACTACAATGACACTGGAAGAAATATCTAATGGCATCATATTGTGAACCCAACTATGGTATTTTTATTTAGTAACTTTGCAAGATATGAAATTACAGTCATGGGAATCAGATCCATATTTGAATTCTGACTGTAAAGTGTTTCAGTTACATAATGTCTGTGCTTTAAGCAAAAATAAGCTTTCCAAATTTGTTGGCTTTGTTGACAAGATTAAATGGATTGTCATGCTTAAGTACCTAATACAGGACTGGAATATTTCAAACAACCGAGGCACTATGCTCTCCAAAATCTCTGTTTAAATTCTGTCTCTCCTTTCTTTTTCAAAGACATGTGTATCAGTTTAAGATATAGGTAGTCAGAAAACCTAACAGGCATTTTCATGGAAAAAAATGGCAAGATTCAGTTTTTCTGGGTTCATTTTAAGGATTATTTCATTGTGTTAAACCTCTAGGGTGGTCTGGAAAGGAAGGGAAAAATCAGTACTCTGCAGATATTTTGACTTTTCTTGTTGTGTAGAAAAATACTGTAAACATATGAATGTTAATTAACAAACATTGGGGTCAGAAATTCGTGAGAATTTTCAAGATATTGCAGTCCAGTCTTTATGATTACAGAATGGGCGAAAGGGTGAAAATCTCCCTTTTGAGCTTACCAAGGACTATCTGGAGAAACTTCAATTCCTTACCAAACAGGCTTTCCCAAAAAGAGAGATTTCCTAATCTTCTAAGCACCCTTCAATCCAATCAGGTTGTTAGTCAAGACTAACTTCACAAGATATAATAGTTGCTATAAATATTGACTGACAAAATATCCTCCAATACTTATAGAAAAGAAAAATAAAAATACTGTATCTTAGATATTTGTGCTAATATTGAAAGGGTCAGAGTATTTCAAAGAAGACCAAAGTTCTATAAATATGAACATAATTTTCAAGTTCTAGCAAGCAAGAAACTTAGATTTCTAAATAAATACAACCAAATAAATGAAGAGTTTTTTTTGGCATTTGTAAGGCTTAGTTAGCATTCATAGCAATATAACCTCTTCCTCCTCTTTATTAGAATATATGTATTCAGTTTCAGTGAAAGACATCAGGGCTCAAAAACTAAAATTAAGGTAATTGAAAACCTCTTCAAAAATGTCATGAATGACTTTTTTAGTCTTCTTGTATAAAGTACTTTTATGCCACAATTCATAATTTATGATTCTGCCAAGAAAATATGAAAGTGACTTTGAGAGGCAATTTTCACCTGACAAATTGTTCACAAATATGACTGAGGGATTTAAATATTCACAAATTTCTTATATATTTTACTCCTTTAAATTATAATAACTCATACTTTAATAATCTGAACCATTCAAATACAATGAATTAAAATTTATGAGGAAATATTACTTGAATGGAACTATAAAATAATGTTTATGGATCACAGTTAAAGCCTTTCTAACCACTGGCTATTTCATTTAGAAATTAAAGTATTGGCTTTAGGACATTATTTCTAGTAACTATGACCAGAACAAGTAACCTTTACAAACTTTGTTAGAATATAAATATAAAGCAAAAATCCTAAGTTCTTGAAATTATTCATTCATTTATGTCACTTCTCCTTGATTAATTTATTTCCATTAGAATTGCCATCAGCTATCCTTTTCTGTATTTAAGGTTTCAAAGTTGCCTTATCTGCGTCATTCCATTAGAGTGTGAACTCTGTCAGGACCTCCGGACTCATGCTGGTATTTTAAAGTTAATAAATGAATAAATGGATGTTTTTCATGTATCTTAAACTGATTGCTAAAAATTAAGTAATGAGCAATGTACAGTTGGTCTCTATCCTGACAGATCTTATAGCTAACTGAAGATGTAATGAGTAAGCAAGAATTTATGGGTAATATCATATAATCTAAGTATTTTGAGAGAAGAGGACATAGCAACTGAGACTATATCTGGGACTGAAAACAGGATTTCTAGAATAAAAACTCAGATCAAAGCATATTTGGAGATTATCAACTTTCAAGAGATAGGAAAAAAGGACAGAAAGGTATTCAACATGAAGACAATAAGATGACAAAGGCAAGGAAATAGAGCTGCTTGAAATAAAATTCTATGCAATTCTACTTTCAAGTAAAAAATTAGGTCAGGCTTTCTGCCCCAAACCTGGACCAGGGCAGACTCCCTGCTCTTTAGGCAAGGCCCCATTACCACACCCCAGGCTGTAGGTCATCTGCTCACCCCACTAGCCACTAGGCTTTTCTGCCCTGGACCAGGACCAAGGCAGACTCCCTGATTTTCAGGTAAGGCCCCTAGATCATGATCCAGGCCCCAGGTCATCTGCACATCCCACTAGTCACTCTGCCTTTCTTCCCCTCTCCCCAGACAAACTCCCTTTACCTCAGAATTCAACTAAATACAGAGAAAACCCAAGCAAAGGGCTAAGGGACAAACACCATTCATCAGAGGTATTCTAAAATCATCCCATCATATAGGAGAAAATCTTTACATCAAGCTCTAAGATAAGTAAACCTTTTTTATCATCTTGTTCCTCTCAATTATTAGTCACTGTAGTTTAACATTTCCACCCAAAAACCCATAGCACTTCAGGAACTGTACCATTCACCCTCACATGTCACCAGACAAGTAAACCTAAAAATTGCACTACCGTATTAATCTTCAATCCCTGTCTACGAAACCCGCCTTAGTTGATGTACAAATAGTCCAATACCCCCATCTAGGAAATAGCACCAACACCAGACAGGCATATCCAACTCCAAGGCAAATATTAGCAAAAAATGCTCAAGTGTAGTAGTACTGTCTAATTTAGTTCAGCCAAAAACACACAAAAACAAAAAGAAGGAAAAAAGAGATAACACAAAAATGCTCAGGTCACAGCAGAAATCTATGGGAAACAAAAACCGAGACAACAAATCTACAAAAAGAATCAACCCCATAATGATAGAATCCGACTAGAATAAACTCACAGAAAATAGCCAAGAAAGCCATACCCAAGATAATGATTTTCAAAGCCTGATCTTTACTATGATCAAAACAATTAAAAGAAGAAATCTGGGAAGAGTTAAATAACTAAATGAACCACTTTGAACAGGAACACAACAGACACTTGGAGGAGATGAGAAAAACAGTTGATGAAACAAAAATAGAGCAGTTAAACAATCTCAAACAGAGTTTAAACTCAAATTAAAAGACACGCTATCTTTAACCTAGAACTCAATAGAGAGTCTTATCAGCAGAACTAATGAAGCAGAATATAGAATTTCAGATCTTGAAGGCAAAGTGGAAGAACTAACCAGTTCAAGCAGAGAGGTTGTTAAAGACAAAAAGATACTTGAGAGGCATATTCAAGAGTTATGGGACACCTTGAAGAAGTCTAACATGTGCATTCATGGATTACCAAAACAAGAATTCCAAAATACTACACGCAAGGAAATTTTTCAAAGTTTTCCAAATCTAAAGAAAGAGAGGCCCATCCAAATACAAGAGGCATTCCACAACCCAAACAGATGTGACAAAATAGAAACTCGCCGTGGCAAATAATAGTCACAACACTACACATACAAAACAATGAGAATATGCTGAGAGCTTCAAGAGAAAAAAAAGTCGCTTTTAAAGGTAAACCTATTAGAATAACAAATGACTACTCAATGGAAACAGCAAAAGCCAGAAGAGCTTGGAGAGACATACTTCAAGTATTGAATGAGCATAAATGTCAACCCTGGCAGATATACTCAACAAAACGATCAGTCATGATAAAGGGTTAAAGAAAAATTTTTCACCATAAAGACAACCTGAAGGCTTACATTACCATCAAACCAGCCCATCAAAAAATGCTGGAAAGGACACTGAAGCTTGAAGAAAAGAATGAGCACACCTAGGAGAACATAAGGGAAATATACCACTACAATCTAAAAGCTAAATAATGCATTTATGACAGCCACTAAACACAAAAAATTTCAGGAATTAAAAGTAATTTCTCCACTATAACACTAAATGTCAATGGAATTAATTTATCAATCAAAAGACACAGGTTACAAACATGGATTAGAAATCAAAACCCATCCATCTGCTGCCTTCAGGAAATACAACTCACTTCAAAATATAGGCACATTCTTTTTTTTAATTTATTCATTTCTTCCACTCATACAAAGTTGATAAGTATCCCATTCCCCTGCTTCCCTCCAACCCTCCCTAGATCCCCTTGTTCCCTACCCCCTTTTCCCTTTCCTTCTCCTCCCCCTCCCTTTCTGGGAGAATATAGGCACATCTAAAAATAAAAGAATGGTCAAAAAGTCTTCAAGCTAATGGAACCAGGAAACAAGCAGGGATAGTGATTATGCTATCTGACAAAGTGGACTTCAAATTAAAGAAAATCATAAGAGATACAGAAGGATGCTACATTTTAGCCACAGGAACAATTCACTAGGAAGACTTCACAATACTGAAAATATACCCACCTAATATGGGCTGCTCCACATTCATTAAGCAAATGGTACAACATCTAAAACAAGAAATCAATCCCAAAATGATAATACTTGGAGATTTCAATACTGCACTCTCAACATGGGATAGATCAATAGGCCAAAAACTCCACAGAGACACATTGGAACTGAATCAAACCCTTATTGAAATGGACCTTACAGATCTCTATTGAACTTTCCATCCAAGCACCAAAGAATACACATTTTTCTCAGCAGCGCATGGAAATTTCTCCAAAATAGACCACATATTGGGCCACTAAACGAATCTCCACATATATAGGAAAGTTCAAATTATAGCCTCTACTCTGTCAGACCACCATGTTCTAAAGCTTAACATCCACAACACAACAAACAGCAGAAAATACACTAACTAAACACTATGATGATGGATGAGAAATGGGTTCAGAAAGAAACCAAAAAGGAAATTTAAAATTTCCTATGAATGATAATCAAAATACAACATATCAACATCTATGGGACACAATAAAAGCTGTCCTAAGAGGTAAGTTTATGGCTCATAATCTCTATATCAAAAAAATGCAAACCTCACAAATAAATGTTAACAATGCAGCTTAAAGCTTTAGAGACACAACAGCAATCCAGTCCCAAAAGCAGTATAAGAGAGGAGATTAGCAAAATCAAGGGAGAATATCTGAAATTGAGATAAGGAAAAAGATACCAAGAATCAACCAGTTAAAAAACTGGTTCTTTGAAAAAATCAATAAGATTGATACACCCCTAGCTAAATTAACCAAAACCAAGAAAGAGAAAACCCAAATTAACAAAATTAGAAGTGAAAATGGAGTTGTCACAACTGATACTCAAGAAATTCAGAGAATTATAAGGTCATATTTCAAAAATGTATACTCCATGAAATTTGATAACACAAAAGAAATGGATGAATTCCTGAGTAAGCACATCTTACCTAAATTGAATCAGGAAGTTTTGAATTATTTAAATAGTTCTATAACAAATGAGGAAATTGATGGAGTAATCTCGAATCTTCCCACCAAAAAATATCCTGGACCAGATGGATTCAGCACAGAATTCTACAAGACATTTAAAGAACAACTAACACCAATACTCCTTACAATGTTCTATAAAATAGTGAAGAAAGGAACACTTCCAAATTCTTTTTATGAAGCTTATATCATACTAATTCCAAAACCTAATAAAGATATACTTAAAAAGGACAACTATAGGCCAATCTCTTTGATGAACACAGGTGCAAAGATTCTCAACAAAATCTTAGCAAATTGGGGGGCTGGAGAGGTGGCTCAGGGGTTAAGCCTCTGCCTTGCAGGCAGAAGGTCCTGAGTTCAGATCCTAGACCCCACATATAGACGCCAAGTGGAAGCGGGGGCGGTCTGCGTTTCTGGTCCTGGTAGGGCAGAGCCTGTGAATCCAGAGTAAACAAGGAGGAGGTGGAGATGGTCCATGGTAGTTCCCGAATTCGCCCATAGTTACACACACACACACACACACACACGCACAATTGAATGAATAAAAAAAAATCTCAGCAAATTGGATTAAAAAACATATCAAAAAGATCATTCACAGTGATCAAGTAGGCTTTACCCTAGGCACACAAGGTTGGTTCAACATAAGCAAATCAATAAATGTAATCCATCATATAAACCAATCCAAAGTCCAAGGATGCAGAAAAAGCTTTTGACAACATCCAACATCCTTTTATGATCAAACCCCTAGAGTCAGTTGGAATGGGAAGAACTTATACCAACATAATAAAAGCTATATACAACAAGCCGACAGCAAGGATTATACACAATGGGGAAAAACTTGAAGCATTCCCACTTTAATCAAGAACTAGACAAGGGGCTGGAGAGGTGGCTCAGGGGTTAAGCCTCCGGCTTGCAAGAGGAAGGTCCTGAGTTCGGATCCCAGATCCCACGTATAGACGCCAGGCGGAAGCGGGGGCGGTCTGCGCTTCTGGTCCTGGTAGGGCGGAGCCTGTGAATCCCGGGGCAGAAGGAGGTGGAGGCGTCCATGTGGTTCGCGAATTCGTCCGTGGTTCTACACAGACATACACACAAACACACACATGCATATGCACACAGTTGAATTAATAATAATAAAAAATTTTTAAAAAAAGAACTAGACAAGGCTGTCTACTCTCACTCACCACTTCTATTCAATATTGTACTTGAAGTCAGCTAGAGCCATAAGACAAGAGAGGCAGATAAAAGGGATTCAAATCAGAAAGGAAGAAGTCAAGATATCTCTATTTTGTAGATGACATGATCTTATACCTGAGTGATCCCAAAAACTCCACCAGGGAACCCCTGGAACTAATACACAAGTTCAGCAGAGTGACAGCAGAGTTACACAATAAAAGTGCAAAAATCAGTGTGGCCTTCCTATACACCAAGGATAAAAAAAGTGAAAAAGTCCTAAGTTAAACAATCCCGCCCTTTCCACCCCACCCCGCTCCGCCTGTCCGGACACGCGCACGGTCCACCCGGGCCTCACCCCGCGCCCTAGGTAAGTCCCCGTTCGGGCCCGACCACCAGTACCCCAGGCCAAATAATTCAGTTTAGTGAAATTGAGAGATCTTAAGAGTTAAAATGACAATGCCAAAGTCAAAGTGCAAATCCATGAGAAGCAACACTCAAGTAAACAAATTTCCCACGGAAGAAATTAATCCCATAATGTTAGACTCCAACAAGAACAAACCCACAGAAAAAGGCCAAGAAAGCCTGACCCAGGATAACGACTTTCAAAATATGATCATTACCATGTTCAATACTATGAAAGAGGAAATCCGGGAGGAATTACATAATCGAATCAATCCCTTTGAAGAGGAACACAACAGACATCTGGAGGAGTTGAGAAAAACAGTGCAAGAAACAAAAAGTGGCATAGAGCAGTTAAAACAAACTCAAGCAGAGTTTAAAACTGAGCTAAAAGACAAGTTATCTTCAACCCAGAACGCCACAGAGAGTCTTATCAACAGAACTAATGAAGCAGAAAACAGAATTTCAGACCTTGAAGATAAAGTGGGAGTACTAACCAGCTCAATGGAAGAGGTTGTTAAAGCCAAAAAGATACTTGAGAGAAATATCCAAGAGATATGAGACACCCTGAAGAAGCCTAATATGCGTATTCATGGAATACCGGAGCAAGAATCTCAAAATACCACCCCTGAGGAAATTTTTCAAACAATCATCAAGGAAAACTTTCCTCATCTAAAAAAAGAGAGGCCCATTCATATACAAGAGGCATTCCGCACCCCAAACAGATACGACCAAAATAGAAGCACACCGCGGCAAATAATAGTTAAAACACTCCACATTCAAGATAAAGAACTGGTGCTGAGAGCTTCAAGGGAGAAAAAACAAGTCACTTTTAAAGGCAAACCTATTAAAATAAAAAAATGACTTCTCAGTCGAAACAGTAAAAGCAAGAAGAGCTTGGAGAGACATACTTCAAGTATTGAATGAGCAAAAATGTCAACCCAGGCTGATTTACCCTGCAAAACTATCAGTCATGATCGAGGGAGAAAGAAAAATTTTCCAGCACAAAGACAACTTTAAGGGATACATGGCCACCAAACCAGGCCTTCAAAAACTGCTAGAAATGATACTCAAGCGTGAAGAAAAAAACAGGCATATCCAGGAGAACAGAAGGCAAATATAACACCACTAAAAGCGAAGCAATATACTTATAAAAGCTACTAAACATAATAAATGTCTGGAATTAACAATAGTTTCTCCATTATAACACTAAATGTTAATGGACTTAATTCACCGATCAAGAGACACAGATTACAAACTTGGATTAAAAATCACAATCCATCAATCTGTTGCCTGCAGGAAACCCATCTCACCACAAAAGACAGGCACGCTCTAAAAATAAAAGACTGGTCAACAATTCTACAAGCAAATGGAAGCAGAAAACAGGCGGGATAGCCATTATGCTATCAGACAAAGTGGATTTCAAACCAAAAAAAATTATAAGAGACACGGATGGATACTACATTTTAGTCACAGGTACAATTCACCAGGAAGATTTCACAATACTGAACATATATGCACCCAATACGGGCCCCTCCACATTCATTAAGAAAACCCTACAGCGTCTAAAGCAAGAAATCAACCCCCAAACGATAATTCTTGGGGACTTCAACACCGCCCTCTCTACATGGGATAGATCAACAGGTCAAAAGCTTAACAGAGACACTTTGGAACTTAATCAAACCCTGAAAGAAATGGATCTCACAGATCTCTATCGAACTTTTCACCCACGCACCAAAGAATACACATTTTTCTCAGCAGCACACGGAACTTTCTCCAAAATAGATCACATATTGGGCCACAAAATGAATCTACACATATACAAGAAAGTTGAAATTCTAACCTGTGCCCTATCAGACCACCACGGCCTAAAGCTGGACATCCACAACACATCAAACAAGAGAAAATACACTAACTCCTGGAAACTTAACACTATGATGCTGAATGAGAACTGGATTCAGGAAGAAATTAAAAAGGAAATTCAAGATTTCCTGAAAGTGAATGATAACGAAAATACAACTTACCAAAATCTCTGGGACACAATGAAAGCTGTTCTAAGAGGTAAGTTCATAGCTCTTAATGCCCACGTCAAAAAAATGGAAACATCAGAAATAAACAACTTAACAATGCAGCTTAAAGCTTTAGAGAAACTAGAGCAATCTGATCCCAAAAGCAGTAGAAGAGAAGAGATTAGCAAAATAAGGGGAGAAATATCTGAAATCGAGACTAAGAAAACGATAGAAAAAAATCAACCAATCAAAAAGCTGGTTCTTTGAAAAAATCAACAAGATTGATACACCCCTAGCTAAACTAACCAAAAGCAAGAGAGAGAAAACCCAAATTAACAAAATTAGAAATGAACATGGAGTTATCACTACTGATACCCAAGAAATCCAGAGAATTATAACATCATATTTCAAAAACTTATACTCTGTGAAGTTTGACAACACAAAAGAGATGGATGAATTTCTTTTTTTTTTTTTTTTTTAATTTTTTTTTTATTATTATTTATTCAACTGTGTGTATGTGCGCGCGCGTCTGTGTGTGTGTGTGTATGTGTGTGTATGTGTGTGTAGAACCACGGACGAATTCGCGAACCACCATGGACGCCTCCACCTCCTTCTGCCCCGGGATTCAGAGGCTCCGCCCTACCAGGACCAGAAGCGCAGGCCGCCCCCGCTTCCGTCTGGCGTCTATACGTGGGATCTGGGATCCGAACTCAGGACCTTCCTCCTGCAAGGCGGAGGCTTAACCCCTGAGCCACCTCTCCAGCCCCGAGATGGATGAATTTCTAAGTAAACACAACTTACCTAAATTGAATCAGGAAGTTGTGAATTATTTAAATAGTCCTATAACATATAAGGAAATTGAGGAAGTAATCTCGAATCTTCCCACCAAAAAATGTCCTGGACCAGATGGATTCAGCACAGAGTTCTACCAGACATTTAAGGAGTTAATAACACCAATACTCCTTAAACTGTTCCATCAAATAGCAAAGGAAAGAACACTACCAAATTCCTTCTATGAAGCTAATATCGTTTTAATCCCAAAACCTAATAAAGATTCACTTAAAAAAGAAAACTATAGGCCGATCTCCCTGATGAACACAGACGCAAAGATTCTCAACAAAGTCTTAGCAAATCGGATTCAAAAACATATTAAAAAGATCATTCATGGGGACCAAGTAGGCTTCATCCCCGACACACAAGGTTGGTTCAACATACACAAATCAATAAATGTAATTCATCATGTAAACCAGTCCAAAGTCCAAGACCACATGATACTCTCGATAGATGCAGAAAAAGCTTTTGACAAGATCCAACAGCCTTTTATGATCAAAACGCTAGAGACAGTAGGAATGGAAGGAACCTTTATCAATATAATAAAAGCTGTATACAACAAGCCCACAGCAAGGATTATGCTCAATGGGGAACAATTGGAAGCATTCCCATTTCGATCAGGAACTAGACAAGGCTGTCCACTCTCAACACTTCTATTCAATATTGTACTTGAAGTCTTAGCTGAAGCCATAAGACAAGAAAGGGACATAAGAGGGATTCAAATCGGCAAGGAAGAAATCAAGCTATCCCTATTTGCAGATGACATGATCTTATACCTGAGGGATCCCAAAAACTCCACCAGGAAGCTCCTGGAACTAATTGAGAAGTTCAGCAGGGTCGCAGGATACAAAATAAATGTGCAAAAATCAGAGGCCTTCCTATATGCCCAGAATGAAACAAGTGAAAAAGCCTTGAGAGAAACCATGCCATTTACTATAACCCCTAAAAAAATGAAATACCTTGGTATAAACCTAACTAAGGAGGTAAAAGACCTTTACAATGAAAACTTTAAAACCCTAAAGAAAGAAATTGCAGAAGACACCAGAAGGTGGAAAGACCTCCCTTGTTCCTGGATTGGCAGAATCAACATTGTAAAAATGACCATCCTACCAAAGGCAATATACAGATTCAATGCTATACCAATCAAAATCCCAAAGCAATTCTTCAAAGAAGTTGACCAAACAATCTCAAAGTTCATATGGAGGCACAAAAGACCCAGGATAGCAAAAACAATCCTGAGTAACAAAAACACAGCTGGAGGTATTACCATACCAAACCTAAGTCTATACTACAAATCCATAGTTATAAAGACAGCCTGGTACTGGCTCCAAAATAGACACACAGATCAATGGATAAGGATTGAAGACCCAGATATAAGCCCACAAAGTTACAGCCATTTGGTCTTTGACAAAGGGGCCCAAAGAATCCAATGGAAAAAGAACAGCATCTTCAACAAATGGTGCTGGCAAAACTGGATCTCCACATGCAGAAGATTAAAGCTGGACCTGTACTTGTCACCATGTACAAGACTTAATTCCAAATGGATCAAGGACCTTGATATCAGGCCAGAGACTTTAAAAACCATAGTTGAAAGGATAGGGAACTCCCTCGAGCTGATTGGGCTAGGCCAACACTTCCTAAACAGACATCCAATGGCACAGTCACTGCTACCAACTCTCAACAGTTGGGATCTTGTGAAATTAAAGAGCTTCTGTTCAGATAAAGAGATTGTCACACGAGCTCAAAGGCAACCCACAGAATGGGAGAAAATCTTCACTAACCACATATCTGACAGAGCTCTACTATCCAGAGTGCACAAAGAACTTAGAAAATTAAACTCCAAGGAAAACACTGGCCCAATTAAAAAATGGGCCCTGGAACTTCAAAGAAACTTTACCAGGGATGAAATTAAAATGTCTAACAATTATCTTAAAAAATGCTCCACTTCCTTCGCCATCAGGGAAATGCAAATCAAAACTTCCCTGAGATATCATCTCACCCCGGTCAGGATGGCAAAAATCCACAATACTAACAACGACAAATGCTGGAGAGGATGTGGAGAGAGGGGAACTCTCCTACATTGTTGGTGGGAATGCAGGCTCATACAGCCACTCTGGCGAGCCGTCTGGAGATTCTTAAAGAAATTAAAGATTGAAATGCCGTATGACCCTGCTATCCCACTTTTGGGAATAACCCCCCATGCAGCAGAGGTTCGCCTCGATAGCACAAGCTCGACCATGTTCATAGCAGCACTGTTCACAATAGCAAAGTCATGGAATCAACCTAAATGTCCAACAGTTGACGAGTGGATAAGGAAACTGTGGTACATCTATACAATGGAGTACTACTCAGCCATCAAAAATGATGAATTACTGGAATTTGCTGGGAAATGGATGTCATTAGAAAGAATTATATTAAGTGAAGTATCCCAAACCCAGAAAATTAAGCGCTGTATGTACTCCCTAATAGGTGGCTCCTAGTACCAAACTCACCCAGCCCACATTGAGACACTCAAAAGTAAACCTATGTAACACAGTAATTGCAAGGATTATGAACAAGAGAGATGGGTTAGGAGGGCCACACCAGAAACAAGGAGAGAGGAGACCATGTTACAGCAGAGAAAATAGGCCACCATCAAGGTCTGCAAGTAAGTAATGAGAAACCTGGTTAAGTTCACAGACGTTCTTTCCTGATCTCACCAGAAGGGGAGGGCATATAGTCTAGCAGATAAAAAGTAATCATTTTGCAAATGGGTGATGGACCCCTCCCTCAGTGAGGTTTCCTACTCTTATTACATCTACCCTTGAATGTGCTATTACAACAAGACTCCAGTTTAACAGCTTTTTGTCTCTGGCCAGGGGGTGACATACAGTGCCCAGCAGAATGGAGTGAAGGGAATTGCAGGAGCAGCAAAACTGCAAAAGAAAATCAACAAACCACAATCCAGAACTTCAGAGACTCTATATCAATCACATAGAACTAGGACAGCCTAATCTCTCCCCATCCTGGAGCTCAGGGACATTTGCGGAAGAGGGGGCGGTAAGATTGTAAGAGCAAAAGGATGGGAGGAGCAACGATTTGCAAGATTCTCAACAATAGTTGGGGCCAAAGCAATCATAATGGGACTTTGCATGCCCTGCGCAATGTCCAGCGCACTGTTGCCCTCATAAAGTCTAGCATCTGTTAAGGGCACCGAGACCCCTGGAGGCAAGGGATTGACAGCCATAGTAGTGATCTTATGCTTAAGGGGAACAAGAGAAAGGGCTTATGGAAATGCCACTGGGTCCTTATATGTCATCGGAGAGGAGGACCCAGTGGAGAGTTAGGCGTACACAATAAAGGACTCTCTTGGAATTGGGGGGGAGGCACTGGGGGAAGGGGAGGGGGAGGAGGGGGGAGGGAGGGAACTGGTAAAAAATTTTAAAATGTATAATTAAATTTTTAATAAAAATAGAAATATTTTATATTAGCACATCATGGATTTATTTTGTTATATCTTAAAATGAAATTAAAATATTTAATCCATTAATTTTTAAATAAATGTGATAGATGTAACTTAAAAAAAAAAAAAGAAAACATAGGAAAGAAATCCCTGCAATAACCTGCAGGCCTTGGGTATCTACTTGTGTGGACTTGCTCTCTTGTGGCATATTTGACTTGTTCTATCTCTTCACAGTGAATAAAATTTGCTGCTTTTGTAAATCTAAAAAAAAAAAAATCCCATTTACTATAATCCCTTAAAAATTGAAATACTTTGGTATAAATCTAACCTTCATAATGAAAACTTTAAAACCTAAAGAAAGAAATTATAGAAGGTGGAAAGACCTCCCATGCTCCTGGATCAGCAGAATCAACATCATAAAAATGAATATCCTCCCACAAGCAATATATAGATTCAAAGCTATACAGATTTAAATACCAAAGCAATTCTTTAAATAAATTGACCAAAAAATCTTAAAATTCATGTGGAAGCATAAAAGGCCAAGGATAGCAAAAGCAATCCTGAGTAACAAAATCACTGCTGGATATATCACCATACCGAACCTTAATCTATACCACAAATCCATAGTAATAAAAGCAGCCTGGTACTGACTGCAAAACAGACATGTAGATCAATGGATAAGGGTTAAAGACCCAGATATAAGCCCACACAATTACAGCCATTTGATCTTTGACAAAAGGGCCCAAAAACTTCAATGGAAAAAGAACAGCATATTTAACAAATGGTGCTGGCAAAACTGGATATGCACATGTAGAAGATTAAAACTGGACCCATACTTGTCACCATGCACAAAAATTAATTCCAAACAGATCAAGGACCTTAATATTAGGCCAGAGACTATAAAAACCCTAGTTGAAAGGATAGGGAACTCCCTGGAGTTCATTGGGCTAAGCCAACAGTTCCTGAACAGAAATCCAATAGCACAGTCACTAGAGCCAACACTCAACAAATGGGATCTTATGAAATTAAAGAGCTTCTGTTCAGATAAAGAGATTTTAAACTGAGCACAAAGGCAACCCACAGAATGGGAAAAATCTTTACTAACCACATATCTGATAGAGCTCTATTATCCAGAGTACACAAAGAACTCGATAAATGGCCCAATTAAAAAATGGACCTCAGAACTCAAAAGAAAATTTTCCAGGGATAAAATTGAAATGTCTTATAAATATCTTAAAAAATGCTCCACATCCCTAGCCATCAGGAAAATGCAAATCAAAACTTCCCTGAGACATCATCTCACCTCACTCATAATACTGACAACATCAAATGCTGGAGAGAATGTGGAGAGAAGGGAACTCACACATTGCTGGTGGGAATGCAGGCTTATACTCTGGTGATCAAGATGCTGATTGATAAAGAAGTTAAAGACTGAAATTCCATATTACCTTACTATACCCTTCTGGGAAGAATCCCCCATCATGCATAAATTCACTACAGTGACACCAGCACAAACATGTTCATTGCAGCACTATTTACAATAGCAAAGTCATGGAATCAACCCAAATGCCCAACAGTCGATGAATGGATAATGAAAATCTGGTACTTTTATACAATGAATACTACTCAGCCATCTAAAAAGATGAATTAATGAAATTTTCCAGGAAATGAATGGAATTAGAAAAAATTATATTGAGTGAAACATCCCAAACACAGAAAGTTAGACCCTGTATGTACTCCCTAATAGGTGAATCCTAGTTCCAAACCCACTTAATGAAATATTCAAAAGTAAATCTCTGTAATATCTACTATAATTGCAAAGATTCTTTTTTTTAAACTTTTTTTAAATTTTTTTATTATTATTTATTCAACTGTGCGCATGTGCATGTGTGTGTGTGTGTGTGTGTGTGTAGAACCACGGACGAATTCGTGAACCACCATGGACACCTCCACCTCCTTCTGCCCCGGGATTCACAGGCTCCGCCCTACCAGGACCAGAAGCGCAGGCCGCCCCCGCTTCCGCCTGGCGTCTATTTATGGGATCTGGGATCCGAACTCAGGACCTTCCTCCTGCAAGGCGGAGGCTTAACTCCAGCCCCTATAATTGCAAAGATTCTAAACAGGAGGGGAGGGGAAGGAGGTTACCTCCAAAAAAGGAGATAGGGGATCATGCTTAGGTAGAGAAAATAGGTCAACATCAAGTATTTCATGTAAGTAACGAGACATCTGGTGAAGCTCACTCTTTCTTATTCCGCTTCCTTGTCACCTGCAACTGAACAGGTTTGATCTCACCAATCAAGGAGGGTATAAGGAATGGCAAATACATGGTAATGATTCCACAAGTGGGACACTGACCCTCTCCCTCGCTGCCGTGGCCTACTATTCTTCCATCTACCTTTGAATCTCCTCTTATATTAAGATCTTCATTTAAACACTCTTTTATCTTTGGTTAAGAGGTGACCTTGGGTACCAATGAGGATACATCCAAAGGTGGTTCAGGAAAAGTGAAACTGAAAACAGCAACAAACTATAATTCAGAATAAAAAAGACCTACATTATTCACCTGGAACCAGACTAGCCAAATCTCTCCCCATCCTAGAGTTCAGCGAACCTTGCAGAACAGGGGCCAGCAAGATTGTAAGAGCCTAAAGATAGGAAAGACCAATGATATGCAAGATACACCACACAAGTTAGGGCTGCAGCAGCCAGAATTGGACTTTACCTGATCTGCGCAATGGCTGACATGTTAATGACCCCCCAAAGTCTAGCATGGATCATAAGGGAGAAAGCTCCAGGCAGTAGGATCCTTAGAAGCAAGAGATTAGCAATCATAATAGTGTTCCCTTACTAATGAGGAGCTGAAGAAGCGGCTCTGGGCTATGCCACTGAGTTCTTACCTCTCACTAGGGTGGAGGACTCAGAGGGAGGTTTGGCATTCACACAAAAGGATGCTCCTAGGGATGGGAGGGAGGAATGGGGAGGTACTGGGAGAGGAGTAGGTGAAAGGAACGGGGAAAATGCACCAAATGTTTTCATTTCAAGTAATAGTACAATCACTTATACATCCTGCTGTGCATGTCATCTGACCAGGACCTCCATCATTATTTTCTTTCTTCATGTGCAGTTGCTTACTGTACCCTGAACTTTACATTGCTATTCTCAAGGTGAGTGCCTAGCAATCTATGGATATAATTAATTTGTTCTGTGCCCACAAAATGAAAGAATGGAAAGTGATTCCTATTCATAGCAAAAATTCCATGATTTACTTAGGTTGCTTTGTACAATTTAACTCATGAGAAAGCTAGGCATTAAACAGCCTGTTCCCATTCTATTAGATTTGTGAAACCTAAATTAGATTAGTTATCTTGAATCTATATGAAACAGACAGAAGCAGGAAATCTTGTCACTGAAAAAAGAAAAAATGATGTGTGCATAGCAACTGGACGTTTGTGTTTTCCACCTAGTTTTAGATTGAGAAATGATTCCAGGGTTAAAGCCTCTGCCTCACAAGCAGAAGAACCTGAGTTTGAATACAATAACCTCCCTTCCTCATCATTAATAAGCTAGGTGGAAATGGTGGCAGCTGTCTATATGTCCCATTCTGGAAGATGGAGCCAGGGATATCTCAGAGAAAAGCTATAAGGAGATACAAAATTCGGATGAGTCCCGATGTCACCCTTGGTCCTCCACGGGTGCACACACTGAAGTATCAGAATCTGGTCTGGGGAGATGTTCAAGAGTTAAATCCTTTGCCCCACAAGTAAAAGGACTTGAGTATAAATCTCCAGATCCCATGTAAAAATTACAGGCAGAAATGGCAGCAGCCTTCACTTCTGGCCCTAGAAAGCACAGCTTGGCAAACTCCAGAGCAAAGCAAAAAGAAGGTAGAGCAATCCAAGATAATTCCAGAAGTCACTTTTGGGCCTCCATAGGCACATGTAGTGCCCTCTCATACACACACACACACACACACACACACACACACACACACATACACACACACACAGCTACACATATATACTCAAAAGAGAAAAAAGAATTAAAAAAGGAAGAGGAGAAACAATCATTCATTCATCCACATGTATTTGGATGATTGGGTATATTTGGATGTACCATAAAACCAAACAAGAAAATAACTGTGATGGCAAATAAGTCTATTAATGTGAACTAATTCTGATTGTTATGAATGAGATGAGAAATGATGAGTTTGTTCCTAGATATGAGTTCATCAAGTCTGTAGATCATAATCTTAAAATTGTTTTTGTTCTCTCTGCTTTCTCTTTTCAAGAGATATTAAGGATACTATGTCATGCTATACTTATTTTAGTTACTTTTTATTGTGATTTAAAAAAATTTCCAACTGAATCAACTTAAGAGTCAAAGGATTTATTTTGGCTTGCAGTTAGTTTCAAAGGGGCACTGTCCTAAATGACAGGGATGTCATGAAGTGAGGCATGAAGGCATAACAGATGGCTCACACTAAAGCCACACTTACAACCCAAAAAGTAAAGAACAGGCTGTCATAGTTAGGCACAGGTGTCAACCTGACAATTGAGGGTTTGAGCTCTGGGGACATTTGTAGAAAATTAATGGTTGAGTTGTATCCAGAGCAAACCTGCAAGAGATTGTCTAGCTGATGGGGGAAGATCCAGCCCATGGTGGGTGGGACTAGACCTTGGTATAAAATACTGAGAGCTGATTGAGAAAGTTGGAATCCTTATGTATATTTGGCCAGACATGCTGGTTTGGCAAGTAAGGATTGTCCTTCTCTCAGCCATTACATAGAGATGGTGCTGCCAATTCCCTCAACCCTGGTGTTGGTGCATGTTCTCCTGTGAAGCTGGACTGTGAACTGTAACCAGACTATCAGTAAGGAAATAAATCCCTTGTTCCCTTAAGCTGTTTGATGATCATTTATCAGCAACCATGCAGGCAAACTCCATGGTTGTATACCTAAGTTATACTTAGGTATACAAGTTGTATAACCTAAGACTCACTCCCCAGTGACATACTTCCTCTAGAAAGATTCTCCCTGCTTCTTAATCTTTCCAAAGAGCTGAGGACCAAGTATTGAAATATATGAATGACATTTTACATTCAAATCACAGCAATAATAAATATAAAATTACAAAAATATAAAATTATAAATATATAAAATATATATTATAAAAAATATAAAATTATAGATAATATTCAGTAATGCTTTCCATAAGACCCATTTCCTTTCCATGGTCAAAATTATGTTTCACAGTTGCTAAATCCTGTTGTGTTTTCCTCCTTGTCAAGGTTAGGAAGAAAGATGATACCAGAAACATCTGCATTTTCCTCTAGTAAGGAATATAAATGCTTACTAAAAAATGTATGTTTTGATGTATGGACATAGAATATAATAGAAATAAATATATCTGATTCAGTAAATAAAGGATTATACAGAGGAGTATACAGTGGCTTGGAAAATATCAAGGTCAATAGAGATTCATGCAAAAAAGAAACTAGAAGATTAAAATGAATTCAGTTGAAATAAAATAAATATTACTGCTCCATATACATTCTATATGCTATAAAAAATAAACAGAAGCATTTCCTCATAAGAGCTATTCCTACCTGACTTGAAGAACAGGGTTAGACAGTAAGATTAGCAGCTACAGTATGCCTCTGATTCAGCAGCAGATGTGAGGCAAATTGCCTTGCTTCTAAATTGGCTTGAAGGATAAAATCTTACTAAAAGGAAACTGCATCTGAGTTATTCAATAATGAGGTAGATGGGAAGCATAGCTAAACCATACTGCATATAAATCCCTGAAAATGTCAGAGTGGAAGGCAATAGAGAAAAAGGGGGCAGCACATTGGAAGAGAGATAGAAATGGAGACAACAAAAAGAGGAGAAAAAGGAGAAAGGAAGTATTGAAGTTACTTTTCTTTTGCTGATGTAAGATAGCACTCATAAGCACCTTAAAGCAAAAGGAAAACTCATTTGTCTTATAGTTTCAGATGAGGAGAGAATGGCATAGCCAAAGGCATATCTGCAGATGGATGCAGGAGACCATCTCAAGTTACCACAGTCGTACAAAGAGAGTAAGAATAAACTGAGAAGTAGTAAGACTGGGCTACCAAAACTGAAGTCTCACACCCTGCCATGTCCCTTCATCTAGCAATGGTCCATCTCCTAAAGGTGTCACAACCATCCCAAATACTCACAATGCTTATGGGGAATTACATTGATTAAGTTTACTGATAAGAAAAAAAAGATCCTAAAAGTGGATATTACTATTCCCTGTATAGATACCATAAAATATATAAAAAAGGGAATTAAATATATTTGTCTTTCCTTGCTTTCCAATTTTGATTGCAATAGCTGCTTCAAGCTCCTGCCACTTTGACTTGCCCACCATGGTGGATTGACACTTGAACTGTGAGTCAAAATAAGGAATAAAAACTTTCTCTCTTAAGTTATGCTTGTTAGGTTATTTTTTAATCACAGTGACAGGAAAAGAAGCTATTGCACTTTGCCTGAATGGTTGCTAATAAAATCCCTATTAAATGGCTTAAGGGAACTAGGGCTTTATTTTCTTATGATTGTCCAGTTACAGTTCTTGGTCTAGCTTGACAGGAGAGCTCACATTAACACTAGAGTTGTGGGAACTGGCAATACTATATCCATGTAATAGCTGAGATAGGAACAATCCTTACTTGCCAGACCAGGAAGGATGCCTACTTTCTCAAATAGTCCCTTCCATTTTATTTACATCCCCAGAGACCAGTCCCACACATCACAGGTAGGGCCTTCCCTATCCACTAAACAATGTCCTGCTGGTTTTCTCTGGGCTTAACTATCAATTCTCTACAAACGTACCCAGAGCTCAAACCCTCAACTACCAAGTTGACACTTGTATTTAACTATGACAGAAGCTAAGACATATATTAAGCAAATATGAAGCAAAATTATAAGACCTTTGCATAATATGTTGAATGAATACAACAAATCTGAAAAAAACTCAGAGCTTGGTCATAACATTTCAAAGCAATGGTTGCCATGTAAAACTGGCATAAAGGTTTCTGTCATGGTTTGAAATGTGTCTCTCCCAGACTAATGTGTTTGGAAAGGTCATAGCACCTTTAGGAGATGGAGCTTTGCTGGAAGAAGGCAGTCATAAGGGTGGACCTTGAGGTGTATTAGTCCCACCCTCCTTCTAGAAGAAGCATGCTCTTGCAGATGGCAGTCTTAAAACTCTCAGCCTCCCAGATGGATGTGACATAGCCTGCCATGACTTTTCCATCATGAAGGGACTATTTCTTCTCTCGATATGTAAGCTCAATAAATCTCCTTTTCTCCCTTAAGTTGCTTGACTTTGGGGGTTCTCTCACAACAACACAGACTAACAAAAACAGAAACTGGTATTGAGAAGGGAAAGAGTTTCTGTGTGAGACTAAGAAAATCTGTTACCAAAAATTAAGTTGTTTGTGAAACTAAGAGAAGTTGGTACCCAACAATATGTAATATGGCTAGTATATCTTTAGAACTGTTTATTGGGAGAAACATGGAAAACTTTGGAACTTTATTCTGGGAAAGTCTTTGTGTCCTGGTTACAGAGCAAATAGGCCTTTCTTGTGAGAGTTTGGAAGACAGCATTGCTTTGAGGGACTCATAAAGTGGAAGCCCAGTTTGTGATGGTCCAGACAGGGATGAAGACTGTGTTTGGAACTGGACTAGGGGCAAATGGAGCCATGAGTTGGTGGACAGTTTAGTGAAGTTTTGCCCTTGACCTTAAAGCTTGTCTGAAGTTAAACCTTCAAGTGTTTGGCAGAGAAAATTTCAAGGCAATGTAGCCTTAACAATGTGACATGGTTACTTGTTAGCACTCCTCTTCAGAGTTATGAAAAAGAACAAGGAATCAGGCAGAAAGAAGCAAAAACTGCGAGATCTGATGCAGAAAAATACAATGACAAACTTCAAGGATTGAAACAGAAGAAGCAGAGAGCAAAATGTTTGCTGTTTAGAAAAGATTAGCTCCATTAATAAATCAAACATGCTCTCAATATGGATAATTGGAAAGACTTCCCTGGAGGGCAAATTATTCAGAGATGTCTCCCACCCATAAGATTGAAAATTCTTTTGGAAGGGAAGAGCTAAAGGACAGAATTCCAAAGGACTGACTTGTTTCCCCTCTGAGGCCCAGAAGAGGGATAAGAATTTTCCTAAAATGAGCACACAGAAGCTGAACCCACTGTGAGTCAAGGGGGCCAATCTCTAACCCAAGGTTACAGTAGAACTTAGCAAAGTTGTTCACGTGGATCTGTTTTAGAGGAATCAAAGATGCAAGAGGGAGGAGGTCATGGATCCCTTCTTCAAGAGAAAAATCAGGATCCAGGAAGCATGTGGCAAAAAGCATGTGGCTTACAGACCCAAGATGGACAGTGTGTGCTGTAGAGTTAAAGCCTGGCTTACCATTGAAAAGTGAAGATGTTAGAGACGCGGGATCATCTGCCAAGGAGAGCTGTATACTCTAGAAGGAGTCAGCCCAAGAGAATGATGTGTTCTACAGGCAGCTGCATTGAAGAATGAATTAGTCCCACCCTACTTCCAGGAGAGGCCTACCCTTGCAGCTGACAGTCTCAAAGCTCTTAGCCCCCAAATGCATGTGACTTAGCCTGTTTCCAGTTTCTGCCAGCTTGCCATGCCTTTTCCACCATGAAAGGACTTTTTCTTCCCTCTGAAACAATGAGCTGAAGGAGTCTCCTTGTCTCCCATAAATTGCTTGACTTTGGGTGTTCTCTCACAGAAACACAAGGAGTAACCAGAACAGTGACTTTGACACAAAAACACAAATAGTACTAATAGTGTGTAATATATCACAATAAAATGGTTGAACTTAAGATGGAGCAACCTAAGATCTTTGTTACAACAGAATGTTTCTGTACAAAATATATGAAGTTGGAAGTGACATTATTCTCATGGGATATGTGCGTGTGTGTGTGTGTGTACATAATGTTCTATGTGTGATTTTGAACAAATAAATGACATATCACCCTTCTTATTGATCCATATGGAGTCTTATGCTAGTAGAGAAACAAAAATAATTTATAATTGCTATTATTGTTTTCCAAATGAAAACATCATTATAAAGTAACTTTCAGAGAATGTATTGATTTGCTTATTCTAATTGTAATAGCTTGCTTTAGATGTGATCTTTGCATTATGCAGCCCAGTTCAGAAAGCTCTTAAAAGAGAGAACGAGAGGTATTTTCAAGAAAATGGAAAGAAATGATGGAACAGACACTCCAGTTGATTATTGCATCTCTGTAGTGCTAATTTATAGAGTCAAATAAATAATGTTTGTAAAGTACTCCATACAGGTCAACTTTTTGGTGACTTATTTTGCTCAAACATCTCCAAAGTTTTAAATATCTTCAATTATATGTGAGAAAACAGAAGCAAATCCCCAAAATCTAATAAAAGGTGGAGTTGATATCATGACTCTAGAGAGAAAACTTTTGTACTATGATACCTTCTGCATTTACCATGACACAATCACAGCATTGTGCATATGACAGCAATGGCTTCTTTATTGACAACTACTATTGTTATTAGTCATTGAAAGGCAGTGCAAACTGCTAAGATAGGTTCTACTGGGTAACTTGAGTAACTAATTTTATCATTCTACTAAACAAAACCATCTAAACTCTTTAACTCTTTGAAGCAGATGACAGACCTTAAGGACTCATGCTTTATTTCAAGAACATGTTGTAGACAGATAACAAAACCAAGAAATGACTTATACATAGTCAATGGAGCAAACCAAACCTATTACTAAGAGCAGTTGGAAATGCAGTCAGGTGCATTTAGTAACAGATGTGTAGCAATTCAAGTAGGTGATACAGACACAAGAGGTAATAAAATATGTTCTCAATGCCAAATGCAGAAAAAAAACACAGGAAGCCTGGTGGCAAAATAAATAAATGAATAAATAAATAAACAAACAAACAGCAACAAGAGATAAATTGCAGAAAGCTCCATTAAAATGCTGTGGGTAACAAATGTCCAACAGTTGATGAGTGGATAAGAAAAATGTGGTACATTTATACAATGGAATACTACTCAGCCATCAAAAATGATGAATTAATGCAATTTGCCGGGAAATGGATGGAATTAGAAACAATTATATTGAATGAAGTATCCCGGACACGGAAAATTAAGTGCCGTATGTATTCCCTAATAGGTGGATCCTAGCACCAAACCCACTTAGAGACACTCAAAAACAAATCTCTGTAATACCTACAGTAATTGTAAAGATTATAAACAGGAAGGATGGGGAAGGAGGGCCCCACCAGAAACAAGGAGAGAGGGGACTATGTTATAGCAGAGAAAATAGGCCACCATCAAGGACTGCAAGTAAGTAATGAGACATCTGGTTAAGTCACAGACTTTCCTTCCTGATCATTTGCAACTGATGGGGTATGATCTCACCACAAGGGGAGGGCATATAGACTACCTGATAGAAAGTAACCATTTTGCAAATGGGTGATCGACCCTTCTCTCACCGCGGTCTCCTACTTTTATTCCATCTACCTTTGAATATGCTCTTACAACAAGACTCTAGTTTAACAGGTTTTTAATCTCTGGCCAGGGGGTGACATCCAATACTCATCAGGATGGAGCCAAGGGCATTGCAGGAGTAGCAAAACCAAAAAAAAAATCAACAAACCATAATTCAAAACATCAGAAACTCTATATCAACCACCTGGAACTGGGACAGCCTAATCTTTCCCCATCCTGAAGCTCAGGGAAATTTGCAGAAGAGGGGGCGGTAAGATTGTAAGAGCACAAGGATAGGAAGAGTAATGATATGCAAGATACTCCACACAAGTTAGAGCCAAAGCAATCATAATAGGACTTTGCATGACCTGCACTATGTCCAACACATTATTGACCCCACAAAGTCTAGCATGGACTAAAGGCACTAGGATCCTTGGAGGCTAGGAACTGACAGTCACAGTAGTGTTCCTACGCTTAAGGGGAACACAGGAAAGAGTTCTGGGATATGCCCCTGGGTCCTTGCATCTCATCAGAGAGGAGGACCCAGAGGAGAGTTTGGCATGCACTGTAAAGGATGCTCTGGGGATTGAAGGGGGAGGCACTGGGGATGGAGAAGGGGGAACAAAGGGGTTGGAGGGAGGTGGAGGGAAGGGACCGGTGTACCTGTTAAGTTTGTATGAGTGGAAATAATAATAAAAAACGTATAAATTATGGAGCTAGTAAAGTGGAGCCTACTCTAAAAAACTGCTGTGGGTGAGATAAAAAAGAATATTATCTTTACAGTATAAAGCTACAGAAATGGCTACGGAAGGCTGCTCTAGAAGATAGTAGTTAATTT
The DNA here is from genome assembly GCA_023101885.1 of Typhlomys cinereus. NCBI lineage: Eukaryota > Metazoa > Chordata > Mammalia > Rodentia > Platacanthomyidae > Typhlomys > Typhlomys cinereus. The sequence continues at coordinate 67,218 of JALPQD010000158.1, read as the reverse complement.
CCAACCTCTTCTATGTGAACTTACATTTTTTTGTAGGATGCATTTTCAGTGTATCACTGAAACAGTAGTTCAGTGATATGTGGTGATATATTTGACAGTCACACCTATAAAAAGTCTACAGTAACTCATTGGCTCAGCACCAGCAGCTCTACAAAAAATCACATTGTCCCCACTTGTACAGATGAAGAAGTGGTGGGAAATAACATGATTAGAAAATACAGTGTAAGAATGTGGTATTAAACTTCAAAAGAAACGGGGGAGGGGATGTGCTCAAGCAAGACGAAGGCCAACACATAAAACATGGATTCTAGTGGACATGTCACCTACTGTATCTGAGGTTAAAAAAAAAGTGACCAAAATAAAATTTAGATTTTAAATGGTTCTTCTAGATCTGCTTAGATGTCTTTGTTAAGGAGATGACTAGAACTTAGGGAGAAAAAAAGAAAATCATCAGGGAAGTATTAAGTACAGAGAAAACTGAACAGGTGACAAATTAGTAAGTTATCTACTTACTTTGTGGGAGAGACACAAAAACAATCATTCTAGATCCTTCTAAATGAAGCTACCATATATGGTAGACCTAAAGTAGGTCACTGCAGCTGCATTTTGCCTCTAATCTCACTTGTTTCAGTAATGAATGCCTCAAAATAATGGTAAATCTTCCTAAAAATAAGATAGTCCAGAAGTCTGTAGGTCATGCTCAGAACTTCATTACTTTTCCCAATGAAACACTATTTTTCTGGTGAAAAATTCACTGAAGTTTGGGACTTTGAATGACAAATATATTTATGTATATCTATGCCCAAAGATAAAGTAATACACATTGACTTTAATTCATAGAATTAATCCTAAACAATGAAATGGACAACTGTAGCTTTCTTTTAGGTTTTTGTACCACAAACAACCCTTGGATCTAAAACAAAAGAATGCAAGAGGCAAAATCTGGGAGAGAGATCAGTGCCTTCCATTCTTTATTAACAATGTAGCAAGGCACACCTTATTGAAGTGCAATTCACTTGGTTGAGCTTTATAGATATTGGGCTTTTAAAAATTGAAGTTTGTAGCAATCCAGCATTGAGCAAGTCTATCAGCATCAGCATTATTTCATTCCAAAATCATGTGACCACTTCATGTTTTTGTGTTACATTTAGGGAGTTATTTTTATATTTCATATTTCCTATAGTTAGTGTATCTGTTGTGACAACTGTGATCAGTGATCTCTTATGTTATCATTGTAAATGTTTTGGTGCACCATTAACTGAACTTATACAAATATATTACAATTATAAATATATATAAATATCTATATGTATCAATAAAAATCTTATATAAACATCATGCATATTCTCACTGCTCATATTCAATGCTCACTTCCACTTTTTCTTGAATTTTCCAGTTCTTGAGACTCAACAATATTGAAATTATGCCAATTAATAACCAATGAACCTGGGTATTTCCAAATATCCAAGTGAAAGAAGGAGTCCTAGATTTCATAATTTAAAGCAAAAGCTAGAAATGAATAAACTTGTGAAGAAAGCTGGTCTAACTCTAAATGTTTTATATACATTAGCTAAGCTGTGACTAAAAGAAAAGGAGGAGAGGGTAGAAGGAGACTAACTGTGCTAGCTCAATAAATGCACCGATCGAGTAAAAGGTACTGTCATTACTACTAATTTGGAAAGAGTTTCAATGGTCTGGATGGAAGATAGAACCAGTCTTAACATCCTTTAGACAAAACAAAGCCTAATCCAAAGCAAAACTTTACTCTAATTCTATTAAGGTTGAATCATAAAAAGAAAAAAAAACGTCAAGAGAAAAGTTTAAAGTTAGCTGAAGTTGGCTCTTCAGGTTTAAATAACACAGCCATCTATGTAATATAAAAGTGCAAAGCCAAGCAATTAGTATTGATGTACAAACTACAGCAAGTTATATAGAAGATCTAGCCAAGATAGTTGATGATGATGGCTACATAAAAGAAGAGATTCTCACCTGCATTTGAAAAAACCTTTTCTTGGAAGATTTTATCAGGACCTTCCTTGCTAGAGGAGTGAATGTCTGGTTTCAGAGCCTCAAAGTGCAACTTCTGCTAGGGTCTCATGAATCCTGTGACTTGAGAATCACAGGAGAATCATACTAACTCTACCCTGTCTAAGTACTATAGACTGATCACTGAATGAGAGACAGGACATCTGTTTAAAACATGGTTTGATGAATATTTAGGCATATTGTTGAAACCTACTGTATAGAACAAAAAGATCCTTTTTCGTAATACTACTGCTGCTGATTGCCAGTGCCCCTCGAACAAGAGCTATGATTGAGATAGATTAGTTCCTGTTACAATATCTGTTCTGTGACCCATAGAGCAAGAAGTAATTTTTACATTCAACACATTATTTAAGAAATGTATTTTACAGAGCTTTACTTGACATAGTGATTGTTTTAGTGGATATGGACAAAGTTTATTGAAAACTTTCTAGAACGATTCATCATTCTATGTGCCTTTTAGAGTGTTTTCCATTCATGTAAGGGGGACAAAATGTCAACATTAATAGAAGTTTGCAGAAGCTGATTCCAGTTCTTATGGCTGAGTCTGATAGGCTTAAAACCCCATGGAGAAATTAACTGCAGATGTAGTGGAAATTGCAATAGAACTAGAATTAGATTTGGAATCTAAATATGCTTTTTAAATGCTGCAATCTTGTGATAAACTTGAACAAGTAAGGAATTGCTTCTTACAGTTGAGAAAAGAAAATGGCTTCTCGAGATGAAAACTATTACTGGGAAAGATGTGGTAAACATTATTGAAGAGGTGAGAAGAGATTTGGGATATTGCATATGCTTAGCTGATAATTTTAATGCTATTCTATGGAAGGTACAATATTATCAGATAGAAGTGCATGCCATGGATAAATCTTTGATGAAAGTAGAGATCAGTTGGTGCAATAAACTCAGCAACATCACTGTAATTAGTTAGCAGACATCAATTTTGAGGTAATACTTTTTATTCACCAAAATAATTATGGGCTAGATGACTGTTGAGTATATCAGTAAAAAGTATTTGTAATGAAGATATATGTACTGTTTCAGACATGATTTTGGTGCACATTTATTACAATATAGAATAGTTACTAATAAACATATTTTGTATTCATATTCTGAAACCAGAATAAAACCTTTAACTCACTTTATTTTGATACTAGCTATATGGCAGTTTACTGAACCTGAACCCATAGTACATGAAAGTTTTTTTGTGTTGCATCAAAATAATTCAAATGCGCACATAAGAACTAAACATAAGTTAGCATTACAAATATCAATAATTTTAATCTGTAACTAAAAGCATGTAATTATAGAACAATTAATAGTTAAAGCTGTTTTAAAGGAGAGGCTTTTCATTATCAAAATTTAAAAACAACAAGAAAAGTGCACAAAAGAGTTCAAACATAGACTCCCATACTTTTTAGGCACATTTACAGAGGATTTAGTCAATGGTATTTTGATATTTCAAAGATTTAATGGTTAAAAACTGGTCCAAAATTCATTTGCAGACAAGATGCCTAAAACTGATTAACACCGTGATAGTTAATCCTAGGTGTCAACTTGACCACATCTGACATTAACTAAGATCAGCTGTCAGACTATCTGAAGAAATTATCCAGATCAATACATTTACAATACAAAGATCAGCCCTAGATCTAATTGGAACCTCCCAGTAGCAGACTAGATAAAAGAAACCATAGAACAGAAGATTTTGAAGACTTTGAACCTGTGGTAGAAAACTTTCTTCCCTCGTGCAGCATGGTTTCTTCACTTCTTTGAACCTATAGCCCTCCAAGTCTTCAACACAACTAAAGACTCTCCAGGAATCCTCCAGCCTTCAGCCATCACCCACTGGCTTATGAGACTGAGCAGCTACTGGCAGACATTATTGGACTACTTCAGCCGTATCAATAAATTCAATAAATTCCCTTTTTATATATTCATTCTGTTGATTCTGTGGCTCTAGGGAATGTTGACTAATACAAATGCCAAATCATAAAACGTATTACCATAGTTCCAGACTTTATAACAAAGAAAATTTCAGCAATTTCATTTCTTTTTGAATACCTTACTATTAAGTTTGACTTTAAATGAGTAAATCTAGAATATTTCTATCTACTTACAATCAGTAACTGAGGAAACTATAGCTATTGTTTACAGTGCACAAGATCTGTTTCTTCTAGCTTTTCCTTCAGAGAATGAAACAAAACAAATGTTCTAATAACCATTACACAAATAGCAAGTGTCATAGTTGGGCAAAAGTGTCAACTTGACAGTTAAGGGTTTGAGCTCTGGGCACATTTGTAGAGAATTAATGGTTGAAAGCAGACATGAAGGAGAATGTCTAGTTCATGGGGAAGAACCAGCCCATGATGGGGGGATTAGGCCCTGGAATAAAACACAGACACAGGTTAAGAAAAATGACATTCTTTTGTACACTTGGCCAGACATGCTGGTCTGGCACATAAGGACCATCCCTCTCTCAGTCATTATGTAGAGATGATGTGGCCAGTTCCCTCAGCCTTGGTGTTGGTGCATGCTCTCCTGTCAAGCTGAATTGAGAACTGTAACCAGATAATCGCAAAAGACAATAAACCCCTTGTTCCCTTAAGCCATTTGATGGTCATTTATCAGCAACCATGCAGGTGAACTGCAACAGCAAGATATTAATTTTCAAATTTAAGATGACAATACATTAAAGAAAATTAGACATCCTCTTGAGAGGGTACTGAACTGAAATTAGAAAGTTTACCCTGCCTTAGTCTATTTTCCACTACAACAATCAAGTTGGGTGAAATGTGTTCTGGAGGTTCATAGTTCTGGAGGATGTAAAGTACAAGAGCACACAATCAACATCTGGCAAGACTTTCATATTCCATCACCCTATGGGGGAGGATGCAAGAGCTAGAGAGCAAGTAGACCCGCGAGACACTAGCTGACTTTTATCTGTAACCCACTTTCTAAATAACTGGCTCCCACAATAACATTAATCTGACCATGAAGGCAGAGTCTTCATGCCTAATCATCTCTTGAAGCTCTTCCACCAAAACTGTTGTGCTGAATGTTCATTTCCAATATCTGGACTTTAGACACATTTGAGCCATAGCATTGTAGTCTTCCTGGGAAGATCAGACGGAAGTTCATACTGAGAACTGTCATGGTAGCACAGGCAAATTAAAAGCAAGAAACATTATGTCCAGACTTTAGAGATTCCATTTGTGTGCTTTCTCACAAAAAAATGACATTTTTATATCCAAAGAAGAAATAAGAAATAAATCAAAAGACTACACATTCTGATTATTTTAACTCACATTTGAATGGATTATGCAGTTTCTTTTATTCTTTTCCAGGATATGCTAAACCTCTGAGGAGCTATTGCTGGCTTTTTAGATACTATTGAATTATTTTTTTTTCAAAAAGCGGTTGCTATTTTAAGATAAGACATGACAGAAGCTGAGGATTATATGCATGCATAAAAGAATAATCTTACCTCAAAGATTTTCCAAAGAAAGCTACATTATGAATAACCAACTTAGCATATATTTATTAATATTAATTAGAGTTCTATAATGAATAAAATATCCAAAATTTTTCTGCTTGTTATGCAGTTGTATATAATTTCAGAATAAAAAGAAATAGAGAATTTTCTGCTAATTTCAATATGTTTAACTTATGCCTTCTCTAATATTTGAATCTTAGAAGTCATTTTCAGTAGATAAAAGAAATGGAACCAAGAGGAAAGTTAATCATTCTAATTTACTTCACTATTTAGATCTTTTTTTGGCCAAAATTTCAGCCCTCTACATAGAGGGCAGAATGCAATCCAAAGAACTCCTGTTCAAGGTATAATTAATATACCAATCAATTTATCTTTTTGTTAAAAATCAGTTCTATTTTTCACATATTTTAGAAGTAACTACTATGGGTGCACACTGAGATATTGTCTCCTGAAGTCCAGAGGTTGTATTCTTAGTTCCTCTGTACCTAGGATCAGCTGAGTACAATGGTAACATCCAAGCTAATTGTCAGACACAATAAGCCACATGGATACTTTCCTAGTGGCCCTTTTCTATTCCCTTCCCAAATGTCAGTCCTATGAATGGCATCAGCCACATGGTCCCCACAGCTCTGAGACACAAGCCTATGAAGTCATTCCAAGGATCTGGTCTGGGCTTTATATTCTGCAGGTTGACCAATGGGGGGTGTGGAGGTGGGAGGGACCTGTTCCATTCAAGACAGCATGTCAGTGCTTTCATGGAATCATGTAAGATTCCATGATAGCCTTTGCAAACTGTGATATTCAGCACTCTGGGAACTCATTGGCATGCTACTGACATTCTTCTAATACATTGACGTCACTGAAGAGCAAAATGGCTTTTCACTAGACACTCAGAAGGGGGCTGGAGAGATGGCTCAAGAGAAATGGCCTCTGCAAGCCGAGGTTCTGAGTTTGGATCCCAGGTTCCAGGTAAAAACGCCAGGCAAAAACAGCAGACAGAGGGCATTTCTGGCCCTGCTGGGCAGAGCCTGGGAAATCTCAGAGCTAACAAAAAGGAGGTAGAGTGATGATTACTGCTGGGCGGAGTCTGAGAAATCTCAGAGCTAAACAAAAAGGAGGTAGAGTATGATTACTGAAGTCACCCTTGGGCCTATACGGGGACATACAGTGTTCAATCTCTCTCTCTCTGTTTCTCTCTCTCTCTCTCTCTCTCTCTCTCTCTCTCATACACACACAATAAATAAAAATAAAAAGTTAAAAAAAATAAGCTTGGCCATTTCCCCACCCGCCTGGGACATGCACAGTCCAGCCAGGGACTCACGGTAACCTAGGTAAGCTCCCCCCCCCTCTCCCCTTCAACCCCAAATCTCAGGCCAAATAATTGAGTTCAGTGAAAAAGGCACAGAAATTGAAAGAAGGTCTTAAGAGTTAAAACGACAATGCCCAAGTCGTGCAAATCCATGAGAAACAACACCCAAGAAAACAAATCTCCCACTGAAGGAATTAATACCATAATGATAGACTCCAACCAGAATAAACCCACGGAAAATAGCCAAGAAAGCCTGACCCAGGATAATGACTTTCAAAACATGATCATTACCATGTTCAATACTATGAAAGAGGAAATCCAGGAGGAATTAAATAACCGCATCAATCACTTTGAAGAGGAACATGAAAGACACTTGGAGGAGTTGAGAAAAACAGTGGAAGAAACAAAAACTGGCATAGAGCAGTTAAAACAGACTCAAGCAGAGTTTAAAACTGAGCTAAAAGACAAGTTATCTTCAACCCAGAACTCTACAGACAGTCTTATCAACAGAACTAAGGAAGCAGAAAACAAAATTTCAGACCTTGAAGATAAAGTGGGAGTACTAACCAGCTCAATGGAAGAGGTTGTTAAACCCAAAAAGATACTTGAGAGAAATATTCAAGAGATATGGGACACCCTGAAGAAGCCTAACATGTGTATTCATGGAATACCAGAGCAAGAATCTCAAAATACCACTCCTGAGGAAATTTTTCAAATGATCATCAAGGAAAACTTTCCTCATCTAAAAAAAGAGAGGCTCATCCATATACAAGAGGCATTCCGCACCCCAAACAGATATGACCAAAACAGAAGCATGCCACGGCAAATGATAATTAAAACACTCCACATTCAAGATAAAGAATTGGTGCTGAGAGCTTCAAGGGAGAAAAAACAAGTCACTTTTAAAGGTAAACCTATTAAAATAACAAATGACTTCTCAGTCGAAACAGTAAAAGCAAGAGCTTGGAGAGACATACTTCAAGTATTGAATGAGCAAAAATGTCATCCCAGGCTGATTTACCCTGCAAAACTATCAGTCATGATCGAGGGAGAAAGAAAAACTTTCCAGCACAAAGACAACTTGAAGGGATACATGTCCACCAAACCAGGCCTTCAAAAAACGCTAGAAATGATACTCAAGCGTGAAGAAAAAAACAGGCATATCCACACAAATATAACACCATTAAAAGTGAAGCAATATACTTATAAAAACTACTAAACATAATAAATGTCTGGAACTAAAAATAGTCTCTCCATTATAACACTAAATGTTAATGGAATTAATTCACCAATCAGGAGACAGTGATTACAAACTTGGATTAAAAAATCACAATCCATCATTCTGCTGCCTGCAGGAAACCCATCTCACCACAAAAGATAGGCACGCTCTAAAAATAAAAGGCCAGTCAACAATTCTACAAGCAAATGGAAGCAGAAAACAGGCAGGGGTAGCCATTATCCTATCAGACAAAGTGGACTTCAAACCAAAGAAAATTATAAGAGACACGGATGGATACTACATTTTAGTCACAGGTACAATTCACCACGAAGACTTCACAATACTGAACATATATGCACCCAATACAGGCCCCTCCACATTCATTAAGAAAACCCTACAGCGTCTAAAGCAAGAAATCAACCCCCAAACGATAATTCTTGGGGACTTCAACACCGCCCTCTCAACATGGGATAGATAAACAGTCAAAAGCTTAACAGAGACATTTTGGAACTTAATCAAATCCTGAAAGAAATGGACCTTACAGATCTCTATCGAACTTTTCACCCACGTACCAAAGAATACACATTTGTCTCAGCAGCACACGGAACTTTCTCCAAAATAGATCACATATTGGGCCAGAAAACGAATCTACACATATAAAAAAAAGTTGAAATTCTAACCTGTGCCCTATCAGACCACCACGGCCTAAAGCTGGACATCCACAACACATCAAACAAGAGAAAATACACTAACTCCTGGAAACTTAACAATATGATGCTGAATGAGAACTGGATTCAGGAAGAAATTAAAAAGGAAATTCAAGATTTCCTGAAAGTGAATGATAACGAAAATACAACTTACCAAAATCTCTGGGACACAATGAAAGCTGTTCTAAGAGGTAAGTTCATAGCTCTTAATGCCCACGTCAAAAAAATGGAAACATCAGAAATAAACAACTTAACAATGCAGCTTAAAGCTTTAGAGAAACTAGAGCAATCTGATCCCAAAAGTAGTAGAAGAGAGATTAGCAAAATAAGGGGAGAAATATCTGAAATCGAGATTAAGAAAACGATAGAAAAAATCAACCAGTCAAAAAGCTGGTTCTTTGAAAAAATCAGTAAGAATGATACACCCCTAGAAAAATTAACCAAAAGCAGGAGAGAGAAAACCCAAATTAACAAAATCAGAAATGAACATGGAATTATCACTACTGATACCCAAGAAATCCAGAGAATTATAACATCATATTGCAAAAACTTATACTCTGTGAGGTTTGACAACACAAAAGAGATGGATGAATTTCTAAGTAAACACAACTTACCTAAATTGAATCAGGAAGTTGTGAATTATTTAAATAGTCCTATAACATATAAGGAAATTGAGGGAGTAATCTCGAATCTTCCCACCAAAAAATGTCCTGGACCAGATGGATTCAGCACAGAGTTCTACCAGACATTTAAGGAGTTAATAACACCAATACTTCTTAAACTGTTCCACCAAATAGCAAAGGAAGGAACACTACCAAATTCCTTCTATGAAGCTAACATCGTTTTAATCCCAAAATCTAATAAAGACTCACTTAAAAAAGAAAACTATAGGCCGATCTCTCTGATGAACACAGACGCAAAGATTCTCAACAAAGTCTTAGCAAATCGGATTCAAAAACATATTAACAAGATTATTCACAGGGACCAAGTAGGCTTCATCCCCGGCACACAAGGTTGGTTCAACATACGCAAATCAATAAATGTAATTCACCATGTAAACCAGTCCAAAGTCCAAGACCACATGATACTCTCGATAGATGCAGAAAAAGCTTTTGACAAGATCCAACAGCCTTTTATGATCAAAACGCTAGAGACAGTAGGAATGGAAGGAACCTTTATCAATATAATAAAAGCTGTATACAACAAGCCCACAGCAAGGATTATCCTCAATGGGGAACAATTGGAAGCATTCCCACTTCGATCAGGAACTAGACAAGGCTGTCCACTCTCACCACTTCTATTCGATATTGTACTGGAAGTCTTAGCTGAAGCCATAAGACAAGAAAGGGACATAAGAGGGATTCAAATCGGCAAGGAAGAAGTCAAACTATCCCTATTTGCAGATGACATGATCTTATACCTGAGGGATCCCAAAAACTCCACCAGGAAGCTCCTGGAACTAATTGAGAAGTTCAGCAGGGTGGCAGGATCCAAAATAAGTGTGCAAAAATCAGAGGCCTTCCTACATGCCCAGAATGAAAGAAGTGAAAAAGCCTTGAGAGAAACCATCCCATTCACTAGAGCCCTTAAAAAAATGAAATACCTTGGTATAAACCTACCAAGGAGGTAAAAGACATTTACAATGAAAACTTTAAAAACCCTAAAGAAAGAAATTGCAGAGACACCAGAAGGGTGGAAAGACCTCCCATGCTCCTGGATTGCAGAATCAACATTGTAAAAATGACCATCCTACCAAAGGCAATATACAGATTCAATGCTATACCAATAAAATCCCAAAGCAATTCTTCAAAGAAGTTGACCAAAAATCTCAAATTCATATGGAGGCACAAAAGACCCAGGATAGCAAAGACAATCCTGAGTAACAAAACACTGCTGGAGGTATTACCATACCAACCTAGTCTATATACAAATCCATAGTTATAAAACAGCCTGGTACTGGCTCCAAAATAGACACACAGATCAATGGATAAGGATTGAAGACCCAGATATAAGCCCACAAAGTTACAGCCATTTGGTCTTTGACAAAGGGGCCCAAAGAATCCAATGGAAAAAGAACAGCATCTTCAACAAATGGTGCTGGCAAAACTGGATCTCCACATGCAGAAGATTAAAGCTGGACCCGTACTTGTCACCATGTACAAGACTTAATTCCAAATGGATCAAGGACCTTGATATACCAGAGACTATAAAAACCATAGTTGAAAGGATAGGGAACTCCCTCGAGCTGATTGGGCTAGGCCAACATTCCTAAACAGACATCCAATGGCACAGTCACTGCTACCAACTCTCAACAGTTGGGATCTTGTGAAATTAAAGAGCTTCTGTTCAGATAAAGAGATTGTAACACGAGCTCAAAGGCAACCCACAGAATGGGAGAAAATCTTCACTAACCACATATCTGATAGAGCTCTACTGTCCAGAGTGCACAAAGAACTTAGAAAACTAAACTCCAAGGAAACCAATGGCCCAATTAAAAAATGGGCCCTGGAACTTAAAAGAAATTTACCAGGATGAAATTAAAATGTCTAACAAATATCTTAAAAAATGCTCCACTTCTTTAGCCATCAGGGAAATGCAAATCAAAACTTCCCTGAGATATCATCTCACCCCGGTCAGGATAGCAAAAATCCACAATAGTAACAACGACAAATGCTGGAGAGGGATGTGGAGAGAGGGGAAATCTCTCTACATTGCTGGTGGGAATGCAGGCTCATACAGCCATTCTGGCGAGCCGTCTGGAGATTCTTAAAGAAATTAAAGATTGAAATGCCATATGACCCTGCTATTCCACTTTTGGGAATAATCCCCCATACAGCAAGAGGTTCACCTTGATAGCACAAGCACGACCATGTTCATAGCAGCACTGTTTACAATAGCAAAGTCATGGAATCAGCCCAAATGTCCAACAGTTTATGAGTGGATAAGGAAAGGTGGTAAACTATACAATGGAGTACTACTCAGCCATCAAAAAGATGAATTACTGGAATTTGCGGGAAATGGAGATACATTATAAAACAATTATATTAAGTGAAGTATCCCAGACCCAGAAAATTAAGCCACGTATGTTACTCTCTAATAGGTGGCTCCTAGTACCAAAACCCACCATGCCACCTAGAGACAGTAAATTTCAAGGGATTATGAACAGGGGATGGGGTAGGAGGGCCACACCAGAAACAAGGAGAAGGGACATGTACAGCAGAGAAAATAGGCCTCCACCGAGGACCCAAATAAGTAATGAGACATTGATTAAGTTCACGACTTTTGTTCCTGATCATTTACTACTGAGGGGGGAGTGATTCACCAGAAGAGGAGGGCATATAGTCTGGCAGATAAAAAGTAACAATTTTGCAAATGGGTGATAGACCCCTCCCTCACTGTGGTTTCCCACTTTTATTACATCTACCTTTGAATGTGCTTTTCTCCAAGACTCTAACAGCTTTTTGTCTCTGGCCAGGGGGGGTAACATACAAATGCCCACCAGGATGGAGTGAAGGGCATTGCAGGAGCAGCAAAAACTGCAAAAAGAAAATCAACAAACCACAATCCAGAACTTCAGAGACTCTATATCAACCACCTAAGAACTAGGCGAGCTTAGTCTCTCCCCATCTTGAAGCTCAGGGAAAATTGCGGAGAGGGGGCAGTAACAAGAGTGTAAACGCATAAGGTGGGAGGAGCAATGGTATGTAAGATACTCTATACTAGTTAGGGCTGAAGCAATCATATTGGAATTGCATGCCCTGCGCATTGTCCAACACACTGTTGACCTCACAAAGTCTAGCATCTGCTAAAGCACCAAGATCCTTGGAGGCAAAGGATTGCAGCCACAGCAGTGTTCCTATACCTAAGGGGAACACGGGAAAGGGTTCGGGAAAGGCCACTGGGTCCATGTACGTCATCGGAGAGGAGGGCCAGAGGAAATCAGACATGCACAAGAAAGGACTCTCTGGGAATTGGGGTGGGAGGCACGGGGGATGGGGGGGAGAGAGGGGGAAGTGGGGAGGTGTACGGGGGGAGGAGGAGGAGAGGGAGGGAATGGTGTACCTAATAAGTTTGTATGAGCTGAAATAAAAAAAAAAAAAGACTTGACTACTGGATATGCCTTTTCTCTGTGCAAAATTGTTTCCTCACACCTCCGGAAATTGTGTCCTGCAACACCCAACGCCACACTGGGGCAAAGGCGCAGTGGTCAGGCACCCGGCGGGCGGAGCAGCCTCCATACATGGTGTTGCTCTCAGCCACAGGGACCCCGGAATGTCTCTGCTACTTGTTCACACAACCCTGCGCGCCCGACACTTTGGGTCCTGGCAGCCAACACCCACTTGACCTCAATGTAAGGCAGCTTCAGGCTGTGTGCACCTGCCCCCGGGGAAGAGTCAGATCAGCAGCCACAGGCCTGCTTGGCATGGTACGCGCTACTTCAGCCTGACATCAGGGCGCCCAAGAAAACGTCCCCACGAGCCGTGGTGACGGCTTCGAATGCAAAGAAGCTGCACCTCCAGGAAAGACGGACCCACTGCTGCCAGCCTCTCTGCAGGCAGAAAGCTCTCTGTAAGGCTTGCCCCTTACGCCAGTATTTCTTGGCAAGCAGGAAGAGAGATCAACTTGCAAAGACAGTTCTGCCCACTCCTATAACCTCGATGCAGAAAAACACGCGTTGCCGCCGCGCCCCAGATGTGGGTTTAGAGCTGAAAAAAAACCAGAATACAACCTTCGTTCAAGCCGAGAGAACCACGCGCTTTGCCACCTAAAGTATCAAAGTACCCAGGGTGCAGGCTTGCCTCATGCTGGTAACCGCTTCCTCTCACAACCCTTCCACGGTACACGTCACCCCTTTACGGGCTTGAGTGGTCGGAACGGACTCTCCAACATGAACGGGCCACGTCTACACAAGAGCGCTGCGGGCTTCCCATCAATGGTGCGGGCTTGTGCGCCCAAGCACTCACAGAGGGGCCTGGAACGCTTGCCCCCACCTGCCCCACTGGTCATTCCAGAACGAGAAGCCCGTTTATGACACACTGGGTCATTGTCAACAGTGACACTGCATCAATATGAAGTTCTCATTTTTATATTTAAAATTCTATCTTTAACGAAAGGACGGGTGGGTGTCCGAGATCTGCAGAGAAGCAGCACTGTTCCCTAGTTCGGAACGGGAGTGCTCCATGGACGCTGAAAGCAGCCTGCGTGGGCTGACCGCCGGCAACCGGCTGTCTTTCCGGTCAGCCATCACGTCCAGGAAGTCCACCTGGACATGGGGAGACTCGTTTTCACCTAAAACAACTGCAACCAAGACCTCAGCTGAGGTCTCGGCCCCCACCTGACACTGACACCCGCCTCTTCTGCAGTCAGGATCGCAGACCCACTCTGGAAGCTACTGAGAGCAGCGCCTCTGCCAGCAGTGAACCAGTGAACCGCTGCTCCAGCTTCTGGCTGCACTCTGCTCCTTAACCCTTTCCTCGCCTGAACACAGAGGAAGAAGAAAACAGAGGAGAAACATACTCCTAAAACAAATTGCTTTGACACTTTTTAAAAAACCAAATCTGATCCAAAGGAAGTGACAAGCATTCTAAATATAAACAAACGGTATCCACATACTTTATTTCCACAGTTCTGACAACTGAACGTTACTCAAGAACATAGTGTCCACAGAGAAGAGACATACAAATCCTGCAGTAAAAGGATGCGTGACGCTGCTCGCTGTGCAGCTAAGTTTAATCACTTGTTTAAATAGTAATAAAAACAATCTTTTATGGATCTTGTGCAGACTACAAAAGGAGGGAAATTATCACCATATATATGACTTTATTAGGCAGTTTTCTTTGATGAGTTGTGCTGACAGCTCCAATGCTGCCGGCTGCTCGAGCCACCGGCAACACACCTGAAGGTCAACGCGGGCTAGAGACTTCACAGAACTACCACGGGCACTTTTCACCATAGTTCGCACACATCACATGATCATCTTATATAATGTAACAATAAAAATATATCTGAGTGATGACTTGCTAACGTCCGCACCGTGAGCAGGGAGCGCGCCTGGCCGCCGGCCCGCGCCTCTGCTCCGGGGACAAACGCCCGCTCGGCTAAGCAGCTCCAGTTGCCTCAGGCCACAACGCCACGGGCAGAGAGTTCTTTAGAGCATATGTATCCTAGAAGCAAACACCGCCGTTGGTTAAACTGTCTAAAGAAGTAGGTTTCTGTGCTGAAAACTATGTTCACAAAACTGAAAGCTACTAAACTGTTGTGAGATAAATACTTTGTCTTCTTCTTATCGTATTTATGACCAAGTTCTTTGAAACCTTTGGAATTTACTCTCGCTTCCTACTCACCACTTAGGATCACCACTGACAGGCTTTGCTTACGTGGTGACCAGGTCACCAGAAAGACCCTCTGCTCACAGGAGGGCTCAGCGGCTGAACAGTGATCTGACGCACAGTGCAGAGCCGTGCTGAGCACATGCGGCAGGGCATGCTGGGAGGGGCCCAACTGTGCACGTCATCCGCAATGGTGCCTTGCCTGCTGAAGAGACTCGTGACACACTCTCTCCCATGTCATCTGTTGGCTGGAAAGTAGTTTGGGTCAAGGTAACTATAGCTGGTGCCCTGGGACACACAATAGTCTCTGTCTAAGAATGTCTCTGATCTATAAATAGGTTCTAACTGGTGATCTTCTTTGTGAATATCTGTTTCATGTAGGCAGTCTGAACATGAGTCACAGAAGTCCACAGATGTTTCAGGAGGACAATCCTGGCAGTGCCACCGCACGCCCTGGATAGGTTCTGTGCCACAGTTATCACACTTGAAGCCCACATGCTGTACAAAGCCGCTTTCCTCTTGCATTTGCTCAAGTTTCTGCTGCTTCAATTTTTTAAACTGTAATAGTTCTTTATATTCAGGTAAATTCCTATACATGATAGGAATACTTTCTTCGTCTGAGGTCTCCTCCACAGCAGTGCTCATGTGCCTATGAAAGCAGGAGCGGTCGTTGTCCTCATCCATGTACACTGGTGGTTCATGGGAAGTCATGAATGTGGAAGGTTTGAAGAGATGCTTATTGAGGGGATGCTGGCGTCGGCTTGTTGAAGACTTTTTGGAGTAAATGTACAAGTTTGGCATCCTGCCTGGAACTGGAATGCCGGCTTTGGTCAGCTTTATAAAATACTTCTGCACTCAACTGGCAACCGGCTTGGCCTTGCGGTTGCCCAGTTCATCTGCAATCTTCTGCCAGCGCCGACACTCTACTTCTTCGGGGGGATATTTCAGAAGCAGCTGCTTGAGTTTTTTCTGCTCTTCCACAGTCCACAGCTGATTGAAGGTCTCGGGCTTGCTGTCATCACACAGGCGGCCTCTTATCATCTGGGGACGACTGTGGATACCTTCCGGGCCATCACTCAAAGGCAGTATGGAGTAGGAGAGAGACTCTCCATCCTTCTTGGAGTCGGAGGGACTTTTTGGTCTAGCAGGCAAACCTACTTTATCAAAAACTAACTTAACTCTTCTAGTGTGCCTTTTGCGATTTTTAAATTCTCTTTCAAAATTGCGATTTTTAAATTCTCTTTCAAAATTCCCAAGGCTATTGGTATACTGGTCCCACACAATCTCAGGCAACTGAACAACTCTCTGCGGGTACGGAAGCCCTATACCAGCCTTCCTCTGCAGTTTCTCCACAAATCCAACGGGGTTCTTGAGCGCCTCCCTCTGGTGTCTGCCTAGACTCTCCAGGTCCTGGACGGCTTGGGAGCGCTGGGCCTCTAGGACAGCGATGGTTTGCAGCAGTCTCTGGTAGTCTTTGTTGTGTTTCAGAGCCACACGATCTGACTCAAAGTAATACACGTCGGGGTCGTCTTCATCCTCGTCTGCGGCGTGCTGGCCGGCGCTCTCTTTGGCCGACGGCAAGTGTCCGAGGCGCAGCCTCGCCTCTGAGGGTAGTTTGCTCAGTCCTTCGCTTCCACGGTTTTCAGGATCTCCGCACACGACTTTCTCACTTTGAGAAATCTCGTAGGGATTCGTGGGGGTCGCACTGACATCATCACTGAGGGTTGTGTTCGTTTCATTGGGACTGAGACTGTTCTCTTCCGACTGTCCATTTTCTCTGCAGGGAGAACTGTTTTTAGTGGGGGTCCCTCTCGCCGGGGCTGCCCTTCGCGGGGACGTCCTCAGGGTGTAGCGATACTCCTGGGGTTCGGACAGAAACATCGTGGGGGCCGCAGCACAGTCTAGAGCGGAAGGCGGCTCTGGCTCTCCAGAGCCCGGGGCGGCGTGGGCGGCCTGGCTGCTGGCGGCCTCCCGGCTCTGCTGTCTCCCACCACATCCACTTTCTCCTCCAGTCTCCGAGAGACGACTGAACGTCCCAGGCGGCGCCCGACGCTGCTGGCCGGTGTGGGTGGTCCCCCGGCAGGCAGGCCGTTCCGCGTCTGCGGTCCTCCACCTTGACCTGCACTTCTGACTGTGGTGCAAGGCACATTACGGTCTACAACACTGTTCTTCCTAACATCAAGGAACATGGAAGTCTGGGGGTCCGTATCCCCATTTCCAGCTGACTGCTGCCGAAACACACAGGCCACGGTGCTGCTGCGGTCCGTGTCCCCGCCAGGCCGACCGTCCCCACAGTTTACAACAGCGGACGCACTGTCAGCAACACCATTGACAGCCAAATAGCCCGTGAGTCCGTCAACTCCAGCAGAGTTAAGTGACCCCTCCTCACTGACATTCACCTTTTTAACTTCCCTTTTCTCACCACCATCCAGTATAAGACAGCGACAAGCTCGCTTAGTCTCTTGAAAAGCCGCATCATCGTCCACTACTGCGCTCCTTGCTCTACCGCCTCCTTGTCGGACTTCACCGGCGAATCTTCTGAACTGTTGGCTGCTTCGGATCTAAGACAACGTTTAATTCTCTTTAAAATTGGCGACAGCGGTTCTGTTTGTTTCCTCTCGCGATTCTCTACGGCCTGCCCTTCTACGTTATCCTTTTCAGAAGAAAGTCTTCTTTCCTAGGGCTTACCCACGACTCCCGGGGATTTTGCTGGCTTTAAGTCAGAGGTTCTTCCACTACTGCTTCCTTTCTGAATTTGGCACAGGTTCTGGTCTCTTCTTTGGTGATCTTGCTCGCACTTGAGAATGAGCAGCAATTTCTTCTGGGTGAGCAATGCTACGATTCCTTAAAGTTCTACCACAAAAGATTCATCCAATCCGTTTAACCCCACTGTTGATCTTGTGACACGGGGCAGCTCGGGAAGCAGCCATACTATGGCAAGTCCCTACCATACGGTCATCATGATCCACTCATTGGGAAACCTATATAACCAAAGATCTATCATTGCGGAAACACTGTCTTTTCCTTCTATTCTGAAGGGGACGGAGCTGGCTCTGGAACAGAGCTTATGCCTCAGGGCTTCAGGCTCTTGGCTTCAGCCACAGACAATACCAGAACCTCTTAAATTGCTCTCTTTTTCAGTGTTCACCTGGCATTTGATCCTCAAGCGTCATCACTGTTACTGTCCAGGTTACACTGAGACTTCAGGTATTAATTATGTATACAGTTGTACTACAACTTGGTATCAAGGTATTTCAACCAGGCTGCGAGAACCAACTGGCTCCCTAAGGTCCAAGGAGGAGGCTGAATCAGGCACAGTGATGCTCAGTCACGTGTTCTTCAGCTGTCCTGTCTGGAAGTACTGAAGGCTCCACTAGGCCGCCGCCGCACTGTGAAGTGTAACACGCCTACCCTTGAACTCACAGGCTCCTTTGCTTCAACTTTGTATTTTTGCGTGTGAGTAAAGAGCACACTGTGAGAGACTTTGGGAACCACCATGAATTACTCTCCTTCCTTTCTGCTTTGCTCTGGGATTTCCTAGACTCTGCCTTCCAGGGCCTGAAGTGCAGGCCACTGCCATTTCCTCCTGGGATCCAAACTAGGTAGGTCCTTCAGCTTGCAAGTAGAGACTTAACTCCTGAGCCATTTGTCCCTGCCTCAACTTGAAGGCAGGGATAACATTAATGAGCCACCATGCCTAGCTCTATTTCCTATTCTGGTGGAAAGAGTTGCGGGTCCCAGGCCCCGGAACCCCCGGCTCCACCATCCAGGACCTTGTTTGCTATTTTTGACTGTAGAGGATATCTTTGTGGTTGCAAATTTTCTTAGTTATAAGGTATATACATATACTTTTTTATTTATAGTGTATTTTTTTCCACTCACACAAACTTGATAGGTACCCCATTCCCCTCCCTCCATCCATCCCTGGATCCCCTTGCTCCCTCACTCCTTCCTTTCCCTCCCTCCCTCCCTTTTTCCCAGTCCCCCCACCCCCAGTTCCTGGAGCATCCTTTACTGTGGATGTCAAACTTCCATCTGGGTCCTCCTCTCTGATGAGGCATAAGGATTCAGTAGCATTGCCTAGAGCTCTTTCTTGCATTCCCTTTTGGTATAGGAACACTATTGTGGCTGTTTGTTGGGTCTGCCCAGGAATTACCCCAGGGCATAGCTGAGCACTTGGGACCAAAGATGGAGCTGAGAGCTAGTGTCCTGGGTGTAACCCTGATCACATTACAGAGAACCCTAATTGCCTTTCAGGAATTGACCTACCTTCCTTATTGAGATACGTCAAGCCTGACCTGTAGGGTCTGGATGTTGGGTTGACCTTTGACACAGTTGGTTGCCTGTTTTGCGCCCTGTGATTCTTTGTCTATATAAGCTGTTGTTACCCCCCCAATAAATCGAGATTTGCTCTGACAAACTCCCCATTGATTTCTGAGTCTCTGGGGAGTTGAGGCAGAGGAGTGGGTGGCTGGGCTTACCTATCTTTGTCCTGATGGTCTGGAGTCATCCCCTACTGTGTGTGTGTGTGGAGAGATACCACGTCGTGGGTGGAGAACTCTACAATCTGGTGCCCCTGTGTGAGGAACTTCCTAGATCAGATGAAGCGAATTGGGCCTCAAGGTAAGTTTCAACCCTTAGTATGGGTAACTCCAAAAACAAACGTGACCCAGTGCCAATTGAGATCTGTATTAAGAAGCCATGGTTTTGAAATTCCAGATCCCCGCATTGC
Organism: Typhlomys cinereus; assembly: GCA_023101885.1. NCBI lineage: Eukaryota > Metazoa > Chordata > Mammalia > Rodentia > Platacanthomyidae > Typhlomys > Typhlomys cinereus. Next base: position 47,383 of record JALPQD010000158.1, on the reverse strand, counting down.
CAACATTTGGCAAACAGCCCTTGAATTAACACCTTGGGCCCAATCCTCCAATATGCTTTCATGGGACACGTGGAATAAGATAGATGACATGCCAGAGAGCAAGAAAAAAATCTTAAAATATCGTCTCCCTTGGAATTTTATCCCACAGTCTCAGTGCTTAAGATATCACTCCTTCCTGATGCAATCCAGCGCCCACCAGAGACTAAGGTAGAGGCAGAGCAGACAAAGGGGAAGGAAGAGGAGGAGGAGCCACAGATGCTTCATACTCACCACGTGGCTCCAGGGTGCCTGAAGCCAAAAGCCAGCCATCCTGGGTGCCCCTCCGCTGAGCCATGGCAGGGTGGGGATTTTGCTGAGCCATGGCAGGTTGCGGGAAGCCATGAGGATGGTGGGCATGCCCCCCATTTGGGGGTTTCCACACTGGATGGTACCCCAGCACTGTGTGCGCACTGGGAACAGAGCACAGAGCTATGGGCCCCGGGAATGGCAGAGCCAAATAATGCTTGCCAGCCGTGGGAAACAAGGCGGCTTGTGGGGAAGCAGAGCCATGTGGAAACACAGCGGTGCATGGGGAGGCCGTGGGTGGGGCAAAATGCTTGGGAGCAGAGCGCAGAGTTGTCAGCCCCGGTGAGGGGGATGACCTACCTGCTGGTGAGTGCAGCGGCTCAGAGCTGCCCGCCCGAGGCAAGGAAGGGGGGGGCACCTGCTCCGAGAGCTCCAAAATGATGTGGGAAAGTGGCTGCCATGAGAAAGAGTGCCTGGCATGTGCGACTCCCTTTATCAACAGGAAGACGCTAAGTGGGATCTGAGAACAGGGAGCAGTTCCCTGGATCCATATTTAACTCTGCTCAAGGGAGAAAAGGGTAGAGACGATTTAGAGGAATATCTCCCCCATACGCCTTCACAAAAACCCATCCCAAATCTGGCACAGGCACACTGGCCCCCTCCAGGCTAGAGCAGGAAATCCAGAGCTGGAGCCCACATATGCTGAGGCATATCAAGTACAAGCCTATCCTGTTAACTTAAATCTAGGAGGCAATCGCCCCACAGTATGGTATTCTTGGGAAGCTAAGGATTTAAAAGAGGGTAGTTCTAGAAGATAGTCCAAATTCTCCTTGGGTCGAGGCCCTCCTTCAAGATTTAGCTCACCAACCCTGCACTTCTAAGGACTGGATGGACATGGACAGAGCGGTGCTCCCCAGCCCCACATTTATTAAGTGGGCAGCGCTATTTAGAGAAGAATGCAGAGTCCAAGCTGAGCGTAATCAAAATGCTTAGCCCCTGGTTGCAATCACTTTTGGAATGTTGTCGGGAACAGCAGATCAATTTTCTACTGAAATCAGCAGACTGCCATAGGAGCACCATACCAGGATCAAGTTCGTTTGGTAGGGTTAGTGGCATGGAAAAAGATAGATGAAGGTCTTTCTAAAGTGGCTCTAGCAGGCATTGTACAAAAACCTGGTGAGACCCTCCCCGAGTTCATTGACCAGGTGGAAAAAAGTCTCCGTCATAAACTTCCCCCAGGCCTCCTGTGGGAACAATTTACTAAATTGCTGGTATGGAAAGGGATAAACGGGGACCACAAAATAGCACGTGCAGGTCTTAAGGAGAGATCCGTGGGCACCTGGATTATTGCTTCACAAGATGCGGGGACTCAAAAACACCAGAGTCAGGTACTCATGGCAGCCTTGGAGATGTAGACAAAGGCACTGTCTGATGCTGTGACTCAGGCATTGGCCTTAAGGTTGGCACCTAGCCTGCAGGGCCAAGAAGGGAGGGGAATCAATGGAGTTTGTTTTTGTTGTGGCCAGATGGGGCATTTCAGAAGGAGTGTCCCCAGGTCGAGGAAAGGAAGCCGAGGGAGATAAAGGGGCTAAGCCCCCTACAACCCCATGCCCTAGGTGCCACAAAGGGTTTCACTGGAAAAAGACTGTAGATTGAGATTTGATCTGGAGGGCAAGCCTTTAAACTAGCTCTGGGGAAGCCTCCAGCCTCATTAGCCAAAGGAGGAGCATGGGGACCCTTACAAAGGGAAACCCCTGAGGATCTTAAATTAGACTGGTCTAGAAAGGAAAGGCCCCAAGCTCTTTGGACTATTCTCCTGGTAGAAGGTCTCTGTCCTAAAATGAGCATCTTTATTAATGGCAAACATTTCCACTGCCTTATAGACACCGGGGAAGATAGAATGGTCCTAAGGAAAGAGGAAGTTCTCCCATGTGGGGCTTAACAACTGGTCCAAAAGTTCTGGGAATCGGAGGGAATATTACGGTTAGAAGAAACGGCCTCTTGGGTGGTGTAACAGGATGCTGATGGTTCCAAAGGAGAAGTGCGACCCCTTGTGGTCACGGAGCTCAAGGCCAATTTACTAGGACAGGACATCCTGGGGCAAATGCAGGCCGTTTTGACTACTGATAATAGAGCCTTCTATGAGGACCTATTAGATCATGAGGAGGACTTTAGGTTTCCTGAGCTAATAAAAACAGTGCCTGAAAACAAGTTTTCTAACTTTCATAACTATTGGGGGGAAGACCCCAAAAGTTCCTCAGGTTCACCCCCAATTCTAAGGGCCACTCTCCCTTACAGTCCCCAGATTGAGTGGGAATCGGGCAAACTGGTCTGGGTGGAGCAATGGCCCCTATCCCAAGAAAAACTAAAGGCCCTAAGAGAAATAGTAGATCAACAGTTAAAACAAGGCCACATCCACCCATCTATGAGTGTGTGGAATACACCAGTGTTATCAAAAAGTCCTCTGGGAAATGGTGTATGTTACAAGATTTAAGGCTGATCAATGAACGGATAAAGCTGGTGGGCATCCCCCTTAGAGGAATTCCCTGACTAACAGCCATCCCCTCAGACTTTACTCTTCTGGTCATTGATCCTTCTTTTATAATATTTTTAAAATTTTTTTATTTATTATTTATTCAATTGTGCGTGTATGTGTGTGCATATGTATGTATGTATGTGTGTGTATGTATGTGTGTGTAGAACCACGGATGAATTCGGGAATCACCATGGACGCCTCCACCTCCTCCTTGTTTACTCTGCCCCGGGATTCACAGGCTCTGCCCTACCAGGACCAGAAACACAGGCTGCCCCTGCTTCCGCCTGGCATCTATACATGCAGTCTTGGATCTGAACTCAGGACCTTCTGCTTGCAAAGCAGAGGCTTAATCCCTGAGCCACCACTCGAGCCCCCCTGGTCATTGATCTTAAAGACTTTTTTTTTTTTCTATTCCACTGCACCCTGTGGACTGCGAAAAGTTTGCCTTTTCTGTTCCATTTATGAACTTTTCAGACCCCAACCAAAGGTATTAATGACTAGTGCTCCCACAAGGAATGGCAAATAGTCCAGCCTTTTGTCAGATTTATGTATGTAAACTGATTAAACTGTTGCTAAAAGATAAAGATATTCTTATATATGTCTATATGGATGATATTACCATTGGACATAGAGATCCAACTAAATTACAATCTCTTATACAAGAAGTGATTAAATATTTAAAAAGGGGAAATTTACATATTGCCCTTGATAAGGTCCAAAAGGTGCCTCCTTTCAAGGTTCTAGGAACCCATTTGACACTTACACGGTCATCACCTCTCAGACCATTCATAAATGTGTCTTACAATATTACTATCACTGATTTACAACAATAATTAGAGGTTCCCTCAAGTTCCTATAAAGGACTTAAAGAAAATCGTTCAAACCTGCAAGTCTTGTCAACCTTTTCTCCAAGTCCCACCTTTACAGGGACCTAATATGCTGTGGCAAACAGATGTTACTCATTATGCACCATTTGATAAACTTAAATATGTCTTTATTTCCATAGATACATTCTCTTAAGCATGTCGGACATCTGCACATACAGGAGAAAAGACAAAACATGCACAGTCACATTTTTTACAATGCTTTGCCACCCTAGGGTTACCCAACCAAATTAAGACAGATAATGGCTCTTGTTTTACTAGTCAAACTTTACAGAACTTTTTTGAGACTTGGCATATTACTCATACCACAGGAATCCCATATAATCCCCAAGGACAAGCCATTGTTGAAAGAAATGACCAATATTTAAAGGCCCAATTACAAAAACAAAAAGGGGGAGTAAGTGTTGGGCCCGCCCAGGATTTGCCCCAGGGCATGGCTGAGCACATGGGACTAAAGATGGCACTGAGGGTCTTGGGCATAACCTGATCACTTCACAGAGAGCCCTAATTGGCTTTCAGATATCTACCTGCCCCCTGTGCTGAGTGACATTGAACTTGACCATTAGCACCTGTAGGATGTCTTGACCTTGTGATACAATTGGATGCCTGTTTCGTGCCTTGGTGGCCTTTGTCTATAAAGTTCCTTTTCTCCCCCCAATAAAGAGATATCTGCTTCTGACAATCTCCCTGTCCTGTGTCAAGTCTCTGGGGGTAGAGGTGGAGGTGGGGACGGCTGGAACCTGTTTTCATCATAGCCAGCAGCTGTGTGTTTGAGTGAGTGAATGGATGCGTGAGTGGGAACTGGTTCCCACAAGTAAGCCTACACCAACAGCTAGAGTTGGCATTATTTACCATCAACATTTTCAAAAATTTCAAAATTTTCAAAAAGGACAACTTGAATCGAGATTCCAAAGACACTGGGGAAGTCTATCCACTAAACCTTCTGTTTAAGGTGCATTGGAAGGACCCCCTAACTGGGCATTAGAGGGGACCTGATCCCTTGATTACTATGGGACAAGGATTTGGATGTTTCTTCTCAATTAGAGAGTCTTCCCCTATATGGATTCCGGCAAGGAATCTCAAATTCTATCCACAGGGGAATCCTCATGAAGGAGACCCAAAAGAATCATCCCCAGACTAACAAACTAAGCCAAGGTGTAAAAAGCCTTTGAGGCAGTTTTCTTTGCTTTTTCTCTTCAGAAACTATCCATGGTGTGCTCAAGGAAGATGCCAACCATAATCCTTATAGGCTTGACCTAACATAAGATGGCCTGATTGATACCTTTCCTAAACCAAGGTGGAGTTGATCTGGGTTTGACCTAACATCTAGAAAGACTTGTTCTTTTAATAATTATATAATTTAAGTGTTTCCTCAGCATATCTCTCAGCAGCGCTCCATCAATGAGACCATGCTACAAATGTTTATGGCCCTTGTACATCCATGCCATAGCCTCCCCTAGAGATGTGATTCAAGCTTGGAGCCTCGTAAGGCCTTGGTCTAATCTACTAGCCACATATCCTGGCATGCCTTCCAGAGGAGAGGTCCTTCCAGGGCTGGCAGTCAATGATGGGTAAAACTCCACATGAGGGTGGTGACCAACCCAAGCCAGGAGCAGTCCATTATGCTGGACCCCCTCTGAAGTGAGGTCAACAAGGTCAGAGCAAAAGAGGCACTCTGGCTCCCGCTGGCTGCCACAAAGGATGGATACATAGGAATGACAGACCAGGCAGGCCTGTATGGGCTGCATGCAACTTCCCCGAGCTACCTGCTGCCATGCCTGGCGCTGATGCCAACTGCCTAACTGAGAAGACCAACCGAGACAAGACAACCCTGAAAGCTCATGCTGGGACAAATGGGACATTGGACATATGTGTAGTTATTTGTAAAATACAGTCTCTACTAAAACAAAAAGAGGGAGATGTTGGGCCCCCCCAGGAATTACCCCAGGGCATAGTTGAGCACATGGGACCAAAGATGGAGCTGAGAGCTAGTGTCCTGGGTGTAACCCTGATCAAATTACGGAGAACCCTAATTGCCTTTCAGGAATTGACCTACCTTCCTTATTGAGATACGTCGAGCCTGACCTGTAGGGCCTGGATGTTGGGTTGACCTTTGACACAGTTGGCTGCCCATTTCACGCCCTGTGGTCCTTTGTCTATATAAGTTGTTGTTACCCCCCCCAATAAATCGAGATTTGCTCTGACAAACTCCCCATCCGTTTCCGAGTCTTTGGGGTGTTGAGGTAGAGGAGTGGGTGGCTGGGCTTACCTATCTTTGTCCTGACAGCCTGGAGTCATCTCCTACTGTGTGTGTGTGTGGGGGGGGGGTAGAGAGATGCCACGTCATGGGTGAAGAACTCTACAACTGTTAATCCCTTGCCTCTAAGCATCCTAGTGCCTGTGATCCATGTTAGACTTTGGGGGTCAATGATCTGTTGGTCATTGCACAGGTCATGCAAAGTCCTATTATGATTACTTTGGCCTTAACTTGTGTGGAGTATCTTCCATGTCATAACTCCTCCCCATCTTTAGGCTCTTACAATCTTACTGCCCCCTCTTCTGCAAATTTCCCTGAGCTTTAGGATGGGGAGAGATTAGACTGGCCTGGTTCCTGGTGATTAATGTAGGGTCTCTGATGTTCTGAATTATTTTTTTTTCTTTTTTCCAGTTTTGCTGTTCCTGCACTGCCCTTGTCTCCATTCTGATGGGTATTGGAAGCCACCTCTGAGCCAAAGACAAAAAGCTGTTAAAATAGAGTCTCATTAAAAGAGTAAATTCAAAGGTAGATGGAATAAAAGTAGACTATGGTGAGGTGGGCTAGTCTCCCATTTGCAGGATGGTTACCTTTTATCTGTCTGACTGGTGAGATCAAACTACCCTTAGTTGCAAGTGACAAGGAAGGAAAGTCTGTGAGATTAACCAGATGTCTCATTACTTACTTGCAGTACTTGATAGTGGCCTATTTTCTGTGCTGTAACATGATCCTCTCTCTCCTTGTTTCTGGCGGGGCCCTCCTTCCCCTTCCCTCCTATTTATAATCTTTGTAATTACTGTAGGTATTACAGAGATTTGTCTTTGAGTATGTCATTAAGTGGGTTTGGTACTAGGATCCACCTATTTGGGAGTACATACGGCACTTAATTTTCTGTATCTGGGATACTTCACTCAATATAATTGTTTCTAATTCCATCCATTTTCCAGTAAATTGCATTAATTCATCTTTTTTTGATGGCTGAGTAGTATTCCATTGTATAAAAATGTGCCGCATTTTCCTTATCCACTCATCAACTGTTGGGCATTTGGGTTGATTCCATGACTTTGCTATTGTAAACAATGCTGCTATGTACATAGTCGTGCTTGTGCTATCGAGATGAATTTTTGCTGTATGGGGGATTATTCCCAAAAGTGGAATAGCAGGGTCATATGGCATTTCAATCTTTAACTTCTTTAAGAATCACCAGATGGCTCGCCAGAGTGGTTGTATGAGCCTGCATTCCCACCAGCAGTGTAGGAGAGTTCCCTTCTCTCCATATCCTCTTCAGCATTTGGTGTTGTTTGTATTGTGGATTTTTTCCATCCTGACCGGGGTGAGATGATATCTCAGGGAGGTTTTGGTTTGCATTTCCCTGATGACTAAGGATGTGGAGCATTTTAAAAAGATATTTGTTAGACATTTCAATTTTGTCCCTGGTAAAGTTTCTTTTAAGTTCCGAGGCCCATTTTTTAATTGGGTCATTTGTTTCCTTGGTGTTTAGTTTTCTAAGTTCTTCGTGCACTCTGGATAATAGAGCTCTATCAGATATGTGGTTAGTGAAAATTTTCTCCCATTCTGTGGGTTGCCTTTGTGCTCAGGTTATAATTTCTTTATCTGATCAGAAGCTCTTTAATTTCATAAGATCCCATCTGTTGAGTGTTGGTTGTATTGACTGTGCTATTGGATGTCTGTTTAGGAACTGTTGGCCTAGTCCAATCAGCTCCAGGGAGTTCTCTACTGTAAGGTTTTTACAGTCTCTGGCCTATCATTTATGGGGTTAATTCCTTCAGTGGGAGATTTTTTTTCTTGGGTTTTGTTTCTCATGGATTTGCACTTTCACTTGGGCATTGTCTTTTTATCTCTTAAGACCTTCTTTCAATTTCTGTGTGTTTTTGACTGAACTGAATTAGTTGGCCTGTAGCAGCGCCTCCTCTGACTGGCTGGTGGGAGGAGCTGGGACTAGTGGGTTACCTGGGGCTTGGGGATAAGCAAGGGGTGCTTACCTGGGGCGCAGTGTGTCCTGGCTGGACTGCACATCTGGGTGGGTGGGAAAGAGGAGAGGTGCCGCTGGTGGGCATACTTAACTTAGGGAGCTGGGGAGAGGCCCAGGGGTCCTCCTGGCTGGGAGCAGCCCCTGCTCCAACTGGCTAGTGGGAGGAGCTGGGATTAGTGGGTTACCTGGGTTTGGGGGGGAGGTGAGCAAGGGATGCTTACCTAGGGCACATTGTGTCTTGGCTTGACTGCTCTTGACCTGGCAGGTGGGAAAGGGGAGAGGTTCTGGTGGTGGGTGCACTTAACCTGGGGAGCTGGGGAGTGGGGTTGTGATTTTTAATCCAAGTTTATAATCTGTGTCTCTTGATTGGTGAGGTAATTCCATTGACATTTAATGTTATAATGAAGAAATTATTTTTAATTCCAGACACTTTTTATGTTCAGTGTCTTTCATAAGTATATTATTTGGCATTTAATTTAGGTTTTGGTGGTATTGTACTTCCCTTCTGTCCTCCTGGATATGTTTGTTTTTTTTTCTTCAAGCTTGAGTATCATTTCTAGCATTTTTTGAAGGTGGTTTGGTAGACATGTAAGCCTTCAAGTTGTCTTTGTGCTGGAAAACTTTTCTTTCCCCCTCAATCATGACAGATAGTTTTGCCGGGTATATCAGCCTACGTTAATATTTTTGCTCATTCAATATTTGAAGTAAGTCTCTCCAGGCTCTTCTTGCTTTTACCGTTTCCATTGAGAAGTCATTTGTTATTTTAATAGGTTTACCTTTAAAAGCGACTTTTTTTCCCCTTGAATCTCTCAGTACCATTTCTTTGTCTTGAATCCGTGGAGTGTTTTGACTATTTTTTGCTGTGGCAAGTTTCTGTTTTGGTCATATCTGTTTGGGGTGCAGAATGCCTCTTGTATTTGGATGGTCCTCCCTTCCTTTAGATGAGGAAAATTTTCCTTGATGATAATTTGAAAAATTTCCTCAGGTGTGGTATTTTGGAATATTCTAGTATTCCATGAATGCACATGTTAGGCTTCTTCAGGGTGTCCCATAACTCTTGAATATTTCTCTCAAGTGTTTTTTTGGCTTTAACAACCTCTTTCATTGATCTGGTTAACTTTTCCACTTTGTTTTCAAGATCTGAAGTTCTATTTTCTGCTTTATTAGTTCTGCTAATAAGATTCTCTTTGAGTTCTGGGTTGAAGTTCAATTTGAAACTCTGCCTGAGACTGTTTTAACTGCTCTATGCCTATTTTTGTTTCTTGTTCTGTTTTTCTCAACTCCTCCAAGTGTCTGTTGTGTTCCTGTTCAAAGTGATGCGGTTATTTAACTCCTCCCGGATTTCCTTTTTCATAGTATTGATCATAGTAATGATCATGCTTTGAAAGTCGTTATCTTGGGCCTGGCTTTCTTGGGTATTTCTGTGAATTTGTTCTGGTTGGAATCATCATTATGGGGTTAATTCTTTTGGTGGGAGATTGGTCTTCTTGGGTTTTGTTTCTCATGGATCTGCACTTTGACTTGAGCATTGTTGTTTTGTCTTTTAAGATCTTTCAGTTTCTGTGTGTTTTTGACTGAACTGATTGAGTTGGTATTACTACTCTCAGGCAGTTACTACTAGTGTTTGCCTTGGAGTTGAGTATGTTTGTCTGTTGTTATTGTTATTTCCTAGATGATGCTATTAAACTGTTAGTACATCAATTAAGTCAGGTTTAGTGGACAGGAGTGAATACTAGTATGGTAGTACACTTTTACGATTTAGTACCTTGGTGATACGTGAAGGTGAGTGGTATAATCACTGAAGTTGCATATATTTTGGGGGTGGCTATATGGAAAAGTTAATCTACAGTGATTAATAATTGAAAGTAGCAGGATGGTAAAAAGGGGTTTACTTTGCGCTGGATGTGGACAATCTCTCCCATGTGATAGGATGATTTTAGAGGACTTCAAATATATGGCCTTTGTCCCTTAGAGCTTTACTTGGATTTTCTTTGGACTCTGTTGAATTCTGGGGAAGCAGTGTCTCCTTCCTGGATCATGAGTGTCCCGGGCTGGTGGATAGGGTGGCTTTGTCTATTTTATGGAGGTTCAGGTCTCTGTGACATACCAAGTTGCCCCTTTTGGGCTACCCCACTGATAGGGGCATTTCCTTTCACTCATCCAGCTTTAGTCCCTAAGGATTCCACTGTATGTTCTAATCTGTCTTGAGTTCCTCTATAGTTTATGGGGGTCCTGTTGATATGTCACTCATTATGCAGGTCTGGTAAGGACAAGTCTCACTGCAGTGAATTCCTGGATGCAAAGCAGTCCTACCTTGAATGGAATGTCTTGTCAAATGATGGACCTTCCCATCTTTAGGCTCTTATAATCTCACCACCCCCTCTTCCACAGGTTCCCTAAGCCTAAGGATGTGGAGAGATTAGGTTTGCTGATTCTGGGTGAACACTGCTGGGTCCTCAGCATTCTTCTTTTTTGGCTGACTGTTGTTGTCCACTTCACTGCTCTTCTACTGACTTAGGCTCCACCTTGTCAGGGTGTTGAGATTCTTTACTTCTGTTGTAGCAGACCTCTTGGTTGCTTACTTTGTATTTTCATGTGTGGGTCTGAGAACAGGCACTCAGATCCTCTTGCTTGCAATGCAAAGGCTTTGAACACTGAGTCATCCCCAGTGTGTGTGTGTGTGTGTGTGTGTGTGTGTGTGTGTGTGTGTGTGTAACCATGTAGACCAGGATGATACAGAATTCTTTCAGCAATAATGAGATAATACCTTTTGTCATACAAAGGTATGATAGTTAAGTCTGGGTGTCAACTTGATACACCTGGTATTAACTATGATTGGCTGAGATCACACCTGGAAAGATCAACTGAGACTACCTGAAAGGATTATACCTACCCTAGGTCCCATCAGAACCTCCATAAGTATCATAGGAACCTTCCAGTAATGGACCATATAAAAGATAACCACCAAAGAGAAGTGATGCTATTCTAGCTGTGCTAGGAATTGCTCTTCCTTCTGGCTGCCTGGTTTCTTAATTTCTTCAACACTCTAGCCTTCTAACCCTTCAAATCTTTGACTAGACTAAAGACTCTCTAGGAATACTCTAGCCTTCAGTCATCATCTATTTGACTACTGGACTGAGCAGGTACTGGCAGCCATTGTAGGACTACTTTGGCCATATCTGTAAGCCAACTCTCTCAAAATTGTTGCAGCTTGCCTGCATAGTTGCTGATAAATGACCATCAAACAGCTTAAGGGAACAAGGGATTTATAGTCTGTAGTCAAGCTTGACAGTAGAGAATGCATCAACACCAGGGCCGAGGAATTTGCCACACCATCTCTACATAATGGCTGAGAGAGGAACAATCCTTACTTGCCAGACCAGAATGTCTGGCCAAGTGTACACAAGGATACCCACTCTCTCAACCAGCTGTCTGTATTTTATTCAGGGCCTAATCCTATCCCATCAGCTAGACAATCTCCTGCAGGTCTGCTCTGGCCTAACTCAACCACTAACTTTTTATAAATGTGCTCAGAGCTCAAACCCTCAATTGTCAAGTTGATACCTATGCCCAGCTAGGATGAAAGATAACCACTGTGACAACTTCTATTGTAGATTTTTCTAATGTTTGAATTTCATTCAGAAGCATTTGCAAAGTATTTATTTTCATAATCTTTTGTACAATACTTATTCTATTTGTAAAAATCTTGTGGACTATAAAAATAGTTTCTTATCAGCATTATCTTCCCACCCTCCTGATCTATTAATATGCCAAAGTTTATCTGTTCTGTTAGCCCACATCGAGGTTGCTATATTTTGAGTAAGATACAGAATGACAAACATATGATTTAACTATGTATGCAGGAGTTTCTGATGGCAATATAGTTGAGATTGTAATTGCTCATTTCTCAGTTTATACTAATATTAGCACCCTGCTAGAATCCAAGTTTCCACACTTTCATTGAAGGGGCATGTGCGTGTGTGTGTGTGTTCATAGCCATGTCACTTTCAAAATCTTATTTGCCAATTAGATATATTTTATAGTGAAATATTTGTTGAAATATTTTGTCTATTTTTATGCTAAAATAAAGCTTAATTGGAGTATGGTTTATGTAAAAAATGCAAATAGTTAAAGGTGAACATTAAGGAAATTTGAAAATACAACATACCCAAATAACCACTACCCAAGGAGACTGAAATTTCTTTCATGATGCTTGGTAGATATGTAAATTACTTGTTCCATTCCTGTGATAAAATTAAGTTCCCATGCTAGCGGGCAGCCCAAGAAGGGGTCCCAAGTTATGCCACTGAGTTCTGAACTTTCAGTAGGATAGAGGACTTACAGGAAGGTTCAGTGGCCACATAAATGGATGCTCTGGGGATGGAAGGGAAGAAGTGGTAGGCAGTGGGAGAGAGGGAGGGGCAGAGGAAGAGTACAATGGGGGACAACAGCAGGAGGGGAAGGGACAGAGAGGAGGAGGTTACTTATTGAGTTTGTACAATTAAGCAAAAATAAAATGTGCAATAAACAAAATCAATATAAGGAAGGAAGAGTTATTTTGGTATACAGTTCCAAAAGATGCAGTTCATTATGTTCCCACCCTCCTTAGGTGGCTGGTCACATTGTATCTACAGTGAAGAAGCAGACAGTAATGCTTGTGTTTAATTCATTCATTCCATTATATTGAGTCTGGGACTCCATCCACATTTAGGATGGGTCTTTCATCTTAATTAACCTAATCTAAAAGATCCTTAATGGGCATTCCCAGTTACCAATGTGAAAAGATGGTTAAACAAATGGAACTGAAATGAAAAGTGGTAGTTATACTAATATCTGACAAAGTAGATTTGAAACCAAAATTATTCCAAAAGGATATAGAAGGTTACTTCATATTGACCAATGAAAATGTTCTCCAGGAAGATACAACAATCTTAACTGGCCCTTGAGGCATTGCACATTTGACTGCATTGACTAACATGTGTGTTAGTAGGTGATACAATGAAAGAAGCTATGTATTATACTTGTGTTCTGACCTATGAACATTTGAATGATTAGTAGCCTAACACCACTAGTGCCTGTCAACCCCCTGAATTCCAATAACCATATACTTAGAGCATAAGAGGCTTCTCATACACCAGATTCTATTTGATCATATTATGGACAGCTTCCCCTAGACTGGACTTCATAGATTCACACCATAAATTTGGTTTCATAGCAGATTGGAAAAACTACTGATATTTAAAAGTATTGTGGATTCTTGAGCTCTTATTTATAAGTTTGCATGGAAGCCTAACTTGATTAAGACAGTCATATTGTGTGTTACTATAAGTTTGAGTATTTTAAATGCCTAATATAAGTGAGATCATGTCATATTTATCTGTCTTTAACTGGCTAATTTAATTTCCCATAGTGTCTTCACATGTAAGAGGATGCTCCTACCTTTAAAAGACTATATAATGAGGTATTGTATGTATATAACATTTCCTGTATCCATATTTATCCAAGAGTGAAACTCATGTTTCTACATTTTGACTGATGATGCAATGAAAATGAAAGTATAAATATGTCTTACTAACACTAACTCATTATTTAACTGAGTCACCTAACTTCTTTTCTGTTGAGTTGTGGAGGGTTTCTAAATTATTGTAGCATTAATCCCACATCCAATACATTTTTTATTATTATTTCCGCTCATAAAAACTTAGTAGGTACACCGGTTCCCTCCCTCCCTTCTCCTCCCCCTGACCTCCCTGCTCCCTCTCCCCTCACCCTTCCCTCCCCGTCCCCCAGTGCCCCCCCCCCCCCAATCCCCGGAGAATCCTTTAATGTGCATGCCAGACTCTCTTCTGGGCCCTCGTCTCCGATGACGTACAAGGACCCAGTGACATTTCCCTGAACAGTTTCCTGTGTCCCCTTAAGCATAGGAACACTACTGTGGCTATCAATCCCTTGCCTCCAAGGATCTTGGTGCCTTTAGCAAATGCTAGACTTTGTGGGATCAATAGTGTATTGGACATTGCGCGGGACATGCAAAGTCCAATTATTGTTTCGGCCCTAACTTGTGTGGACTGTCTTGCATATCATTGCTCCTCCCATCCTTGTGTGCTTACAATCTTACCACCCCCTCTTCCGCAAAATTTCCCTAAGCTTCAGGATGGGGAGAAAATAGGCTGGCCTAGTTCTATGTGGTGATAGAGAGTCTCTGAAGTTCTGGATTATAGTTTGTTGATTTTCTTTTGCAGTTTTGCTGCTCCTGCAATGCCCTTCACTCTATCCTGATGGGCATTGTATGTCACCCCCTGGACAGAGACAAAAAGCTGTTGAACTGGAGTCTTGTTATAAGAGCACGTTCAAATGTAGATGTAATAAAAGTGGGAAACCACAGTGAGGGAGGGGTCAATCATCCATTTGCAAAATGGTTACTTTTTATCTGCCAGACTATATGCCCTCCCCTTCTGGTGAGATCATACTGCCTCAGTTGTAAATGATCAGGAACCAAAGTCTGTGAACTTAACCAGATGTCTCATTACTTACTTGCAGTCCTTGATGGAGGCCTATTTTCTCTGCTGTAACATGGTCCCCTCTCTCCTTTTTTCTGGTGTGGCCCTCCTGCCCCATCCCTCCTGTTCATAATCCTTGCAATTACTGTAGGTATTAAATAGATTTGAGTGTCTCAAGGTGGGCTGGGTGGGTTTGGTACTAGGAGCCACCTATTAGGGAGTACATATGGCACTTAATTTTCTGGGTTTGGGATACTTCACTTAATATAATTGTTTCTAATGACATCCATTTCCCGCCAAATTCCAGTAATTCATCATTTTTCATGGCTGAGTAGTACTCCATTGTATGGATGTACCATCTTTTTCTTATCCACTCGTCAACTGTTGGACATTTGGGTTGATTCCATGACTTTGCTATTGTCAACAATGCTGCTATGAACATGGTCGTGCTTGTGCTATTAAGGTGAATTTTTGCTGTATGTTGGGTTATTCCCAGAAGTGGAATAGCAGGGTCATATGGGATTTCAATCTTTAATCTCTTTAAGAATCTCCAGACGACTCGCCAGGGTGGCTGTATGAGCCTGCACTCCCACCAGCAATGTAGGAGAGTTCCCCTCTCTCCACATCCTCTCCAGCATTTGGTGTTGTTTGTTTTGTGGATTTTTGCCATCCTGACTGGGGTGAGATGATATCTCAGGGAAGTTTTGATTTGCATTTCCCTGATGGCTAAGGAAGTGGAGCATTTTTTAAGATATTTGTTAGACATTTTAATTTCATCCCTGGTAAAGTTTCTTTTAAGTTCCAGGGCCCATTTTTTAATTGGGCCATTGGTTGCCTTGGTGTTTAGTTTATTAAGTTCTTTGTGCACTCTGGACAGTAGAGCTCTATCAGATATGTGGTTAGTGAAGATTTTCTCCCATTCTGTGGGTTGCCTTTGAGCTCGTGTTACAATCTCTTTATCTGAACAGAAGCTCTTTGATTTCACAAGATCCCAACTGTTGAGAGTTGGTAGCAGTGACTGTGCCATTGGATGTCTGTTTAGGAACTGTTGGCCTAGCCCAATCAGCTCAAGGGAGTTCCCTATCCTTTCAACTATGGTTTTTATAGTCTCTGGCCTTATATCAAGGTCCTTGATCCATTTGGAATTAAGTCTTGTACATGGTGACAAGTATGGGTCCAGCTTTAATCTTCTGCATGTGGAGATCCAGTTTTGCCAGCACCATTTGTTGAAGATGCTGTTCTTTTTCCATTGGATTCTTTGGTTCCCTTCGTCAAAGATCAAATGGCTGTATTTTTGTGGGCTTATATCTGGGTCTTCAACCCTTATCCATTGATCTGTGTGTCTATTTTGGAGCCAGTACCAGGCTGTTTTTGTAACTATGAATTTGTAGTATAGACTAAGGTTTGGTATGGTGATACGTCCAGCATTGTTTTTGTTACTCAGGATTGTCTTTGCTATCCTGAGTCTTTTGTGCCTCCACATGAATTTTGAGATTGTTTGGTCAACTTCTTTAAAGAATTGCTTTGGGATTTTAATTGGTATAGCATTGAATTTGTATATTGCCTTTGGTAGGATGGTCATTTTTACGATGTTGATTCTGCCAATCCAGGAGCACGGGAGGTCTTTCCACCTTCTGGTGTCTTTTGCAATTTCTTTCTTTAGGGTTTTAAAGTTTTCATTGTAAAGGTCTTTTACCTCCTTGGTTAGGTTTATACCAAGGTATATCATTTTTTTTAGGGACTATAGTAAATGGGATTGTTTCTCTCAGGGCTTTTTCACTTCTTTCATTCTGGGCATATAGGAAGGCCACTGATTTTTGTACATTTATTTTGTATCCTGCCACCCTGCTGAACTTCTCAATTAGTTCCAGGAGCTTCCTGGTGGAGTTTTTGAGATCACTCAGATATAAGATCATGTCATCTGCAAATAGGGGTAGCTTGACTTCTTCCTTGCCGATTTGAATCCCTTTTATGCCCCTTTCTTGTCTTATGGCTTCAACTAAGACTTCAAGTACAATATTGAATAGAAGTGGTGAGAGTGGACAGCCTTGTCTAGTTCCTGATTGAAGTGGGAATGTTTCCAGTTTTCCCCATTGAGTATAATCCTTGCTGTGGGCTTGTTGTATACAGCTTTTATTATATATATTTTTTAGAAGCATTTTTTATTTTATATACATTTTTTATTATTATTTCAGCTCATACAAACTTAATAGGTACACCAGTTCCCTCCCTCCCTCCTCCTCCCCCTGAACCCCCTGCTCTCCCTCCCCTCACCCCTCCCGCCCCATCCCCCCCGTGCCTCCTGCCTCAATTCCCAGAGTACTTTCTTGTGCATGCCTGATTCTCCTCTGGGCCCTCCTCTCCGATGACGTACAAGGACCCAGTGGCATTTCACTGAACGCTTTCCTGTGTTCCCCTTAAGCATACGAACACTACTGTGGCTGTCAATCCCTTGCCTCCAAGGATCTTGGAGATGCTAGACTTTCTGAGGTCAATAGTGTGTTGGACATTGCGCCGGGCAGGCAATGTCCAATTATGATTGCTTCAGCCCTAACTTGTGTGGAGTATCTTGCAAATCATTGCTCCTCCCATCCTTGTACTCTTACGCTCTTACCGCCCCCTCTTCCGCAAATGTCCCTGAGCTTCAGGATGGGGAGAGATTAGTCTGGCCTAGTTCTAGATGGTTGATATAGAGTCTCTGAAGTTCTGGATAGTGGTTCATTGATTTTCTTTTGCAGTTTTGTTGCTCCTGCAATGCCCTTCACTCCATCGTGATGGGCACTGTATGTCCCCCCCTGGCCAGAGACAGAAAGCTGTTAAACTGGAGTCTTATTATAAGAGCACATTCAAGGGTAGATGTAATACTTATACCCAAAAGTGGAATCGCAGGGTCATATGGCATTTGGCAATGGGAAGGGTCAATCACCCATTTGCAAAATGGTTACTTTTTAATCTGCTGGACTATAAGCTCTCCCCTTCTGATGAGTTCATACCCCCTTAGTTGTAAATGATCAGGAACGAATGTCTGTGAACTTAACCAGGTGTCACATTACTTTCCTGCAGTCCTTGATGGAGGCCTATTTTCTCTAGTGTAACATGGTCACTTCTCTCCTTGTTTCTGGTGTGGCCCTCCAACCCCATCCCTCCTGTTCATAATCCTTGCAATTACTGTAGGTAATACATAGATTTAACTATGAGTGTCTCAAGATGGGCTGGGTGGGTTTGGTATTAGGAGCCACCTATTAGGGAGTACATACGGTGCTTAATTTCCTGGGTCTGGGATACTTCACTTAATATAATTGTTTCTAATGACATCCATTTCCCGCCAAATTCCAGTAATTCATCATTTTTCATGGCTGAGTAGTACTCCATTGTATGGATGTACCACCTTTTCCTTATCCACTCATCAACTGTTGGACATCTGGGTTGATTCTATGTCTTTGCTATTGTAAACAGTGCTGCTATGAACATGGTCGTGCTTGTGCTATCGAGGTGAACCTCTGCTGTATGTGGGGTTATTCCCAAAAGTGGAATCGCAGGGTCATATGGCATTTCAATCTTTAATCTCTTTAAGAATCTCCAGACGGCTTGCCAGAGTGGTGTATGAGCCTACACTCCCACCAGCAATGTAGGAGAGTTCCCCTCTCTCCACATCCTCTCCAGCATTTGTTGTTTGTATTGTGGATTTTTGCCATCCTGACCGGGGTGAGATGAAGTTTTGATTTGCATTTCCTTGATGGCTAAGGAAGTGGAGCATTTTTTAAGATATTTGTTGGACATTTTAATGTCATCCCTGGTAAAATTTCTTTTAAGTTCCAGGGCCCATTTTTTAATTGGGCCATTGGTTTCCTTGATGTTTAGTTTTCTAAGTTCTTTGTGCACTCTGGACAGTAGAGCTCTATCAGATATGTGGTTAGTGAAGATTTTCTCCCATTCTGTGGGTTGCCTTTGAGCTCGTGTTACAATCTCTTTATCTGAACAGAAGCTCTTTGATTTCACAAGATCCCAACTGTTGAGAGTTGGTAGCAGTGACTGTGCCATTGGATGTCTGTTTAGGAAATGTTGGCCTAACCCAATCAGCTCCAGGGAGTTCCCTATCCTTTCAACTATGGTTTTTATAGTTTCTGGCCTTAAATCAAGGTCCTTGATCCATTCAGAATTAAATCTTGTACATGGTGACAAGTATGGGTCCAGCTTTAATCTTCTGCATGTGGAGATCCAGTTTTGCTAGCACCATTTGTTGAAGATGCTGTTCTTTTTCCATTGGATTCTTTGAGCCCCTTTGTCAAAGACCAAATGGCTGTAACTTTGTGGGCTTATATCTGGGTCTTCAATCCTTATCCATTGATCTGTGTGTCTATTTTGGAGCCAGTACCAGGCTGTTTTTATAACTATGGATTTGTAGTATAGACTAAGGTTTGGTATGGTAATACCTCCAGCATTGTTTTTGTTACTCAGGATTGTCTTTGCTATCCTGGGTCTTTTGTGCCTCCATATGAATTTTGAGATTGTTTGGTCAACTTCTTTAAAGAATTGCTTTGGGGTTTTAATTGGTATAGCATTGAATTCGTATATTGCCTTTGGTAGGGTGGTCATTTTTACGATGTTGATTCTGCCAATCCAGGAGCATGGGAGGTCTTTCCACCTTCTGGTGTCTTCTGCAATTTCTTTCTTTAGGGTTTTAAAGTTTTCATTGTAAAGGTCTTTTACCTCCTTGGTTAGGTTTATACCAAGGTATTTCATTTTTTAGGGACTATAGTAAATGGGATTGTTTCTCTGAAGGCTTTTTTACTTCTTTCATTCTGGGCATATAGGAAGGCCTCTGACTTTTGCACATTTATTTTGTATCCTGCCACCCTGATGAACTTCTCAATTAGTTCCAGGAGCTTCCTGGTGTTGTTTTTGGGATCACTCAGATATAAGATCATGTCATCTGCAAATAGGGATAGCTTGACTTCTTCCTTGCTGATTTGAATCCCTCTTATGTCCCTTTCTTGTCTTATGGCTTCAGCTAAGACTTCAAGTGCAATATTGAATAGAAATGGTGAGATTGGACAGTCTTGTCTAGTTCCTGATTGAAGTGGGAATACTTCCAATTGTTCCCCATTGAGCATAATCCTTGCTGTGGGCTTGTTGTATACAGCTTTTATTATATTGATGAAGGTTCCTTCCATTCCTACTGTCTCTAGCGTTTTGATCATAAAAGGCTGTTGGATCTTGTCAAAAGCTTTTTCAGCATCTATCGAGAGTACCATGGGGTCTTGGACTTTGGACTGGTTTACATGATGAATTACATTTATTGATTTGCGAAGTTGAACCAACCTTTTGTGCCAGGGATGAAGCTTACTTGGTCCCCATGAATAATGTTTTAAATATGTTTTTGAATCCGATTTGCTAAGACTTTGTTGAGAATCTTTGCGCCTGTGTTCATCAGAGAGATTGGCCTATAGGTTTCTTTTTTAAGTGAGTCTTTATTAGGTTTTGGGATTAAAACGATATTAGCTTCGTAGAAGGAATTTGGTAGTGTTCCTTCCTTTGCTATTTGATGGAACAATTTAAGGAGTATTGGTGTTATTAACTCCTTAAATGTCTGGTAGAACTCTATGCTGAATCCATCTGGTCCAGGACATTTTTTGGTGGGAAGATTCGCGATTACTTCCTCAATTTCCTTATATGTTATAGGACTATTTAAATAATTCACAACTTCTTGATTCAATTTAGGTAGGTTGTGTTTACTTAGAAATTCATCCATCTCTTTTGTGTTGTCAAACTTCACAGAGTATAAGTTTTTGAAATATGATGTTATAATTCTCTGGATTTCTTGTGTATCAGTCGTGATAACTCCATGTTCATTTCTAATTTTGTTAATTTGGGTTTTCTCTCTCCTGCTTTTGGTTAATTTAGCCAGGGGTGTATCAATCTTTTTCAACCAGCTTTTTGACTGTTTAATTTTTTCTATTGTTTTCTTAATCTCGATTTCAGATATTTCTCCCATTATTTTGCTAATCTCCTCTCTTCTACTACTTTTGGGATCAGATTGCTCTAGTTTCTTTAAAGCTTTAAGCTGCATTTTTAAGGTGTTTATTTCTTATGTTTCCATTTTTTTGATGTAGGCATTAAAAGCTATGAACTTACCTCTTAGAACAGCTTTCATTGTGTCTCAGAGATTTTGGTAAGCTGTATTTTCGTTATCATTCACTTTCAGGAAATCTTGAATTTCCTTTTTAATTTATTCCTGAATGCAGTTCTCATTCAGCATCATATTGTTAAGTTTCCAGGATTTAGTGTATTTTCTCTTGTTTGATGTGTTGTGGATGTCCAGCTTTAGGCCGTGGTGGTCTGATAGGGCACAGGGTAGAATTTCAACTTTTTTGTATATGTGTAGATTCATTTTGTGGCTCAATATGTGATCTATTTTGGAATAAGTTCCGTGTGCTGCTGAGAAAAATGTGTATTCTTTGGTACGTGGGTGAAAAGTTCAATAGAGATCTGTCAGTTTCATTTCTTTCAGGGTTTGATTAAGTTCCAAAGTGTCTCTGTTAAGCTTTTGACTTCTTGATCTATCCCATGTTGAGAGGGTGGTGTTGAAGTCCCCAAGAATTATCGTTTGAGGGTCGATTTCTCACTTTAGACGCTGTAGGGTTTTCTTAATGAATGTGGAGGGGTCTGTATTGGGTGCATATATGTTCAGTATTGTGAAGTCTTCCTGGTGAATTGTACCTGTGACTAAAATGTAGTATCCATTCGTGTCTCTTACAATTTTCTTTGGTTTGAAATCCACTTTGTCTGATAGCATAATGGCTACCGCTGCCTGTTTTCTGCTTCCATTTGCTTGTAGAATTGTTGACCAGCCTTCTATTTTTAGAGCGTGCCTATCTTTTGTGGTGAGATGGGTTTCCTGCAGGCAGCAGATTGATGGATTGTGATTTTTAATCCAAGTTTGTAATCTGTGTCTCTTGATTGGTGAATTAATTCCATTAACATTTAGTGTTATAATGGAGAAGCTATTTTTAATTCCAGACAGTTATTATGTTTAGTAGTTTTTATAAGTATATTGTTTCGCTTTTAATGGTGTTATACTTGCCTTCTGTTCTCCTGGATATGCCTGTTTTTTTCTTCACGCTTGAGTATCATTTCTAGCATTTTTTGAAGGCCTGGTTTGGTGGCCATGTATCCCTTCAAGCTGTCTTTGTGCTGTAAAATTTTTCTTTCTCCCTCGTTCATGACAGATAGTTTTGCCGGATTGGCATTTTTGCTCATTTAATACATGAAGTACATCTCTCCAAGGTCTTCTTGCCTTTTCTGTTTCCACTGAGAAGTTATTTGTAATTTTAATTGGTTTGCCTTTAAAAGTGACTTGCTTTTTTTTTTTCTTTAAGCTTTCTGGACCTTTTCTTTGTCTTGAATGTGGTGTGTTTTGACTATTATTTGCCATGGGGATTTTCTATTTTGGTCATATCTGTTTGGAGTGCGAAATGCCTCTTGTATTTGGATGGCATCTCATTCTTCAATTTAGGGAAGTTTTCATTTATGATAATTTGAAAAATTTCCTCAGGTGTGGTATTTTGTGATTCTTGCTCTGGTTTTCCATGAATGCGCATGTTAGGCTTCTTCAGGGTGTCCCATATCTCTTGAATGTTCCTCTCCAGTATCTTTTTGGCTTTAACAATCTCTTCCATTGAGCTGGTTAATTCTCCCACTTTGTCTT
Organism: Typhlomys cinereus; assembly: GCA_023101885.1. Lineage (NCBI taxonomy): Eukaryota > Metazoa > Chordata > Mammalia > Rodentia > Platacanthomyidae > Typhlomys > Typhlomys cinereus. The sequence goes on along the minus strand of JALPQD010000158.1, from coordinate 25,223 downwards.
CAAAATCTGAAATTCTATTTTCTGCTTCATTTGTTCTGCTGATAAGACTTTCTGCTGAGTTTTGGGTTGAAGATAACTTGTCTTTTAGTTCAATTTTAAACTCTGCGTGGGACTGTTTTAACTGCTCTATGCCTATTTTTGTTTCTTGAACTGTTTTTTTCAACTCCTCCAATTGCCTGTTGTGTTTCTGTTCATCCAAGTTTGTAATCTGTGTCTCTTGATCGGTGAATTAAGTCCATTAACATTTAGTGTTATAATGGAGAAACTATTGTTAATTCCAGACATTTATTATGTTTAGTAGCTTTTATAAGTATATTGCTTCGCTTTTAATGGTGTTATATTTGCCTTCTGTTCTCCTGGATATGCCTGTTTTTTTCTTCACGCTTGAGTATCATTTCTAGCAGTTTTTGAATGCCTGGTTTGGTGGCCATGTATCCCTTAAAGTTGTCTTTGTGCTGGAAAATTTTTCTTTCTCCCTCGATCATGACTGATAGTTTTGCAGGGTAAATCAGCCTGGGTGACATTTTTGCTCATTCAATACTTGAAGTATGTCTCTCCAAGCTCTTCTTGCTTTTACTGTTTCGACTGAGAAGTCATTTGTTATTTTAATAGGTTTGCCTTTAAAAGTGACTTGTTTTTTCTCCCTTGAAGCTCTCAGCACCAGTTCTTTATCTTGAATGTGGAGTGTTTTAACTATTATTTGCCGCGGTGTGCTTCTATTTTGGTCGTATCTGTTTGGGGTGCGGAATGCCTCTTGTATATGAATGGGCCTTTCTTTTTTTAGATGAGGAAAATTTTCCTTGATGATCGTTTGAAAAATTTCCTCAGGGGTGGTATTTTGAGATTCTTGCTCCGGTATTCCATGAATACGCATGTTAGGCTTCTTCAGGGTGTCCCATATCTCTTGGATATTTCTCTCAAGTATCTTTTTGGCTTTAACAACCTCTTCCATTGAGCTGGTTAGTACTCCCACTTTATCTTCAAGGTCTGAAATTCTGTTTTCTGCTTCATTAGTTCTGTTGATAAGACTCTCTGTGGCGTTCTGGGTTGAAGATAACTTGTCTTTTAGCTCAGTTTTAAACTCTGCTTGAGTTTGTTTTAACTGTTCTATGCCACTTTTTGTTTCTTGCACTGTTTTTCTCAACTCCTCCAGATGTCTGTTGTGTTCCTCTTCAAAGCGATTGATTCGATTATGTAATTCCTCCCGGATTTCCTCTTTCATAGTATTGAACATGGTAATGATCATATTTGAAAGTCGTTATCCTGGGTCAGGCTTTCTTGGCCTTTTTCCGCGGGCTTGTTCTTGTTGGAGTCTAACATTATGGGATTAATTTCTTCAGTGGGAAATTTGTTTACTTGAGTGTTGCTTCTCATGGATTTGCACTTTGACTTTGGCATTGTCATTTTAACTCTTAAGATCTCTCAATTTCACTAAACTGAATTATTTGGCCTGGGGTACTGGTGGGCAGAGCCTGAACGGGGACTTACCTAGGGCGCGGGGTGAGGCCCGGGTGGACCGCTTGCGTGTCCCGACTGGCGGAGCGGGGTGGGGCGAAAAGGGAGGATGGGCGCGTCGGCGTGGAGCTATTTAACCCGAGGGCAGCTGGGGCGGGGCCCGGGCGCAGGGGGAGGTCCTCCTCGTCCCTCGGCCCCTGCGCGGCTCCGGCTGGATGGTGGGAGTCGGAGCCGGGTCCCTGTGGGCTGACCTGGGGTCCTAGAGCGCGCGTTGAGGCCCGGCTGGATCTGGCATACACGTCCCGACCGGCGGAGCGGAGGTGGGGCGAAAAAGGGACCGTGTTTCTGTTCAAAGTGGTTGTTGCGGTTGTTTAACTCCTCTCGGATTTCCTCTTTCATAGTATTAATCATAGTAATGATCATACTTTGAAAGTCGTTGTCTTGGGTCTGGCTTTCTCGGCTGTTTTCTGTGAATTTGTTCTGGTTGGAATCCATCATTAAGGGGTTAATTCTTTCAGTGGGAGATTGGTCTCCTTGGGTTTTGTTTCTCATGTATCTGTACTTTGACTTGGGCATTGTTTTGTCTTCTAGGGGTTTTCAGTTTCTGTGTATTTTTCACTGAACTGATTCAGTTGGTATTACTACACTTGGGCAGTTATTACTAGTGCTTGCCTTGGGGGTGTGTATGTTTGTCTTTTGTTATTGTTATTTCCTAGTTGAGGCTATTATGCTGTTAGTATATCAGTTAAGTCAGGTTAAGTAGACAGGGGGTGAATATTAGTATGGTAGTGCACTTTTACGATGTAGTATTTTGGTAATATGTGAGAGTGAATGGGTACTCCCTGTAATTGTATATGTTTTTGGGGTGGCTGTATGGAAAAGTCAATCTACAGTGATTAATATTAGAAAGGAACAGTAAGGTGAAAAAAAAAGAGGTTTACTTATCTTTGGGCTGGATGTGAAGAATCTCTCCCATATGATAGAATGATTGTAGAGGTTTTCAGATGTATGGCCTTTGACCCTTAGAACTTTGCTTGAGTTTTCTTTGACCTCAATTGAATTCTGAGTAGCAGTGTGTCTTCTGTAGACCATGTGGGTGGGTCCCTGGTGGGCCAGAGAGGCAGAGGGGCTGATGTTGATGGCAGAATTCACTTGGGACCTGGGACTTGGCTTAGTGGCCCTCCCAAGCTCCAGGGATGGAGGAATGTGAGCGAGTCTTGTCCAGTTGGGCCGACAGGCAGGTGGGAGGAAGAAAGAGGTGGAGCTTGGGGCGTGGCCCAGGCTAAAACCCGAGGCAGCCTGAGTGCCGCTGGGACATTGGGCGACCTGGGGGTCTGGGGTAGGGATGGCAGACGGGGCGGTGCGCCAGTGGGCGGATAAAGATGGCACGGGAGGGAGAAAGGGGGCTGCCAAAACATAGTTTTCAGTATCATGTTGAGTTAGAAAATTTCATATTGAAAATACATACACTTCCAAAAATATTAATTTAAAAAAAAACAAAATTTATGGATATAATAGAGAGAAACAGGTTAGTGCCAGAATGATTGTGTCTTAATGAATGTAGTACAATGTATACTTATTGAATGTAGTACAATGAATACAGGACCCAAACAATACAGAGGAACAAGGGGATTTTTATTTTTCAGATTATAGTTTATCATAACAGCAGAACTACACGTGGGACTGAGGGAATTGGCCACATCATATCCACTTGAAAGGCTGAAAGAGGCAAGAACCTAAACATACCTTGTAATTTGTCAGTTGTTAAATTGTGACCACTTCTCTCCCTGTCTTAACTATCTGCTTAGGGAATGATCCCACTTACCATGAGCTGAGTCTTCCCATATCAATTAGATAATTTTTGCAGACTTGCTCCAAGACTTGTCTTAACTAAATAATTCTTCATAGGTGTTCTTAAAGGCTCTGTTATCAATTGTCAAGGTGACATTTGAAACTGTCAGAAATGGGAAGGAATTATAATGGAGTGGTATAAGGGAATCTTGTGGGGTGATAGTTATTTTCCATTTTATGAATGGATAATAATTATAAATAGTATGTTATAATGCACAAAGCTGTATGGGTACTGTATGTTCACTTGTTTGTGTTTATTTGTCACATGACTTTCCCTGGGGAGATTTAATGCTTCCTAACTCCTAGAGTCATTCTTGCACTAATGGTTCAAATAATGACTCCTAGAAGTTCATCTTGAGAAGTAAAATGGATTTACTAGTTGTTACTTAAGGAGTGGTGGATAACTAAGGCCAGTTGCATCTTCCTGATGTAACTGTTTCATATTATCCTCCAACTTCCACCAAATTCTAGTTTTTTTTTTTCTGCTCATACAAACATTATCTGCCTTTCTACAGTAGAATGGATGCAAAGCTGGGTTCAGAGTGCTACCTAGTGTTCAGCAACAGAAATGACTGCAGACTCCTACAACAGAAGGCGCAGACTAAATCAGATACTGGAAATGTTTTATATTTATGTGTATTCTATCTTTGTCTTTATCAGAGATTACACTGTCAAACTGTGGGAAGAGAAGGATACCTTCTTTTGCTGTAGTTGGGGAGGTTAAACAGTTAAATGGTATTTTGCTGAAAGATGGTGCTACCATGACAAAATTTGGAGGACTTGTCTTACTATAATATTTTACTTCAATAATGAAATCTTATTTGTCAAGAAATAGTCTGCCATTATGAGGAAAGTACATGGCTTAAAATTTCTAAATTTCCAAGTACTCTTGTTGGAAAAACTTTGACAGTGTTTATTCTTAACAAATCTATCCCATCTTTCGACACACACCTAATCTGGGAGAATTCTGTTTCATTAATGCTATGTGAAGGAAAACAATGAAGCTTAATTTGTGAGGTAGATTTCAGGATATTTTTATGCAGATTAAGGTAAGTTTCCGGGATCTTTTTCGTTGAAAATTCTTATGTAGAACAGATATGTTCAAACACTGGAAGAATTTAAAAATATCATTTTCCTTCAGATTTCCCTCAAATCTCTTTTCTATAACTATTATTTTGAAATTCCTTCAGAGTATGTAAATATTGGTTCTACATGAGAAATTTTATCATAGGTCCCAAATCAATAATAACAATGATATAAGTTCTTTCTGTGACTAATGGTTGCCCCTAAGTGCTATAGTATTTTTAAAATTAGAGCCCTAACTAAAAAAAAATCCAAAACAGCTCTTTAAGAGGTTAATTACAGACTCAGCAATATATACTTTTCCATTCTTTCTAGTTTGACCTTGATGATGATAGCATCAGTTTTGTCAGAGGAAGTAATCATAAGGAACTTGTTTTGATTCCTGCCTTTAATAGAAATGGTAAATATTTGTGTTCTAAAATGACCTTCTATTTTAAACATGGGTATATTTTTCCTTCCTGCAATGAGGATGTCTTTCCATGAAAAAATTCTTTCATTCAGAACCGACTTCAATTAAGGTGCTTATATTTTAGCAAAAATGCAAGTGAATGACCTAATGTTACCTCATAATAAACCATAATAAATAGAAGTGCTATCCCTAATAAATGATGTAGCATCTTGCTGGATATCAAATGGGAGATATATAGTGTGATATTCAATGTTGTCATGTAGGATATAATGTTATGTTCTAAATATATGGATGTTGTAGTTACTCTGTATGTTGCTGATCAGTTTACAATAAAATGAACAGAGGGGGGAACAAAGGGTTTTATTTTGACTTACAATTGTCCTGTTACAGCTCTTAATATCAACATGAGGGGCTGTGGGAACTGGCCGCAGCATATTTCTACCACACTGCTGAGAGAGGGACAATCCTCACTTGCCAAACACACATGTCTGGTCAAAGAATTCCAATTTTCTCAATTAGTTCCCTTTATTTTATTCATCTGCCCAGGGACAAGTTCCATCTTCCATGGTTGGTTCTCCTCATCATTCAGAAAATATCCTGAAGACTTTCTCAAGACTCAAATACTAATTCTTTACAACTATGCCCGGATCTCTAGTCCTCAGTTGTCAAGTTGACACCTGTATGTAACTATGACCAAAGAACACCTTAAATTTTTCATATATTGTAAATGAGAGAGAGAGAATTTTTTTAAACTTCTAAAAAATAATTCCTTCACAGTTTCATACATTTATAAATTGAATTTTGTCATTTTTACTTACATTCCCTTTCTCATTCCTTTCTCTTCTGCTGAAGGTTTTCTTCTCCTACAAATTCCTCTCCTACTTTCATGTATTCTTTTCCTGTGTGTATTCTTTTTTAGTTAATTATAATTTCTTACCTATGTGTGAATGGATGTATGTTTACTGGAGCAAGGACAAATTATCAACACAGGGGCTACTTCAACACAGCACTTTTTTGTTATTTGATAATGTGAAATATTAACATATTGAGAAAAATCACAGGAAACTGAAAATGACTCCCACATTATCCTGACAATGTATCCCTATATATTAAGCCCTCATGGCCATTCATTTCAGAGATTTTGGATATCCAATATCTTGTAGACTCCCATATTATTTCTTAGTAGAATTGTTTGTTTTTCAAACTTAACTTTTTTTTTTTTTAGAGGATTAAGGTAGAGTTGTTAGAAGAGAGAAAGGCTGAAATTCATGGACTCCAGATGTGGAACCATGAGAAGCAAGGAGAAAGAAACAGACTCATGGCACTACAGTGCCATGAGGGGCAGGCACCCTGGAGAACTCATGAACTCAGGCATGAAACCCATGAGAAGCAGACAGCTAGAAACAGACTCATGGTGTTAGAGTGCCATGAGGAGCAATCGCCCCAGAGAACTCACTGACCCCAGGCATGGAATCCATGAAAAGCAAGCAGCTGAAAACCGACTCATAGTAACCTGAGTACAATGAGGGGCAGGTGCCATGAGGGTCCCATGGACCCAATGGGAGCTAACCAATGAGAAAAAGCCAGTTCCCCGGGCTTGCCTAAGTGTACAAATATGCCTGACTCTGGCAGCCATCTTTGGCTCCCTTGGAGTACCATGAGTTGGTTTCTAGCTCCTTGCTTCTCATGGATTCCATGCCTGGGGTTCAAACTTGACTTTTAGTAACTTCATTTTGCAATATGCAAAATTGCCTTTTTTCATGTTTGCAAGGCTGCAGATTACCAACTCACAGGAATTGTGAGAAATAACTGAATTTTTAAATTTTTATATTTGTTTTAAAACATTTTCCCCCTCTATGAAGACCTATTTTGAAGATGTAGAAAGCTACTTACAAGAGTCAATCACCTTGGACAATCTCCATCTTATTAATCCTGCAACTTTGCTATACATAAGTTTGGAGTTCTCATTACAAGCCAGATAGCAATTTAACTAATTTATTCACTACCATACAGCAAGAATTGCTAAATTTCTCCTTTATCACCTTAGTTTGTATGATTGCAAATTTTGCATCTGGCACTTTTTTGAATCATATTTTTTTACTTCCCTCTGACAGAAAACTCAATTGGTTAAGGAATAACATACATTTCTAAGAAATTTCTAAGAAAGAGGATGTACATAAACCATCCCAAATAAATTTTCCAAATAAATTGTTCACTTGTAACTAGTGAAATTGACTTTCCTCATGGCATTATCCAGAAGTTTTGATGGAATGAGAAAATAATCTCCCTCTTTGTGATTCACGTATTTCTGTGTTCTCTTTTCTTTGGAAATATTTTAGTTATTTATGTGTGTGTGAGAGAGAAGAAAGAAACAGAGAGAAACACACACACACACACACACACACACACACACACACACACACACACAGAGAGAGAGAGAGAGAGAGAGAGAGAGAGAGAGAAGAGCTAAAATATAAATGGAGATGTGTGGAGATAAGAGGACAACTTTCAGAAGTTGGTTCTCCCCTTCTATTATGTGGGCCCTGAGAATCAAACTTACACCACTAAGTTTGCACACAGACCTTTTTTCCTGATAAGCCAAATTTCAGTCCTATTGTAATTTGATTGGTCTATAGTCAATAAATTGTAAAGTCAGTCACTGATCATGAAAAGTATGGAATGAATGTGAATACTTTGATTTGCCAACTTAGGTAAACTTCACTTCTTTAAAAGAAATGCAGTTTTCTTGAGTAAGTCACTAGAGGCTTGTTTAACTTGTTTATTTCTCAAAGTGTATATGAAAGGATTCAGCATGGGTGATATGGAAGAAATAAGCAACGATACACCTTTATTAATGGTTACCTCTTCTTTTGCAGATGGCTTGATGTAGATGAAGATGCAGCTGCCATAGGTGATGGAAACTACGATCATGTGGGAAGAACAAGTAGAAAAGGCTTTTTTTCTTTGTTGAACAGAAGGGAATTTTAGAATTGTCTTTATGATATATATGTAAGAAAGCACTACACATAGAAGAGTAATGATGAAGGTCAATACAGCAGAAGCTATAACCATCTGCTCAATTAACCATGTGTCTGAGCATGATATTTTCAGAAGAGGGTTTGCATCACAGCCAAAATGATCAATGATATTAGAGTCACAGAATTCCAGATGTAAACCTAAACCAAGTGGTGGGAGGATAATCATGAATGCTGCTATCCAACAAGAAATGATCATTGTTTTGCACACTTTGTTACTCATGATGGTCATATAATGTAATGGCTTGCAGATGGCAACATAGCGGTCATAAGACATAGTAGCCAGAAGAAAAAATTCAGTTACCCCAAAGAGATCTGTGAAAAATAATTGAATGGCACATGCATTATAAGTAATTGTTCTGTCTCCAGTTGAAATACTGTACAGGAATCTTGGAATGCAGGCAGTTGTAAATGAAATTTCTAAGAAAGAGAAATTTTGAAGGAAAAAATACATAGGAGTTTTAAGGTGGGGATCCACAATGGTGAGGGTAATGATAGTCAGATTACCAGATATGCTCAACATATAGGTGACAAATAGAAAAATAAAAAGCAAAACCTGGAGCTGGGGATCTTCCGTCAGTCCCAGGAGGATGAATGTTGTAACTGCTGTGTGGTTCCTCATTATTGATTTTAAAAAATTTTTCCAGACCTTAAGTTAATGTCAGGGAGACTTTAACTGTAGAATTCAATGACAGAATCAGTTAATTATGAACAATCTCATAAATATTCAATTTACCTAATAGCCATGTGTTGTACTTACTAATGTGAAGACTTCTAAGAGTGAGCCTATATATGCACATGTGTATATATTCATTGCTTCAGGTAGGTGTTCAGATTACTACACATTTAGGCAAATATATTACAGAGAAAGTTAAGGCAAAAGTTGCTGAATATCTTCAACATTAAACTACATCCCCACTTCTCGCATTTCCTTAATGTCCACATTCTTGGCTTTTATTATTTATTATTCATCAACTTCTCAATTTATTAATGTATTGTTTCCAACCTCACTCACTTAAAAAGTGCTCTCCATATTTGTCTGAGTTTAATTCAGTATAAGCACAATAATAACAAACACAAATCTTGTACCAGACAGTGTTCTAAGTACACCTTTTATGAACTACCTTAGAACAAATTGTGAAGTAGGGAGGTGTACTTTAATAACATTTTAGTAATAGGAAATTTGAGGTATTGAGAGTAATGTGAGAGCTCACCATTTCCTAGGTTAATGGCTAGTCAATTTTCAGATTCCCAGGTTCTGATACTGTTCTGTGATTACTGGAATGCATTTATCTGAATGTGTTTTTTTAATAAAAACACTTGAGAAAAAAGACAGGGAATGTTAGAAATTATGCTGATAAAACAGGTAGAACATGACAGTTAAGGGAAAAGCCTAAACAAATGCTTCTATGCAAACATTTACTCAGTTTATGTGTAGTATCGGGGCTCAGGGAGATTGATAAAGTGGAAGCAAACTACTTCCCTCTTTTTATTCTTTATACTTTTTTGTATATTGATTTATTTATGTTTGTTTGCCATTAGGTTTAAACAAGAAGATAATTTATAGGATCACCATTCCAGTAAAAATTCCCTAAATGTATAGGGAATTGCTCCATGAGACCCTGCCATCTGTATTCAATATATTGATTAAGTCTAAAGATTTCCTTAAAGGGAAAAATGCATCACATTACTTCCCATTGAACTCTCTTTCCCTGTAATTATTTATATTGATACATAAAGATTTAACTGGATTAATAAACATGTTCATACTCACCCCTTTAGCAGCAGATTATTTCATGACATCTGTTGTTAGCTCATTTGTAAATCCTCACGATGAGACTCAGGTTGAACAATGATATTGCAGTGGAGACAGGATGCTAAGTTCTTTTTTTGTTTCTTCAGGAAAACATACTCAATCAGAAGAGGCTCCAAAGTGCCCAGAACTCTTTTTTGCAGAACTTTTCCTTGAGATGGCTGCTTCCATTTTAAACAAAGAAGATATGTTTTTGTTCTCTTGCTAGCTGAAATAAGTATGGAATCCCTAGTGTAAATTGCTGAAGATACCAGGGGCTATAAAGTGACTAGGGACAGTTAATCTGAATATATTTAGCATTCAATACTGTAGTTAGTATTATATGTGTTTCAGATATTAATATAATGGAAAACAATTGAGTCAAAAAACAAAACAGTCCTTAGAGTCTGAAGCTCAAATCACTTAGGAATCAATGTAATAATTTTTGACAATCTATTTACATGAAACAATAGAGAAAAAGTCCCTGGGGATTAGAAAATGTAACCTCATGAGACACACTGATATTTCTGGACAGTATTTGATGGATGATAAAATTTTCAAAAATGTCCTGTATTGCTCACAGTAATGAAGCTGGCATAAGTCCACTTTAACTTTATGAAGTAACTGATGGATATTATGAAAAACATAAAGAAAAAAGAAAAACCCCAGAAACACAGTAGTAGTTGCTTAAATACAAAATCATGTAACAAAATCTTAAAGATCTGTTGGATGTCTAAGTCATGATGCTGTCTTTCAGTTATCATTTTGACTGAATTTATAATTTAATCTCAGTATTCCAGTTACTCTTCTATCACTATCTTCTCAGCTGCCCAGGGAATAGTCTCATCTACTCTGGGCTGAATTTTCTCATATCAATTTGATAGTTTTCCACAGGTTTGGTCAGGGCTTGTCTTAATTAAGTAACTCTTTACAAACATGCCCAAAGGCTTGGCCTTCAATTTTCAAGCTGGCATTTGAAGTTAACTACCACATGCACTTTTGTAACAACACAGGTTTGGAAGCTTGTTTGCCTTGCTTCATTGTAATGAAAATTACCTCCTTAAAGTTTTTATATAAAACATTGACATACATGCTTGTTTGCAGAGTATAACATTCACATGGAAGAATTTCTTAGTTTTAGGTAGAAAAATTTTATGCTTGTCTTATTTCTAGTATCTCTATTTTAGTAGATATCAACATGGAAAAGAAATAAGAATGGATATAACTAACTGGGTGAGAAAATTTCATATCTGGCCTTGGAAAATGACTCAGCCTTACTCTTTCTTTGTATTAAAAAGAATTCTTGGTAACTATACGTTCAGACCAATGATTTTGTTTTTTGTAGTCTAAATTACATCCTTGAGCAAGACTAGCTCCAGTTATGAGAGAATGAAAAACCACCTTTATAACCACTACTAGACTATTGAGAGGGGAGGGTTTTTGAGTAGGATATTGATAGAGTGGCTTTCCTTATGACTTTGTCGTATATTTAGAGTTGATTTCCAAAATAACGACCAGACCAGTAAAAACATACAGAGAAGAGGGATAACCAGAGAAACAGTAATCACTTAGAGATGCTTCACCCAGAAGATAGAAGAGGTCATATAAACTCCCTAATACTAGGTTTGAGATATTCCTGAAGGAATAGTTTGTCATTGAGGTCCCAGAGACCCCTAAAATAATATGGGATATTACCACAGCTCTTGACCATCTGGAAGAACTGGACAGTAAGACCCTATTGTGAAAGACAACACACATTATGGCCACACAGGACATGATGAAAACAAGCTGTAAGTGACCTATAAATTAACTTTTTCAGGCTAGATGACATACAAATCTGCCAAATGATAAAAGCTATCAATGGTCTTACCCATAGAGGAACCCTATGAACTTCAATAGTATCCAACCAGACAAGAATGGTATGGGAACAACTAATGACTCTATGATTAGAGGAACCCCATGCCTGGTCACTGTAAGCCTGCCTGAAAGCCTTGACTGGGAAGGGTCTAGGCTCTAGAGGAGAAACCATGACTCTTTTCTTGCTAAGCAGGCATGGCAACACACTATCTTCCAAAAGTTTATCTTTAAGTTGATAGAATAATGCAGCTCTCAGCCTGCATCCATTCCTTAATTAAATCCATTCCTTAATTAAAATTGTTCAGCAAAGATAATCACAAATAATCTAAGGAAAGAGAATAGCAACTGAAGAATATTCAAACACAAACAGGATTGTGCTGGTTATTCTTTGTGTTGCTATGAGAGAACATCCACAGTCAAACAACTTAAGGGAGAAAGAGGGATTTATTCAGCTTACAGTTCCAGAGGGGAGATATAGTCTTTCAAGGTGGAAATGGCATAATGGTGGCACTAGAGAAGTGCTGGAGACAGGATAGGTCACACTCATCCAGGAGGCTGAAAGGTGTAAGACTGCTGCTACATGCTAGAGCAGGCCTCTCCCTGAAGTAGGGTGGGACTAATCTGCCTCAAGGCCCACTCCCTATGGCTGCCTTACTCCTGCAAGGTTCCACCTCCTAAAGGTGCCATCACCTTCCCAAACACATGAGACTGTGAAGGCCATATTTCAAACCATGGTAAGGATACAGAAAGTACTCTTGTCTCCTCATGCCACAGAGAACAGGACAGAAAGAAGGGACAGCCAGATTGGGGGAAGAGTAACTATGAATTAATTGCAAACATCCTTGCCTGCACATAACCTAGCAAGACTGGGTCCAACACCATGCACAATTAATGAAGGAGAAATTTGGCCGATCTTATTATCCTAGGAGTGATCTATGATGGTTAGACCTAACACAAGAAGAGACCTTTCATTCATTGGGAATATACCTGCTGAACTATTGCCCATGCTGTAGCAGTACCTAGGCACATGCAAGAACAGGCATCTTTATGGGACTCAATGGTACATACACAAGAGAAGTTATTGGAGTAGATGGGAAGCTAATCAGGAAGAAGATATCTTTCAGTGGAAGGAGGGAGGGTGATAAGGTAGAGTAATGGGTGAAGTAAACAACAAATATCCACAGCAATTTTTAAGTAACATAAATAAATCTAAAACAGAGAAAAGGTGAGGGTGATACCAAAGAAGGAAATAAAAATGAGGAACACAATTTGTGGGATGGAAGAAAATATTAAAAAATCATGTGTTGAGTGAGCAGTTAATATACAATGAACTCTATCAACTTAAAAGGATAGAACAATCCAATTTAAAAAAAAACAGGTATTTGATATGAACAGATATTTTCTTAAAGAACAAATACAGATAGTCACTAAGCATAGGTGTCATATTTGAATATAAGTCCTCCACAGGTTCATGTGTTTAAATCATTAATTAATATTTGGGAAGGTCATGGCAACTTTAGGAGGTGGAGCCTTGCTGCGGGAAGGAATGGCACAAGGGGTAGACCTTGAGGTTGGGTAATCTATCCCTGCTTACACTAGCAGTCTGCTCTTGAAGTGTGCAGCTAGTTCTCTTGGTATCCATGATGTCTGCCATGATTTTGAGTTTCTTCCATATATATGATATATATATATATATATATATATATATATATATATATATAGACTGTATCTCCTTTTTGGAACCATAAGTCAAATAAATCTCACTTTCTCCTATTACATTGCTAGAGCCTGAGTGGTGTCTCATAGACACAGAAAGAGTAACTCCTACAGAGATTGTTACTGAGAAATGGGATGTTGCTGTAAGTCTAAGAGAATCTGGTATCAAAAAGTGAAATGGTGAAGCTGAGAGAACTTAGAAAGTAGAGAAGCTAAATCAGCTGTGACTCAAGGGGGCCAATCTCTACCTAGGATTATAGCAGAGCTTGGCAAACTCATCCATATGGTATTGGTTTCAGGGCATTGAAGATGCAAGAGGAGGGAGGTTGTGGAATTCTCCTCCAAGGTTTCAGAGAATGACTGAAGCTAAGAAGTGTGTGGCAGGATTGGAAAATCTGCAAACAGACTTAAGAAGGGCATTTCATGCCATGGAGTTGAAACCTGGTTTGCTGTTGTTGAGAAGTAAAGATGTTAGAGATGCTAAAATGTGGGACATTTGCCATGGAAAGCTATATGCCACAGGAGGAGCCAGCTCAACAAAATGTGCTAGAGGAGTGGGAATAAAGTCCTTTGGAACTGAGATGATTTCAGCAGGAGGTTCATATGCTGGACTTGGCATTTGTTCTGCTGTTTTTTTGCCTTCATTAAAGACATTTTTCTTGGATATGCCCCCATTCCTCTCTTTTGTAACAGGAATGCTTATTTTATGCTATTATATATTGGAAGTATATAATTTGCCTTTTGATTTAGAGGTGGCTTTAGACTTTGGGCTGTGGTGCTATGTTCTATGTACTGATGTAGTCTATGGGGACTGAATGTGACTTGAATCAAAAGGTGGTCATGAAACTATGGAGGCAAGAGGTGGAGTCTCATGGTTTGAATGTAAGTTGTCCCCTATAGACTCATTTGCTTGAATCATTAGTTGATGTTTGGGAATGTCATAACAACTTTAGATGTGGAGCCTTGATGGAGTAAGGCTCAGCACAGAGTGTGGACCTTGAGGTTGTGTACCCCACCCTGCTTCCATTATCAGTTTGCTCTTGCAGTGTGCAGCTAGCTCTCTTGACTTCCATGTCAGCTATGACTTGAGTCTCCATCAATTTCTGCCAGCTAGCCAAATATTTCCTGATATTTGGACTGTACCTTCCCTCTGGAACCATAAGTCAAATAAATCTCCCTTTCTCCCTGAAAGTTTTTTGAGTCTAAGTGGTATCTGACTGCAGCAGGGGACATAAAATTATAAGGAAGGATAAAATTCTAATTATAAGGAAAATGAGAATCAAAAGCATAGTTAAATGTAGATATGATGCTCATGCCATAATCCTTGCTGAGGCCAGAGGATTATGAGTTCCATGCCAGCATGAAGGCTGTTAATAGGAATGGTCTTCCAAACAATTGAAAACAGAACTAACTTATGACTCAGACTTCCCATTTGAATGAACATCCAAAGAATTGGAACTTTGATTTTCTCTTTTTTCCCCCACATTTAATTTTTTTCCTAATCATACAAGCTCAATAAGTACCCCCGTCCTTTCCCTCCATCTTCCCCTCCCCAGCCATCCCCCCTTGCACTCTACTCTCCTCTTTCCCTCTTTCTTTCCTTCTTTCTTTCTTTCTTTCTTTCTTTCTTTCTTTCTTTCTTTCTTTCTTTCTTTCTTTCTTTCTTTCTTTCTTTCTTTCTTTCTTTCCCTCTTTCCCTCTTTCTTTCTTTCCCTCTTTCCCTCTTTCTTTCTTTCCTTCTTTCTTTCTTTCTTTTTAATAAAATTTTTATTATTATTTCTGCTCATACAACTTAATAGGTACACCAGTTCCCTCCCTCCATCCTCATCCCCCCCGAACCCCCTCCTGATCCCTCTCCCCTCACCCTTCCCTCCCCATCCCTCAGTGCCTACTCCCCAATCCCCAGAGAATCCTTTAAGTGAATGCCAGACTCTCCTCTGGCCCTCCTCTCCGACACTACGGATCCCAGTGCATTTCCCTGAACCCTTTCTCAGGTTTCCCTTAAGCATACGAACACTACTGTGGATGTCAATCCCTTTGTCTCCAAGGATCTGGTGCCTTTAGCAGATGCTTAGACTTTGTGAGGTCAATAGTGTGTTGGACATTGCGCAGGGCATGCAAAGTCAATTATGATTGCTTTGGTCCTAACTTGTGTGGAGTATCTTGCAAATCATTGCTCCTCCCATCCTTTTGATCTTACAATCTTACTGCCCCCTCTTCCGCAAATTTCCCTGAGCTTCAGGATGGGGAGAGATTAGTCTGGCCTAGTTCTAGGTAGTTTTGCTGCTCCTGCAATGCCCTTGGCTCCATCCTGATGGGCATTGTATGTCACCCCCTGGCCAGAGACAAAAAAGATGTTAAACTAGAGTCTTGTTATAAGAGCACATTCAAGGGTAGATGTAATAAAAGTAGGGAAACCATAGTGAGGGAGGTGTCAATCACTCATGTGCAAAATGGTGCTTTTTTAATCTGCCAGACTATAAGCCCTCCCCTTCGGGTGAGATCATACCCCCTCAGTTTGTAAATAATCAGGAACGAACATCTGTGAAACTTAACAAGCTTTCCCATTACTTACTGCAGTCCTTGATGGAGGCCTATTTTCTCTGCTGCAACATGGTCCCCACTCCCCTTGTTTCTGGTGTGGCCCTCCGACCCCATCCTCCTGTTCATAATCCTTGCAATTATGTAGGTATTACATAGATTTATCTTTGAGTGTCTCAAGGTGGGCTGGGTGGGTTTGGTACTTAGGAGCCACCTATTAGGGAGTACATACCACGCTTAATTTTCTGGGTCTGAGATACTTCACTTAATATAATTGTTTCTATTCCATCCATTCCCAGCAATGCATTCTTCTGCAATTTCTTTCTTTAGGGTTTTAAAGTTTTCATTGTAAAGGTCTTTTACCTCCTTGGTTAGGTTTTTACCAAGGTATTTCATTTTTTTAGGGGCTATAGTAAATGGGATTGTTTCTCTCAGGGCTTTTTCACTTCTTTCATTCCGGGCATATAGGAAGGCCTCTGATTTTTGTACATTTATTTTGTAACCTGCCACCCTGCTGAACTTCTCAATTAGTTCCAGGAGCTTCCTGGTGGAGTTTTTGGGATCCCTCAGGTATAAGATCATGTCATCTGCAAATAGGGATAGCTTGACTTCTTCCTTGCCAATTTGAATCCCTCTTATTTCCCTTTCTTGTCTTATGGCTTCAGCTAAGACTTCAAGTACAATATTGAATAGAAGTGGTGAAAGTGGACAGCCTTTTCTAGTTCCTGATCGAAGTGGGAATGCTTCCAATTGTTCCCCATTGAGCATAATCCTTGCTGTGGGCTTGTTGTATACAACTTTTATTATATTGATAAAGGTTCCTTCCATTCCTACTGTGTCTACGTTTTTATCATAAAAGGCTGTTGGATCTTGTCAAAAGCTTTTTCTGCATCTATCCAGAGTACCATGGGGTCTTGGACTTTGGACTGGTTTATATGATGAATTACATTTATTGATTTGCGTATGTTGAACCAACCTTTTGTGCTTGGGATAAGCTTACTTGGCCCCCATTTGCTAAGACTTTGTTGAGAATCTTTGGTCTGTGTTCATCAGAGAGATTGGCCTTAGTTTTCTTTTTCTAAGTGAATCTTTATTAGGTTTTGGGATTATTAAAACGATAGTAGGTTTCATAGAAAGGAATTTGGTAGTGTTCCTTCCTTTGCATCTTGATTGGAACAAATGTAAGAGTACTTGGGTGTTATTAACTCCTTACGTCTGGTAATAGAACTCTGTGTTGAATCCATTCTGATCCAGACATTTTTTGGTGGGGAAGAATTCGAAGATTCTTCTTCAATTTCCTCATATGTTATAGGACTATTTAAATAATTCACAACTTCCTGATTCAATTTAGGTTAAGTTGTGTTACTTAGAAATTCATCCATCTCTTTGTGTTGTCAAACTTCGCCCAGAGTACTCCAAGTTTTTGAATATGATGTTATAATTCTCTGGCTTTCTTGTGTATCCGTAGTATGATTAACTTCCACGTTCATTTCTAATTTTGTTAATGTTGGGATTTTCTCTCGTGCTTTTGGTTAATTTAGCTCGGGTGTATCCAATCTTATTGATTTTTTCAAA
The DNA here is from genome assembly GCA_023101885.1 of Typhlomys cinereus. Lineage (NCBI taxonomy): Eukaryota > Metazoa > Chordata > Mammalia > Rodentia > Platacanthomyidae > Typhlomys > Typhlomys cinereus. The sequence goes on along the minus strand of JALPQD010000158.1, from coordinate 7,909 downwards.
GAACCAGCTTTTTGAACTGGGTGATTTTCTTATCGTTTTCCTAATCTTGATTTCATATATTTCTCCCCTTATTTTGCTAATCTCTCTCTTCTCTAACTGCCTTTGGGATCAGATTGCTCTAGTTTTTCTTTTTTTTTTAAATTTTATTATTTATTCAATTGTGCATATGTACGTATGTATGTGCGTGTGCGTGTGTGTGTTGTGTGTGTGTGTGTGTGTGTTGTATAGACGCCAGGGGAAGGCGGGGGCAGCCTGCATTCGGGTCCTGGTAGGGCGGAGCCGTGAATCCCGGGGCAGAAGGAGATGGGAGCGTCCATGCTCTAGTTTTCTAAAGCTTTAAGCTGCATTGTTAAGTTGTTTATTTCGATGTTTACATTTTTTTGATGTAGGCATTACGAGCATAGAACTTTACCTCTTAGGACAGCTTTCATTGTGTTCCCAGAGATTTTGGTTAAGCTGTATTTTCATTCCATTCGCTTTCAGGAAATCTTGAATTTCTGTTTTAATGTCTTTCTGAATCCAGTTCTCATTCAGCATCATATTGTTAAGTTTCAGGAGTTAGTGTATTTTCTCTTGTTGATGTGTTGTGGATGTCCAGCTTTAGGCCGTGGTGGTCTGATAGGGCACAGGCTAGAATTTCAACTTTCCTGTATATGTGTAGATTTCGTTTGTGGCCCAATATGTGATCTATTTTGGAGAAAGTTCCGTGTGCTGCTGAGAAAAATGTGTATTTCTTTGGTGCATGGATGAAAAAGTTCGGATAGAGATCTGTAGGTCCATTTCTTTAATGGGTTGATTAAGTTCCAAAGTGTCTCTGATAAGCTTTGACCTGTTGATTCTATCCCATGTTTGAGAGGGTCGGTGTTGAAGTCCCCAAGAATGATCGTTTGGGGTTGATTCTTGCTTTAAGACGCTGTAGGATTTTATTAATGAATGTGGAGGGGCCATATTGGGTGCATATATGTCAGTATGTGAAGTCTTCCTGGTGAATTGTACCTGTGACTAAAATGTAGTATCCATCTGTGTCTCTTATGATTTTCTTGGTGTGAAGTCCACTTTGTCCGAAAGCTAATTGCTATCCCTGCTGTTTCCTGGTTCCGTTAGCTTGCAAGATTTTGGACAGCCTTTCATTTTTCGGATGTTGCCTTTCTTTGTGTGGTGAGGTGAGTTTCCTGAAGGCAGGAGATTGTTGGATTGTGGTTTTTATCCAAGTTTTTAATCTGTGTCTTTTAATCAGTGAATGAATACCATTGACATTTAATGTTATAATGGAGAAATTATTTTTAATTCTGGACATTTTTTATGTTTAGTGGTTTTTTGTAAGTATATTGTTTAACATTTAGAGTTTGGTGCTTTTATACTTTCCTTCTGTCCTCCTGGATACGCTTGTTCTTTTCTTCCAGCTTAAGTATCATTTCTAGCATTTTTTGGAGGCCTGGTTTGGTAGATATGTATCCCTTCAAGTTGTCCTTTGTGCTGAAAAACTTTTCTTTCTAACTCAATCATGACAGAGAGTTTGCCGGGTACATCAGTCTGGGTTGGCATTTTTGCTCTTTTAATATTTGAAGTATGTCTCTCCAAGCTCTTCTTGCTTTTACTGTTTCCATTGAGTAGTCATTTGCTATTCTAATAGGTTTACCTTTAAAGTGACTTGCTTTTTTCTCTTGAAGCTCTCAGCACCTTTTCTTTGTCTTGATGTGGAGTGTTTTGACTATTATTTGCTGTGGCGATTCTATTTTGGTCATATCTGTTTGGAGTGCGAAATGCCTCTTTATTTGGATGGCCTCTCATTCTTCAATTGAGGGAAGTTTTCATTTATGATGATTTGAAATATTTCCTCAGGTGTGGTATTTTGGGATTCTTGTTCTGGTATTCCATGAATGCACATATTAGGCTTCTTCAGGGTGTCCCATATCTCTTGAATGTTCCTCTCAAATCTTTTTGGCTTTAACAATCTCTTCCATTGAGCTGGTTAGTTCTCCCAGTTTGTCTTTAAGATCTGAAATTCTGTTTTCTGCTTCATTTGTTCTGATGATTCTCTGTTGAGTTTTGGGTTAAAGATAATTTCTTTTAGTTCAATTTTAAACTCTGCCTGAAACTGTTTTAACTGCTCTATGCCTATTTTTGTTTCTTGAACTGTTTTTCTGAACTCCTTCAAGTGCCTGTTGTGTTCCTGTTCAAAGTGGTTGATTCTGTTGTTTAACTCCTCTTGGATTTCCTCTTTCATAGTATTAATCATGGTAATGATACTCTGAAAGTCATTGTGTTGAGTCTGGCTTTATTGACTATTTTCTGTGAATTTGTTCTGGTCGGAATCCATCATTAAGGGGTTAAATCTTTCTGTGGGAGATTGGTCTTCTTGGGTTTTGTTTCTCATGGATCTGCACTTTGACTTGGGCATTGTTATTTTGTTTCTTGCAACCTTTCAGTTTCTGTGTGATTTTCACTGAACTGATTTAGTTGGTATTATTTCACTTGCCAGTTATTACTAGTGCTTACCTTGGATTGGGTATGTTTGTCTATTGTTATTGTAATTTCCTAGATGAGGCTATTAGGCTATTAATACATCAGTTAAGTCAGGTTAAGTAGACAAGGGGTGAATATTAGTATGGTAGTGCACTTTTGCGATTTAGTATCCTGGTGATATGTGAGGGTGAGTGGTGTACTCCCTGGAGTTTACATGTTTTTGGAGTGGCTGTATGGAGACGTGGATCTACAGCTATTGATACTAGAAAGGATCAGTAAGGTGAAAAAAAGGAGTTTACTTATCTTTGGGCTGCATGTGAAGAATCTCTCCCACGTGATTGGATGATTGTAGAGAACTCCTGATGAATGGTCTTTGTCCCTTAGTATTTTGCTTGAGTTTCCTTTGGACTCTATTGAATTCTGAGTAGTAGTGTGTCTTCCCTGGACCACGTGCGTAGGTCCCCAGGCCAGAGAGGCAGAGGTCTGCTATTGATGGCAGAATTCTTCACCTGGGACCTGGGACTTTGCTTCGGGCCCACCCAAGCTCCAGGGATGGGGAAATGTGAACAGGTCCTGTCTGGCAGAGGCGGAGGCCTTAGGAAGAAAGGGGCTGGGGCCCGGGACGGGGCCCAGGCGTAGCCTGAGGCGGCCTGGGTGCAGCTGGGAGATGGGGGTACAGGTTGGGGGGCTGGGCTTTTGCAGACGACTCAGCTGGGGACCTGGGACCTGGCGGGGGGGGTCGGCAGTGGCAGAGTGGGACTGGAGGAGAGGGGCTGGAGTCTGGGGCAGGGCCCAGGCAAAGCCTGAGGCCGCCTGGGTGTGGCTGGGAACCTGGGACCTGGCAGGCGGTGGTCGGTGGCCCCCCCTTCCTTTCAACCCCCTTTTCTTCCTCCCATCCCCTGGAGCATCCTTTTGTGTGAATGCCAAATCTCCCTCTAGGTCCTCCACCCTAGTGAAGGGTAAGGACTCAGTGGCATAGCCCTGAGCTTCTTCTTAGGTTCCCTGTTAGTATGGGAACTCTATTATGATTGTTAATCCCTGCCTCTAAGGATTCTACTACCGGAGCCTTTTCCCCTGTGATTCCTGCTAAACTTTGGGGGGACGTTGACGGGTCAGCCATTGTGCAGGTCAGGCAAAGTCCAGTTATGGCTGCTGCAGCCCTAACTTGTGTGGAATGTACAAGATATTCCATCTTGTATATCATTGGTCCTCTCCATCTTTAGGTTCTTACAATCTTGCCACCCCCTCTTCCTCAAGGCTCCCTAAGCTTTAGAATGGAGAAAGATTTGGCTGGTCTGGATGAAACCTTGATTTTCAAGAAGTAGATTTATACCTACATATTTTATACCATTTGAAATAGGTAGGATAGGAAGCAAGTTAAATATATGTAGATTAGTGATTAAAATGCATGTATTATTCAAATGATAAGGAGAAGTTGTCAGATGCAACGATATAGATGTTGGAAGATGTTATTCTAAACCAAATAATCCCATCATAGAATGAGAAAATCACGAATTACTTTTCATGTAGCTAATACTGCAAGTGGTAACTTCAGGGACAGAGTGGAGAATAGTAAGTGCCATGTTAGGAAGCTTAGAGAAAGGAAGAGTTGCTCTGCAGTGAGTCTGCCATCTTAATTAGAAATCTGTATATGCTCTAAAGATTCAATGTATAACATTGTATTTAGAGTTGACAGCATTATATTGTCCACTTAAAATACTAAATTATAAAACAAAGTCAAAGGGAAAACAGCAAGAAATGTTTGAAGTAGATAAGTATTTATTACCTCTGTTGTGGTGAAGAATTAATGCATTCATCAAAATTAACGAAATTATGTATCTTCAATGTGTTTTTTCAAGGATTTCTCATATTTTTTACAGTTATTTTGTATATCAATTATACTTCAATATATCTACTATTAAGTTTAAAATATAGCTACTATTAAGTTTAATAAATAAAATGCGGAAGTTGTAGTCTGTAGGGAACTATAATATTTATAATGTGCTGAAAGACTGTCATGGAAACAAAGTAGAAACAAGTGAACTGTGATTCATTAAAAAAAGAAGCAAGAGAAGCATGTGACATACAAGACCAATTAGTAGAGTCAGAGTATTCATGAGCAACTCTTTTCAACTTCTGAGGTAAACAGAAATCTTCTTTAAGGCTTCCTTAAATTTTCAATGTATTAAATCTCTGTTTGCATGTTTCATTTTTTCCTAATCATTATATAGTCTTTATACAGAACAATGGGATTCATTATGATGTTTTCATAAAGCTGTAATGTCTTTTGACGAAATTCATTCTGTTGTCTCACCCACCTGCTGGTTCCTTTTCTCTGCCCAATCCCTTTGCTACTTTAATGTCTTACTTAAAATTTTTTTGATATTTTCAGAATGAGTTTATGTTATAACTTTCCACCCCCATCTTTCTAACTCCGCTCCTCTCCTACTCTCTCTTCATTGCACAAATACAGCAATGGTCTCCCACTGTCATATACCTCTGTAAGTGTAGATTATAAGGCTCTTTTTGTGGTGTTTGTAGTAGCACAAGTCTGGGTGTCTTTTGTAGTGCTAATGGCCCTTCAGTGGGTAGACCTACAGATGTGGAAGCTCCTTTTCTCTTGTCTGATGTCTACTCAAATGATTCTCTCTCGGTTGTAGTTGTTTTTCCTAAGATTCTCGTTCATCGACGGGAGAATGTTGATATGCCAGTTTTTATGTAGATCTGGGGAAAGTAGATCTCATTGCAGTAAGTTCCTTGATGCAGCAGCCCTGTTGTGAATGGAGCATCATGGCAGGCATATACCTTTCCACCTTTAGGCTCTTACAATCTTACTGCCTCCTCATCCACAAGATTCCCTGAGCTTTGGGATGGGGAATGGTTTTGATGGCCTGATTAGGGATAAGCAGTCCTGGTTGTCTATACTCTGCCCTCTGGCCAGTTACTGTTCTCTACATCTCTAATGCTTCATTGCAACAGAATGCATCTTAGTTGAGTACTGAGAGCTTTTCTCATCTAAGAGTATAATAAGAAGTCTTTAGATATTAGTATATTATAAGACTTCTGTTTTTATTTAGTGTCTTTGTTCCTCCTTTCCATTTTATTTGAATAGGTTTACAGTTAAGAATATAGACTTTATGTACAAGAAAAATAATGTAATATTTATCTTTCTGAGTTTTACTTACTTTGCTTAACATGACTTCCAGTAAATAACCTTTTTTCTTCAAATGACACAACTTTATTATTCTTTTTAAGTAAACTCATTGTGTTTGTATATATGTATGTGTATATATGTGTATTTCTTTATTCATTCATCTGTAGGTAGATACTTGGGCTGATTCTTGGCCATCATGAACAGTATGTTAAGTGCATGTGTAGAGTTTTCTCTCTAATATGGTGACATCAACCTTTAGATATACCAAAGAACTAGTATTTCTCAGTTTTTATGTACAAAATGTAATTAGAATTATCTTTACAGAGGCAAATTGTGTTTGGGAACTTTTGTATAGAATAAATATTCAAAGACTACTGTGCATTTTGTTTACCTTAGCAAAAAGAATATAAAAATACAAAAAAATATAGCAAAAAGAATGTAAAAATTCTTCTCAAGATACTTCAGTTTACCTTGACATACCACTCAAATATTAGCACTTTCTGTATGTAATACATGAAGAAATATGAAAAATGATTACAACTCATTGTAAAAATGTTTACAATGGTGGTGACATAATGGAATGATGAAATATGTTCCAGGTAACAAATTTCATGAAGGAATAATTGCATCTAGTATTACAAAATGAATAGAAGTTTTCCAGGTGGACATGGTGGGTAAGGTATGTGGGTTTAATTTCTGGAAGGAAGTCTGGTGAAAAAACACATAGATCTAAGAAGTCTTCATGGGAAAGGAGAGCTCTATGGGAAATGAGTTTAGAACAGGAGGCAGAGATGGGAAAAGAGAAGAGAAATATCTGTGAGGCATAAGGACTGCTGGAAATATCTCCTGGAATAAGTTTCTCCAATCTTGGCCCTTGATACAGACTGGTCTCATCTTTCCTTTGTATTTTGGTGCCTATGGAGAATGTGTCATAGGATAAAAATTCTGAGAAACTCCTCTTGAAGAATGAGAACCAAGCAAGAATACCACTGAGTGCACTAAAGACCACATACATGTGGAAGAAAGTGAAAACAGCTGGTGTGGCCATGGCAAATCACCTTGCCCAGGGGTTCAGGACAATTTGAAGGATGTGCTGCTCTTCTCCAAGGCAGGGATCTCTTTTATTCTACTTCTTTCTAGTATCCACACTTTGCCAGTGAATATGGAATAGAATATAAGAGATATCTTTATCTGTGTTTCAATTCCAGCACTTTCTGCCAAGAAGCCTTACTTGTTTTCAGTACTGCATAGTGTCTGTTAGGCTAGAGCTTCTGAAGGTTGGGAGGAGAAACAGCCGATGAGAATTATGTTCTGAGGCTCTCAGGGTGTGGGCACCTGCCTCTGCACCATCTGTCGCAGAGCACCTGTCACCTCCTTGTTACGAAGGGTGTAGATGATGGGGTTGAGCATGGGTGTGACCACTGTGTAGAAGAGACTGAGTATGCGGTCTGTGGTGACAGAAGAGCCTGCCCGAGGCCGGATGTAGGTAATGCTGGCTGTTCCAAAGAAGAGGGAGACCACAAGCAGGTGGGAGGAGCAGGTAGAGAAGACCTTGCGTCGACTTTGGGCAGAAGCCATTGCCAGGATGGCTCCCAGGATGCGGGCATAAGATGTGACTATCAGAGAAAACGGGACCATGATGAAGACCACTGTGGCTGTCATCACAGAGATTTCACTCCTGTGCTTCCCAGCACTTGCCAGCCTCAGTACTGGCAGGATGTCACAGAGAAAGTGTGGGATGATGGGTTGACTGGGGAAAGGCAGAGTGAAGATAAGGGAGGAATGAGTGGTGGCTGTGATGATACCCATGACCCAAGAGGTGCCCACCATAGCTATGCAGGTCCGCTGGCTCATGATGGTGGAGTAGTGCAAGGGCCGGCAGATGGCCACATAACGGTCATAAGCCATGGCTGTGAGCAGACAGCACTCTGAGATGCCCAAGACAATGAAGAAATACATCTGGCCTGCACAATTCCGAAAGGAGATAGCCCGGGGATAGGGAAAGGTCAAATCAACCAGAATTCTTGGCACAATGTCTGGTGTGTAGAACATCTCTACCACGGAGAGGTGCGCAGAAAAAGTACATGGGAGAATGTAGCACGGGGCTTGCCTGGGTAAGGAAGATAATCAGGGAGTTGCCCAGCAAAGTGACCAGGTAGAAGAAGAACCGCCCAGAATAGAGGCCCCTGCAGGGATCTGAGGTCAGAGAACCCCAGCAGGAGAAACTCGGGTGTTGTGTGATTTTCTTCAGCCATCACTCCAAGCCAGAAGCTTTATACATCAAGAAAG
>JALPQD010000157.1:4537765-4583110 GCA_023101885.1 Typhlomys cinereus | reverse complement strand
TCAAAAGAATTGGTGAGCATATATTTGGTGTGCACATGTTTAGTACGGTTTCTCTGAGAGTATGTAATATCCTTGTATGTCTCTTATTCTTTGTTTTGCCTGGTAGTCTATTTTTAGAAATTAAAATGGCAACTCTACTTGTCTCTAAGTTCCATTTCCTTGCTGTACCTATGAGCAGTCTTTCACTCTCAGAGAGTGTCTGTCTTTTATGGTGAAGTTCTTTTATTTAACACTGGCCATTTATGTCTTGTGTTTGATCATACGTTAAAAATTGGGTAATACAAATATTCAAAATTTGGCATCTATGTTCTTGCCTTTTTGCTCTCTTTTGCATTCCACCAGAATATGATGGCTTCAGTTGCTCTGTAGCTTGTCGTTCTTCAGTGATTCTTTCCCTACTCATAGCTACCATTGGTCTTACAGGTCAAGTGTCAGCAGCTACATCTTTGGGGAGCTTATGACAGCATTTGGCTGCCGGTTTCTTTTCATCTGGCTCTTACCTTCTTTCTAGATTCTCTTCTCCAAGGATCCTAATAGTCTTAAAGGGTAACATAAATGCCATTTTGCCAGTAAGGTTCCTCAGTTGCTCTTCGTGACTTCTCTTCGTGAGAACATGACAATGAGACTGGTATATGAAGATGCCATAATAAAAGCCGTTACTATTTTTCATAGTAACCTGATCCAGATAGGCTCAGTTTTAAAAGGACAAGTGAGTATTAGAAAGCCATTGCTTCCATGTCCATGTAGTTTTCCAACCTGGAAAGCATGAGCAATAGGTTCATTGCAACCAGGAGCCCTGTACTAACTTGGGCACATAGGAAGAACACAGCTCTTTACAAGTATGTCAGTTTTAATCCTACTGGAATACCAGTTCATTAATATCTGCATTGAGGTACATACTAGTTATTTCAATATTGTTACTCAATTATGTGTATGATCACATAATATAATAAGTTGCATAAAATCCAAACTTTCTACCATAAAATGTGTATGTGTTCTGTGTGTCTCATTATTTCCTTTATATCCCCCTGGAGAGGAAGTGCATTTGATAGGAATCCCTAGGTTTCATGCAGACGTTCTTTGAATAGTTAATGGCCCTGGGTATGGAGAAAAGGAGGCTACCCAATGAGAGGAGATAGGCAAAAATGGAGAGATACCAAATTTCCGTTCTTTTCTTAGTTACTGTGTAAAAACAAGTCAAAAGTCAAATTTTGCTAAAGTCAGTTTCTGGAAGCCAAAATATTATACCTTGACATGCTACGGCAATTGTAATAATCTTATGATTCAAGCAAGAGAATTGTTTTCTAAGTATCTCTGGATGAATGTACAGTTTGTTTTGCTGTGTTTTCCTTGTATTGATTGCAATCTGTTTTGTTTTTTAGGATGTAGTAAGAGAAATTCTCATTCAAAGGTAATACATTTTAGACATTATCTTGAATGAGTAAGTGCACATTGTATGAAGATTACCATCTTAATCAAATTTTCTGTCTCAACCATTATTCAGCAAATCACTGACATTAAACAGCCTATTCAGAGTGAAGGCATCAAAGGAAGTGAAATGCAGGCACTAATGACAGGTAATTTCAGTTTTCAAATTTCTTCTGAGGAAATATTTAAAATATTAATATACATAGATTTTCTCATTCCTATTCTATCTATCCATATACTACTGTTTTTTATTTGAAATAGTGTGAATATACTTATATAACAAGAACAGAAATTTTTAAAAAAGAAAAAAATTTATATATACATTTGAGATTTCACTATATTTTAGTTGTATTTGCTAGTTTGCAATCTCTGTCATCATATGTTCTAGCAGAAGTTTTTTTGTTTTTTTTTGTTTTTTTTGTTTTTATTATTAATACATTTTTATTATTATTTCAGCTCATACAAATTAATAGGTACACCAGTTCCCTCCCCCTCCCTCCTCCTGCCTCCTCCCTCTGTGCTCAGATTTATATATTATGACAGACGATGATCAGTGAGAACATTCCAGTGAGACTGGTACATGAAGATGCCACAATAAAAGCTATTACTTTTCATAGTAATCAATCAGATCAGCTCAGTTATAAGAGAACGTGTGGATATTAGAAAGCCATTGCGCTTCCATGTCCATGTAGTTTTCAGTCCTTGGAGGCATAAGAAATAGGTTCATTGAAACCAGGAGCCCTGTGCTCACTTGGGTACACAAGAGGAAAACATCTCTTTACAAGTTTGTCAGTTCTAATTCTACGGAATACCAGTTTATTAGTATCTGTGTCTAGGTAGTACTAGTCATTTCAGCACTGCCAATCGATTATGTATACGGTCATATCATACAATAAGTCGTATAAAACAGAAATCCAAATTTGTCTACCATAAAATGTGTATTTGTTTTACGTGCCTCAATATTTTCTTTATTTTGTCTTCTATTTTTTTCAGGTATTGATAAACTGTGTTCTTTGACAATCACATCTGTGTATGTAATGAATTCTGATTAGTCCCTCCTCAACTTCTCTATGTCTTTTCCATCCTTGCAAGTCTTGTTTCTTCCTTACACAGTTCACTCCCATATGTGTGCTACATATTTTGTTTTGTGTTCCCCTTCATTTCACCAATGCTTCGAGGCCTGTCATTTGAGACCTGGGTTGTCCTCAGTGTGTCCACAAGGAGGGATGCGTTTCCTTCTGATCATGTAAACTGTTTCTTTCCTACAATTTATCCCCAGTTTGTTGTCACCCAACAATAGTCCTTTGTACATAAGAGCCATCGGCCTGGCAGTTTCTCTGTGAATGGAGTGTCACTAAGGACTTTGGTCGTGAATTCATGATTGCTATGGGGTTGCCTTGTTTAGTAGACAGCACCTCACTACCGTCATCTTCTGGTTCTTCTTTCCTTTTTGTCTTTCTCACTGGTGCTTAAAAGCCAGGCTTAAAAGGCAGTATAAATGCTCTGCCTTCATTTCTTGAATATTTAATAGGACTGTGTGGGAAAGAAAGAAAATGATTCAAAGTAGAGGAGACAGTTAACAACTTAGAGATGAGTGTTCATTCTTTCTTGCTCGGAATGCACATGAGAAGATTCAAACATTTAGCAAAATTGGTTTCTAAAAACCGGTGAGATCCTGACTGTTAAAGCAATTAAATCAATCTTGTAATTCAAATGAAAGAATTCAGCCTGCAAGTACCTCTCCAGTGTACTGTTTGTTTTGCTACATTTTCATGCTATTGCTTGCATTCTCTTTTGCTCTGTAGCTTCCCAGAAGGAGCAGTCCTACTCAAAGGTAACCATTTTTTTCAATTTGACCTTGAAACAGTAAGTACATAGTGCATGAAGTCTGCAACATCAATGAATTTCCCTGTTTCTTGCCCCACCCAGCATACCGCTAATATGACAAAGTCGCTTCAAAATGAAGCAGTGAAAGAAGGAGAGGCACTGATAATAAAGTCAGGTAACTTTCTAGTAGAAATTATTTTGCAAAGTAGGAATTAAAATATCAGTCCTCCCATTCCTATGTGAATCCACGTATGGGTAGTATATTTGGACATAAAGATGGAATATTTATTTGATTGATCAGTATTTCCAGACCTGATATTTGTATACTTGTAAAGATTCACAAAAGTAAGAGTCTCAAGATGTATTAGTTGCTTTTTATGATCATGTAGATTAAATTTTACAGCTCAGCATCTCTTACTGAGGTTAATGGTGATACCTGTTATATAGCCCCTGGACTTAAAGATTATGGGGGAGTGAAATAAATGAGAGTGAAGTATCATGATACTGTTGTGTGAAAATGCCATGACAAAAGTTATTACTTTTTACTGCACTTTAAACAAACACAATGAGTGAATAAGAACCAGTGCGTATTGGAGAGCCCAGTATGTGACATACAGGTGTAGTTCTCCATGCTGGGAGGTACTGGTGTGAGGTTTAGTTACCAATGCACTCTGGATTACTCTGATACTTTATTTAAAGATATTTAATATCTGATATTTAAATAATATCAATTGAAATTCTACTAGAGCAGTAATTGATTAAATATCTGATCCTTGTTATTTACCGATTAATTTAATGATGTAAATCATTCATGTATGTGATCATACAATGTGCTGTCAGGAATAAATTGAAAATTCAAGTTTTCTACCATTCTAGATGTGCCTGTTATTCCTATTTTTATATTGTTTTTCCTAATAACTTAAAAATGCTCAGTTTCAAAGGCACAAATTCTTGTTGGAGAGCCACTTCTTTGAACACTCATATATTTCTCAATCCTGGGAGATATAACACCATGGTTTTTTTTTTTTCCTTTTTTGTAGTTGATAAGTACCCCATTCCCTTCCCTCCTTAACCTCTCTGGATCCCCTTGCTCCCTCCCCACTTTTCCCTTTCCTTTCCCCCTTCCCTCCCTTTCTCCCAGTGCCCCTTCTCCCTCACCCCATTCCTGGAGCATCCTAAAGTGTGCATGTCAAACTTCCTTCTAGGTCCTCCTCTCTGATGAGGTTTAAGGACCACCTTTTAAGAAAAAGCAATTCTAATTCTATAAGAATACCACCAGTTCCACAATAACCTAATACTTTATATTTGCTAGTGAATTCATAAATGTTAATCACTTATGTATCAGATCATATATCACTGGTATAATTCTGAAATCCTTCTTCAAAAGGTTTTTGTCCATACTCATGCCTTTCTTTCTTTTCTTTCTTTCTTTTCTTTCCTTTCCTTCTCTTTTCTTTCTTTCTTTTTTTTCATTTTTTATAGCTTAACTTCTCTTTTCTTTATTTCTTCCACTCAATCCCACTGATTTCTCCAATACTTTGATTTGTTATTTGAGGTCTTTCATGATCATCGGTGTGTTTACAACTGGATATTTTTCCTTTCCTTCACACAATTTACTTTTTGTTTCTCCTCATACATAAGAGTTCCACATTGGTCCATCCTTATCTTAGCTACTGTTGGCTTGACAGGTCCTCTGTAATCACTGTATCAGTAACAATATCTGTTTTGAGTTCAGCATTGTACTGAAGACAGCATTTCACGATCTTTTAGTTTTCCTCTGAATTTTGCCTTCTTTTGTCCTCCTCTTGCATCAGTCTCTGAGCTTAAAGGCATAAGGCCTTAAGATGTCTCAGTTTCTCTCTTGTGTTTACCATGAAGGGATCCGATATAGGTTAGGCATCACTAGATTTCGGGCAACATTCCTTGGATATTTAATAAGCCTGTGTAGGGAGAAAAGGAATTTGGGCACACACAGTACAGGAAAGTGTTGTAGCTGGAAACATGACAAGTTTTCTTCCTCTTGCAAGAACAAGTAAAGAGTTAAACTTTCTAAATAAGTTTTCTAAAGGTCTATCATATTTTGACACATCATAAAAATAAAAGAATAATCTTGCAATTTTTGTCATGAGTATACTGACCCTTCCAATCTTGCCACAAATGTGCACTTGCTTTTATCGTATTAACTATGCATTGATTGAGTGCCTTTTTCCCTTTTAGTATCAAGAACAAAAAAATCTTGCACAAAGGTAATAACTTTTTCAATTTTATCTTAAATGAATTACACATTGTATGAAATCTGCAATATATTTGAAATTCTCTTTTTTTAAACTCCATTCAGCACACCACTAATGCCAAAGTTGTCCTTAATAATGAAGCCATGACTGTGGCTGATGCACAGGCACAAATTTCAGGTAAATTTTGTAGTTTAGACTACTTTCGAAAGAAATAGTTGAAAGACGATGCCCACAAACGTGCTACTCATAATTCTATTAATCTTCATTCTTATGGTACAGTCTGAGTTAAGTAAAGCAAATGTCATTGTTTTTCCATGTTCAATGAAATGGTATTATTTACATAAGTAAATGTTTTTAATATCAACTCTGTAGGTTGATATACTCTCACATTTGAGAAAAGTTAATAACTACTTTGAATTCTCTGTACTTCATAGGTTCATATTGAAATTACTAATGATGCATTCTGAATGTTCCTCAAGTTTAAAAATGAGGATGGTAGTGTGCAATAATGGCTAGAGAGGTAGAATGACATTGGCACATGAAGAATGAGGAAAGCTATGACTCAGTTAACAAAATACATATGCATATTGGAGAGCTATGTGCTATGGCACTACCTATACATCTTAGTATTCAGGATGCATAGGCAATAGGGAAAATGAACCCAGGAAGTGCCTTAGTCTGGACATATAGTAAAACCCATTCTCATTGAAAGATCAATTTTGATTTTACCACAATATCAGTTCATTACTTTTCTGATGGTATTAATTTGCTAGTTAATTGAAGGATAATTATGTAGTATAATTATGTAGTATATATCTGAATGTGATATAATATATAAAGTGTGGTATCATGTACTACTCATTGGGTGTAAGAAATAGGTCTAATTTGCCTCCTCTTCTACATGTATTTTTCATTCTTATTTTTGTTCTTTATTTTTCTTTCCTTCCTTTCTTGTTTTTAATTATGTTTTGTTAAATGGTTCAGCATTGAATAATTCTTTGAGAATTGTATATTTTCATCCTTGCAATCCATTATGTATCCATTGATTTGTTGTTAGTAAAGATTGGATCCTTTTAATGAAGAAGTGAACTTGAAAATGGATCAAAGTTTCAACTTCTGAAAATGAATGAACAATATTTGCTATCACTCCTACTAAAAAATTTCTCTCCCATAGATGCTTTTATTTTACTTTTTGGTTCCTAGTAAGTTATTTCAGCCACATAGGTGTACATTCTGTTTGCTATGCATACACTGATTTTTCTTTCCACCAGCAGTCTTGGACATGTCCCCAGAAGAACAAAAAAGGCATGATGTTACTATTGATGAAGAACCATCGGTAAACACTTCAGTTTCTCATTTAATAGTGTTCTCTTTTATTTAGTGGTACTTTATTGCCAATGAAGTTTTCATCAGGCTGCTCCCTGTGGATTTGAAAGATGATAATTTAATATTTAATTTACAAACATTTCAAATACTTACAAAATTAAATATATGAAATGGCATCAACTGGTAACTAAACTTTTCACATTTTCCTTTGTGGACACTTTTGTACTTATGATGTCATTGGTTTAATCTCATTGTAAGATGTTAACGGAAAAAACTTCCTGAGAGAAATTTAAGTAATTCAAATATGATGCATGCCAATGATGACCCCTGACTCGTTTTCATGTTTAAATTTATGTTTTCATAACATCATTCAACAGTACCTAGATTAATGTGTCAGTCATTGCACTATGTGTGTAGTTGATTTCATTGTTGAAGGAGGGACTAGGTATTATATTTAACCCAAGTGTCTAGTAAGAGAGTGAGCTTCTCTATTGTGCCCCTTCATGCTAGAGTAGAAACTGTCCTTTCACTTCATCTTCATTGCAGTGAAGGAAATCACCAAACATTATATCCTCTATCCACTGTGCAAATTAGAATATAGTAGGTCTAGAAATAATACAGATGCTTCATCCAGAATAACTTATAACACAAATTGAATTACATCTTCTTCTTTTTCCTTTTGTTTGGTGATTTTTGTTTTCTTAGTTTTTGTTTCTTCACCATTCAAAATTGTTTGCCCAGTTGTCTAAATGTTTTCTTAGTCTTCTGTTGAGTAACTTGGGTTTCTTGGGCTTGCTTTGTGTGAGTTGCAGTCATAAACTATTACAACAATAGCATAGTGTCAATCATGATCAATTTTCTTCTGTAAACTTACTTTACATAATTATTATTTAGATGTTTGTACTCAAAATAGAAGCAATATAAACAGTTAAAGCCCATTAAAAAGACAGTAAAATAAACTTTTCTTTATTTAGCACAAATGTATTTTTAAAAACAAAAAAATTTAAGAGTATTGTCTATTAACATATTGGATTATGGCAAGTTTCAGTAACGGAGTCATGAGTGTATCTGTAGAGACAAAATGATTTGACATTTAGGACATGTAGGAGATATTCCATGATTTGAGTTTCAGTTTTTTTCCTTACTAAGCATTGAATCTTCACTGGGCAGTTGGACATGGAAGTTAGCAGATGAGGGAATAGGAAAGCTATGCATTCCAAATGGCAAAATAAACAGAAGAGACTTACAAATCCCTGTCGGTGACCTGTATGAAGAACAATGGAAGTTAGATTAGAGAACTTGAGGGCGATTTATCCTAGTATGTGGATGAAAGGGGGAAATGGTCAAAGGCATTTTTTTCTGAGTGTGCCAATTAAGCTGCCAACTACAGAATTAGTCTAGCTCAGCCATGCAAGAATCTAGATGACATTCTGGGCAGAGGTAGCATTGATCATTTTATTCTTAACACACAGGAATGACTATGAAGTGGGAGTAAGATTACCATCATGATTTTAGCGTTAGTGTTGATATAGGTATAATGGAATAGGGTTAGTGTAAAATGACTGCTTTTCACATTGAAGACACCTATTACATTTTCTTATGCTTTCCTCATTAAAATTGGTGTTATATGTCAGTGAATAACTTTTTAATTTGTAATGAATTGCATGCTATACATATTTGCATGTTCTTATTTAATTGTAGCCTATCGCAAAGATATTATTACCACATTGTCTGTTATTCAAACATTGTTTTATCAACAAAAATTTTGATTTGGAAGCCTGAACAAATGGCTTTGTCAGTAAAGTGATTGTTGCACAAGCTTGAGCATTTGAGCTTGGATCACGACACCCCCTTGAAAGAGACAACGACATCACACACTTGTAATAGCACTTGCAGGGAGGCAGAGTCAGAAGGTTCCTTGGGACTTTCTAAGCAGCCCCTCTAGCAAATTGGTAAACTGTTTGTCGCTCCCTCCAAAAAGAACGCAGAGCATGTTTGAGGAGACACCTAATATAAATATTCTAGCTTTCATGAGAACACTCACATATACATGTACCCCACTATAGTAGGCAAACATGAATTTTTTCCAAGCCATTAAAATAAATGATTTCCTTCTAAACTCTTTCATTTTAGCAAGAAGATATACCCTAAGTTCTCCACTCCAGCTAATTTTAGCAAAAAAACTAATACATATTATTTTAACTATTTTAAATATCTAATGTTTTTCCATATCAAGTAATTGTGTGAGAACTTATTGACTGCAAAACTGTAGTATTTTGGTGTGAAGTGTGTTTTAGATATTGAAAAGTGTGTTGATTTATTGAAATATCACTGGAATAAGTATTTTTCTAAACATGTTCTCCGCCACCTTCCTTGATTTTATTGAAAAAAATGAATAATTTGTGTTGGAGAGATGGCCCAGGTCTGCCTCTCAAGCAGAAGGACTTGATTTTGGATCTCACGTGCCATGTTTAAAATGTTGTGGAAATCGTGGCAGTCTGCACTTCTGGCTCTGGAAAGCAGAGCCTGGGAAATCCTAGAGCAAAGCAAAAAGAGGTAGAATCAATCCAGGATGACTCTTGAAGTCACACTGGCTCACAGGGCCATATATTTCTCTCTCTCTCTCTCTCTCTCCTCTCTCCCTCCCTCTCTCCTCTTTTGTCTCTGTTGTGTTGTTGTTTCTCACACACACAAAAATAATATTAAAGAAAGAATGAGTTTTTAAAAGAGTAATCATACAAATGTAAAACATGTTCATGCTAGGATGAAATGCTCCTATTCTTTACACATGCTGTTCTTAAAATGGGAAACCTGATATCTTTTTATACTATTTATTATAAACTTATATAAAACATTGTGATAGTCATTACTGATGTTAACTTTAACAGAAAATCCCTGAGAGTGTTGGTCATTTCTCTGGAGAATTAGAAGAAGGCACTGAACATATAACAAAAAGAAGAGTGATAGGTAAGACCCTATACTCATTTTAAAAATGTTTGATAATATTTGTTTAAACATGAGAAATATACATTATAATAGTCACTGAAAACCTGGAGGTAATTCTTGATACTGAAAAAGAAGTGTAAGTGGTGGAAGTTGTATCACTCACCATCTTTCAGCAAAGTAAAAGAGTGTCATTAAAAAAAAACATCCGGAGGTCAATGAAATTGGAAGTGGTATATAAAAACAATTAATGCAGCTTGGAAGAAGAGATCTTACCAACACCAAGGACTGAAGGAATTGGCCATGCTATATACAGGACTTGCTGAGAGACACACAAAGATTCTCACTTGCCAGTCTGAGTCTGGGAAAGTAGGCCAAAAATACCAAAACTTCTCTCTGTATCTTTCTCATCTCTGTATCTCTACCAGAGAATGGGACCATTTAACACAGGTTAAGTCTTCTCTGATAATTAGATAAACTCCTGAAGACTTGCTTGGGGATTATTTTAACTATCAGCTCTTCATGGATGTGCGCACAGTGAGATTTGAGCAAATATTACGTTTTTCTCTCTCTCTCTCTCTCTCTCTCTCTTTCTTTTCTCTCTGACTGTCTCTCTTTTTTCTTTGTGTGCATGTGAGAAAGAGAGAGATAGCTAAAGACAGACTTTGATCACTTTTTCCCAGACCCACTTGCTTCCCACCTTGCAATGTCATATCTTCTTTCCACCCTCCCCTTTAGAAGTTTCCCTTCAAATTGCCTTATTCAGCTATTTGTGTCTTTTGAATACAATACATGACTTCTTTTCTTCTGCAGTTTGTAGATGCTATAGAACTTTTCAGTTAAGTATAATATTCTGGGAGTTCAAAGCTAGCATCCACTTCTAAGGGAGACTACATGGCATCTGTCTTTCTGAATGTGGAATATCTCACTAAGTTTAATTTCTTCCAATTCAATTCATTTACCAGAAAATTTCATTCATTCTTTATTCTTGACAGCTGAATGGTATTCCACTGTTTATATAAACACTTTTCATAGTACATCTGTCTACTGTTGTACATTTAGGCTGATTCCATGGTTTTCTGATGCTGGGAACAGAGCTGCAACGAGCATGGACATAAAAATGTCTCTGTAAACACATGTGGCATTCTTTGATTATATCCGCAGGATTGGTAGAGCTGAAACATATGGTATTTCTATTTTTAGCATTTTTGAGAATCCCAAAAGTGATCTGCAAAGAGTTTGCAAACGTTTGCCTCCCCAGTAATGAGTGAGGGAACGCTTTCCCCAACATTCTTATCAGTATTTATTATTTTGTTTGGATTTTAGCCATTCTGGGTGGGATGAGATGGTTTTTCACAGTGGCTTTAATTTTCCCTAATAGCTAGGAAGGCAGAACATTTAATAATGTTTAACAAAAACATTTCAGATGTTTATTGGACATTTGCATTGCATCTTGTGAGAAGTTTGTTTTTAGTTCTCAGGCCCATTTTTCAATTGGGGTTGTTGGTTTCCTTGCTATTTAATCTTTTAAGTTCTTTGCATACTGGATGTCAGTCTATGTCAGATAGGCAGTTAGTGAAGATGTTTTCCATTCCATGGGTTTCTGCTTTGCTTGATTAACAGTATCTTCTGCTGAAAAAGTTCTCAATTTCATGAAATCCCACTTGTGGAGTGTTGATCGTATTTCCTGTGCATTTGGGGTCCTATTCAGAACATGTTTACCTATGCCTATCAATTCAAATATACCACTTACTCTGTCTTCGGGATTTTATAATCTCCAGTCTAATATTGAGGTCTTTGATGTATTTATGGTTAGTTTTTGTGCAGGGTTAAAGATAAGGGTCCCAGTTTCATCTCTCTGCAAGTTGATGCCCAATTTCCTAATACCATTTGTAGAAGAGTCTGTCCTTTTTGTCAATTGGTACTTTTGTCAATTGGTAAATTTGGAATCTGTATAAATATCTGTCGACTGTAAGTGTATGAGCTTATACCTGAGTCTTCAGTTCTAATGCATTGTTTAATATCTCTGTTTTTTGAGCCAGTAACATGCTGCTTTTATTACCATGGCTTTGTAGTAATGTTTAAAGCCTGGTGTGGTAATACATTCAGCTGAGTTTTTATAAGTCAGGATTGTTTTTCTTTTATTTTCCTGGGTCAAACATGAAGTTTATTGTATACAGTCATCAAGTACGGGTGAGGGTTTGGTCGCTTGGAGGGTAGAAGTGTATTGGTGAGGGGGGGGAGCAGCCAGCAAGAAAGAAAGTACAGCAAACAAAGCTAAAGGGTGACTCGAGAAAACGACAGTGGTCTGCCTTGATCCATCCACGGGGCAGTGAAATTTACGCATGTGTTTCATCAGTGAGGTCCAACCAGGATCCACTCTCTGCAGAACAAGACGCCATAAGTAGCACACACACACACACACACACACACACACACACACACACACACACACACACACACACCCTAGGATTGTTTTTCTTATCTAAGGCATTTTGTGCTTTCATATGAATTTTGAGATTGTTTTGTCAACTTCTTTGAAGAATTTTGTTGCAAATTCAATCAAAATTGCATTAAATCTCTTTACTGCTTTCAGAAAGATGGTCATTTTCGCTACATTAATTCGGCTGATGCAGGAACATGGGATATAGTAGTTCCTCCTTCTAGTATCTTCTGTATTTTCCTTCTTTATCATTTTAAAATTTTCATTGTACATGATTTCACATATTTTTAGATTTATTCCAAGATATTTCATTTATTTTTGGAGCTATGGTTCAAATAGAAACATTTCTCTCGGGTATTTTTTGCTATGATCAACCTTATAATATAGGAAAGTCATTGATTTTGAACATTAGTTTTCTAGCCTACTACACTAGAGAATATTTATTAGTTCAGAAGTTTCTTGGTTGTGGAGCCTTTGTGACCTATCAGGTAGAGAATCTTCTCATCTGCAAGTGGGAATACCTTGACTTTTTCCATTCCTATTTGTATTTTCTTATTGCCTCTCTTGCCTTATATGTCTAGCAAAGACTTTCAAGTGCAGTATTATGCCTATTCTTAAGGGGAACACAAAAAAGAGCTCTAGGCAATGCCACACATGAGAGTGGACACCAATTTGTAATTCCTGATCTAAGTAGAAATGCCTCAAGTGTTGTTTTATTTTATTTTTTGGTTCCGGCTATCATTGAGGGAAGGAGAGAAGAAAGAATCAAAAAAAAAAGAGAAGCAAGAAAAAAGGAAGAGAAAGAAGAAATGAACAAATGAACAACAGTAGAGAGGGGAGGGATGACAGAAGAAATAGGGAAGAAGAGAGGGGAGGGAGAGAGAAAGGAGGAAAAGGGAAGGAAAAAAAAAAAGAAGAAAAAAGGGAGGTCAGAAGAAAAGAAAGAAGGAATGGAAAGGAGGAAAAAGGGGAAAAGAAGGAAAGAAGGAAAGAAGGGAAGGAGAGAATGAAGGAAGAAAGGCGGTAAGGAAGAAACAAAAGGAAGTGAGAGGAGGAGGAAGGAAGAACAAGGTAGGAGGAGAAAGAGAGTGAGAAAGGAGGAAGGAAAGAAGGAAGGATAAAAGAAAAAAAGAGTGAGAAAGGTAAAAAGGAAAGAAGGCATACATGACCTTTATTATGTTCATTCCATTCCTATTTTCTTCGGGACTTTTATTACAAAGTGGTGTGAATATTTTCAAGAACATCTTCCATATCTATGGAAAGACTCAGGACTTCTGTCTTTGCCTCTCTTTATATGCTGAATTGCATTTATTGATTCGGGCATATTAGAACAAACTTGTGTATCTGGAATATATTCATTGTGGTCATGGTGAATGATCTTTTTGATATGCTTTGAATTTGATTGTGACATATCTGTCAATTGAATATTTTTACATCTGTGTTCATCAATGAGATGGGCATATAGATTTCATTTTTTTATTTCTTTTTTCCACTCATACAAAGCTGATTAGTACCCCATTCCCCTCCCTCTCTAACTCCACCCCTCCTGGACCCTCTTGTTCGCTCCCTCCTTTTCCCCTTCCTTTCCCCCCTCCCTCTCTTTTTCCAGGGGTCCCTCATTCTGGAGCTGCCTTCACTGTGCATGTCAAACTTTCCTCTGTGTCCTCCTCTCTGATGAGGTGTAGGGACTCAGTGGCATTGCCTAGAGCTCTTTTTTGTGTTCCCCTTAAGAATAGGAACACTATTGTGGCTGTTAATCCTTGTCTCTAAGGAACCCCGTGGCCATGATCCATGCTAGACTTTGGGGGTTCAATGATATGTTCGTCATTGCACAGGTCATGCAAAGTCTTATTATGATTGCTTCGGCCTTAACTTGTATGGAATACCTTGCATATCATTGCTCCTCCCCATCTTCGGGCTCTTACAATCTTTTCGCCCCCTCTTCCGCAAATTTCCTGAGCTTTAAGATGGGGAGAGATTAGGCTGGCCTGGTTCTAGGTGGTTGATGTAGAGTCTCTGATTTCCAAATTATGGTTTGTTGATTTTTTTTTCAGTTTTGCTGCTCCTGCACTGTCCGTGGCTCCATCCTGATAGGTATTGGATGTCACCCCCTGGCCAAAGATAAAAGGCTGTTAAAATAGAGTCTTATTATAAGAGTAGATTGAAAGGTAGATGGAATAAGAGTAGGACACGATTTCCAGGATAGTTACCTTCTACCTGCCAGACTCTATGCCCTCCCTTTCTGGTCAGATCATACCCCATCAGATGCAAGTGACCAGTAAGGACAGTCTGCAAGCCCAACCAGATGTCTCATTACTTAGTTACAGTCCATGCTAGTGGCCTATTTTCTCTGTCTAGCATGATACCCTCTCTCCTTGTTTGAAGTTCATTGTTTTGATGTAGGCATTGAGTGCTATAAATGTTCCTCTTAGGACTATTTTCATTTCATCCACAGATTTTGGAATGTTGTGTTTTTACCATTGAGTTCTAGGAATGTTTTGATTTCCCTTTCAGATTCAGTTAGATCCCTCCTTCTCTCTTATCATATTGTATGGCTCCAAAGTTTTTGTGTTTTCTGTTGGTTACCTTTATGGATGTCTGGCTTGATTCCAGAGTAATCAGATAGAGTACAGGGTATATTTCAATTTTCCTATGTGTGTGTAGGCTTTCTTGGTGTCCTTGTACGTGGTCTGTTTTGGAGATGTTTCCATGTGTTGCTGAAGACAGTGTGTATTCTCTGGTGTTGGGGTGGAAATTTTAGTAGACAAGAGGTTTATTTGTGTAGTGGTTTCTTTTAGCTACAGTGTCTCTTGGTGAATTTTTTGTTCTGTTGACTTGTCTGTTGATGAGGGTGGAATGCCAAAATCTCCAAGAATTCTTGTGTTTCCATGGATTTGTTGTTTTACTTGTAGTAGTGTTTATTCAAAAGAATTGGTGAGCATATATTTGGTGTGCACATGTTTAGTACGGTTTCTCTGAGAGTATGTAATATCCTTGTATGTCTTATTCTTTGTTTTGCCTGGTAGTCTTGTTAGAAATTAAAATGGCAACTCTACTTGTCTCTAAGTTCCATTTCCTTGCTGTACCTATGAGCAGTCTTTCCTCTCAGAGAGTGTCTGTCTTTTATGGTGAAGTTCTTTTATTTAACACTGGCCATTTATGTCTTGTGTTTGATCATACGTTAAAAATTGGGGTGTAATGCAATACCTCAAAAATTTGGCATCTATGTTCTTGGCCTTTTGCTCTCTTTTGCATTCCACCAGAATATGATGGCTTCAGTTGCTCTGTAGCTTGTCGTTCTTCAGTGATTCTTTCCCTACTCATAGCTACCATTGGTCTTACAGGTCAAGTGTCAGCAGCTACATCTTTGGGGAGCTTATGACAGCATTTGGCTGCCGGTTTCTTTTCATCTGGCTCTTACCTTCTTTCTAGATTCTCTTCTCCAAGGATCCTAATAGTCTTAAAGGGTAACATAAATGCCATTTTGCCAGTAAGGTTCCTCAGTTGCTCTTCGTGACTTCTCTTCGTGAGAACATGACAATGAGACTGGTATATGAAGATGCCATAATAAAAGCCGTTACTATTTTTCATAGTAACCTGATCCAGATAGGCTCAGTTTTAAAAGGACAAGTGAGTATTAGAAAGCCATTGCTTTCCATGTCCATGTAGTTTTCCAACCTGGAAAGCATGAGCAATAGGTTCATTGCAACCAGGAGCCCTGTACTAACTTGGGCACATAGGAAGAACACAGCTCTTTACAAGTATGTCAGTTTTAATCCTACTGGAATACCAGTTCATTAATATCTGCATTGAGGTACATACTAGTTATTTCAATATTGTTACTCAATTATGTGTATGATCACATAATATAATAAGTTGCATAAAATCCAAACTTTCTACCATAAAATGTGTATGTGTTCTGTGTGTCTCATTATTTCCTTTATATCCCCCTGGAGAGGAAGTGCATTTGATAGGAATCCCTAGGTTTCATGCAGACTTCTTTGAATAGTTAATGGCCCTGGGTATGGAGAAAAGGAGGCTACCCAATGAGAGGAGATGGGCAAAAATGGAGAGATACCAAATTTCCGTTCTTTTCTTAGTTACTGTGTAAAAACAAGTCAAAAGTCAAATTTTGCTAAAGTCAGTTTCTGGAAGCCAAAATATTATACCTTGACATGCTACGGCAATTGTAATAATCTTATGATTCAAGCAAGAGAATTGTTTTCTAAGTATCTCTGGATGAATGTACAGTTTGTTTTGCTGCTGTGTTTTCCTTGTATTGATTGCAATCTGTTTTGTTTTTTAGGACGTAGTAAGAGAAATTCTCATTCAAAGGTAATACATTTTAGACATTATCTTGAATGAGTAAGTGCACATTGTATGAAGATTACCATCTTAATCAAATTTTCTGTCTCAACCATTATTCAGCAAATCACTGACATTAAACAGCCTATTCAGAGTGAAGGCATCAAAGGAAGTGAAATGCAGGCACTAATGACAGGTAATTTCAGTTTTCAAATTTCTTCTGAGGAAATATTTAAAATATTAATATACATAGATTTTCTCATTCCTGATTCTATCTATCCATATACTACTGTTTTTATTTGAAATAGTGTGAATATACTTATATAACAAGAACAGAAATTTTTAAAAAGAAAAAAATTTATATATACATTTGAGATTTCACTATATTTTAGTTGTATTTGCTAGTTTGCAATCTCTGTCATTCATATGTTCTAGCAGAAGTTTTTTTGTTTTTTTTTGTTTTTTTTTGTTTTTATTATTAATACATTTTTATTATTATTTCAGCTCATACAAACTTAATAGGTAACCAGTTCCCTCCCTCCCTCCTCCTGCCTCCTCCCTCTGTGCTCAGATTTATATATTATGACAGACGATGATCAGTGAGAACATTCCAGTGAGACTGGTACATGAAGATGCCACAATAAAAGCTATTACTTTTCATAGTAATCAATCCAGATCAGCTCAGTTATAAGAGAACGTGTGGATATTAGAAAGCCATTGCTTCCATGTCCATGTAGTTTTCAGTCCTTGGAGGCATAAGAAATAGGTTCATTGAAACCAGGAGCCCTGTGCTCACTTGGGTACACAAGAGGAAAACATCTCTTTACAAGTTTGTCAGTTCTAATTCTACTGGAATACCAGTTTATTAGTATCTGTGTCTAGGTAGTACTAGTCATTTCAGCACTGGCCAATCGATTATGTATACGGTCATATCATACAGTAAGTCGTATAAACAGAAAGAAATAAATTTGTCTACCATAAAAATGTGTATTTGTTTACGTGCCTCAATATGTTCTTTATTTGTCTTCTATTTTTTTCAGGATTGAGTAAACTTGTGTTCTTTGACAATCACATCTGTGTATGTAATGAATTCTGATTAGTCCCTCCTAACTTCTCTATGTCTTTTCCATCCTTGCAAGTCTTGTTTCTTCCTTACACAGTTCACTCCCATATGTGTGCTACATATTTTTGTTTGTGTTCCCCTTCATTTCACCAATGCTTCGAGGCCTGTCATTTGAGACCTGGGTTGTCCTCAGTGTGTCCACAAGGAGGGATGCGTTTCCCTTTGATCATGTAACTGTTTCTTCCTCAATTTATCCCAGTTTGTTGTCACCCAACATAGTCCTTTGTACATAAGAGCCATCGGCCTGGCAAGTTTCTCTGTGAATGGAGTGGTCACTAAGGACTTTGTTGCGTGAATTCAATGATTGCTATGGGGTTGCCTGTTTAGTAGACAGCACCTCACTACCTTCATCTTCTGGTTCTTCTTTCCTTTTTGTCTTTCTCACTGGTGCTTAAAAGCCAGGCTTAAAAGGCAGTATAAATGCTCTGCCTTCCATTTCTTGAATATTTAATAGGACTGTGTGGGAAAGAAAAGAAAATGATTCAAAGTAGAGGAGACAGTTAACAACTTAGAGATGAGTGTTCATTCTTTCTTGCTCGGAATGCACATGAGAAGATTCAAACATTTAGCAAAATTGGTTTCTAAAAACCGGTGAGATCCTGACTGTTATAAAGCAATTAAATCAATCTTGTAATTCAAATGAAAGAATTCAGCCTGCAAGTACCTCTCCAGTGTACTGTTTGTTTTGCTACATTTTCATGCTATTGCTTGCATTCTCTTTTGCTCTGTAGCTTCCCAGAAGGAGCAGTCCTACTCAAAGGTAACCATTTTTTTCAATTTGACCTTGAAACAGTAAGTACATAGTGCATGAAGTCTGCAACATCAATGAATTTTCCTGTTTCTTGCCCCTCCCAGGCATACCGCTAATATGGACAAGTCGCTTCAAAATGAAGCAGTGAAAGAAGGAGAGGCCACGGATAATAAAGTCAGGTAACTTTCTAGTAGTAAATTATTTTGCAAAGTAGGAATTAAAATATCAGTCCTCCCATTCCTATGTGAATCCACGTATGGGTAGTATATTTGGACATAAAGATGGAATATTTATTTGATTGATCAGTATTTCCAGACCTGATATTTGTATACTTGTAAAGATTCACAAAGTAAGAGTCTCAGAGTGTATTAGTTGCTTTTTATGATCATGTAGATTAAAATTTTAACGCTCAGCATCTCTTACTGAGGTTATGGTGATACCTGTTATATAGCCCCTGGACTTAAAGATTATGGGGGGAGTGAAATAATGAGAGTGAAGTATCATGATACTGTTGTGTGGAAAATGCCATGACAAAAGTTATTACTTTTACTGCACTTTAAACAAACACAATGAGTGAATAAGAACCAGTGCGTATTGGAGAGCCCAGTATGTGACATACAGGTGTAGTTCTCCCATGCTGGGAGGTACTAGTGTGAGGTTTAGTTACCAATGCACTCTGGATTACTCTGATACTTTATTTAAAGATATTTAATATCTGATATTTAAATAATATCAATTGAAATTCTACTAGAGCAGTAATTGATTAAATATCTGATCCTTGTTATTACCGATTAATTTAATGATGTAAATCATTCATGTATGTGATCATACAATGTGCTGTCAGGAATAAATTGAAAATTCAAGTTTTCTACCATTCTAGATGTGCCTGTTATTCCTATTTTTATATTGTTTTTCCTAATAACTTAAAAAATGCTCAGTTTCAAAGGCACAAATTCTTGTTGGAGAGCCCACTTCTTTGAACACTCATATATTTCTCAATCCTGGGAGATATAACACCATGGTTTTTTTTTCTTTTCCTTTTTGTAGTTGATAAGTACCCCATTCCCTTCCTCCTTCTAACCCTCTCTGGATCCCCTTGCTCCCTCCCCCACTTTTCCCTTTCCTTTCCCCCTTCCCTCCCTTTCTCCCAGTGCCCCCTTCTCCCTCACCCATTCCCTGGAGCATCCTAAAGTGTGCATGTCAACTTCCTTCTAGTCCTCCTCTCTGATGAGGTTTAAGGACAACCTTTTAAGAAAAAGCAATTCTAATTCTATAAGAATACCACCAGTTCCACAATAACCTAATACTTTATATTTGCTAGTGAATTCATAAATGTTAATCACTTATGTATCAGATCATATATCACTGGTATAATTCTGAAATCCTTCTTCAAAAGGTTTTTGTCCATACTCATGCCTTTTCTTTTCTTTTCTTTCTTTTCTTTTCTTTCCTTTCCTTCTCTTTTCTTTCTTTCTTTTTTTTCATTTTTTATAGCTTAACTTCTCTTTTCTTTATTTCTTCCACTCAATCCCACTGATTTCTCCAATACTTTGGATTTGTTTTTTGAGGTCTTTCATGATCATCGGTGTGTTTACAACTGGATATTTTTCCTTTCCTTCACACAATTTACTTTTTGTTTCTCCTCATATATAAGAGTTCCACATTGGTCCATCCTTATCTTAGCTACTGTTGGCTTGACAGTCCTCTGTAATCACTGTATCAAGTAACAAGTATCTGTTTTTGAGTTCAGGCATTGACTGAAGACAGCATTTCACGATCTTTTAGTTTTCCTCTGAATTTTGCCTTCTTTTGTCCTCCTCTTGCATCAGTCTCTGAGCTTAAAGGCATAAGGCCTTAAGATGTCTCAGTTTCTCTCTTGTGTGTTTACCATGAAGGGATCCGATAATAGGTTAGGCATCACTAGATTTCGGGCAACATTCCTTGGATATTTAATAAGCCTGTGTAGGGAGAAAAGGAATTTGGGCACACACAGTACAGGAAAAGTGTTGTAGCTGGAACATGACAAGTTTTCTTCCTCTTGCAAGAACAAGTAAATAGTTAAACTTTCTAAATTAGTTTCTAAAGGTCTATCATATTTGACACATCATAAAATAAAAGAATAATCTTGCAATTTTTGTCATGAGTATACTGACCCTTCCATCTTGCCCACAAATGTGCAACTTTGCTTTTATCGTATTAAACTATGCATTGATTGAGTGCCTTTTTCCCTTTTAGTATCAAGAACAAAAAAATCTTGCACAAAGGTAATAACTTTTCAATTTTATCTTAAATGAATTACACATTGTATGAAATCTGCAATATATTTGAAATTCTCTTTGTTTAAACTCCATTCAGCACACCACTAATGCCAAAGTTGTCCTTAATAATGAAGCATGACGTGGCTGATGCACAGGCACAAATTTCAGGTAAATTTTGTAGTTTAGGCTACTTTCGAAAGAAATAGTTTGAAAGACGGATGCCCACAAACGTGCTACTCATAATTCTATTAATCATTCTTATGGTACAGTCTGAGTTAAGTAAAGCAAATGTCATTTTTTTCCATGTTCAATGAAATGGTATTATTTACATAAGTAAATGTTTTTAATATTCAACTCTGTAGGTTGATATACTCTCACATTTGAGAAAAGTTAATAACTACTTTGAATTCTCTGTACTTCATAGGTTCATATTGAAATTACTAATGATGCATTCTGAATGTTCCTCAAGTTTAAAAATGAGGATGGTAGTGTGCAATAATGGCTAGAGAGGTAGAATGACATTGGCACATGAAGAATGAGGAAAGCTATGACTCAGTTAACAAAATACATATGCATATTGGAGAGCTATGTGCTATGGCACTACCTATACATCTTAGTATTCAGGATGCATAGGCAATAGGGAAAATGAACCCAGGTGATGTGCCTTAGTCTGGACATATAGTAAAACTTTCTCATTGAAAGATCAATTTTGTTTTTACCACAATATCAGTTCATTACTTTTCTGATGGTATTAATTTGCTAGTTAATTGAAGCATAATTATGTAGTATAATTATGTAGTATATATCTGAATGTGATATAATATATAAAGTGTGGTATCATGTACTACTCATTGGGTGTAAGAAATAGGTCTAATTTGCCTCCTCTTCTACATGTATTTTTCATTCTTATTTTTGTTCTTTATTTTTCTTTCCTTCCTTTCTTGTTTTTAATTATGTTTTGTTAAATGGTTCCGCATTGAATCATTCTTTGAGACTTGTCTCTTTTCCTCCTTGCAATCCATTATGTATCCATTGATTTGTTGTTAGTAATATTGGCTCCTTTTAATGACGAAGTGAACTTGAACATGGATCAAAGTTTCAACTTCTGAAAATGAAATGAACAATATTTGCTATCACTCCTACTAAAAAATTTCTCTCTAATTCCATAGATGCTTTTATTTTACTTTTTGGTTCTAGTAAGTTATTTCAGCCCAATAGGTGTACATTCTGTTGCTATGCATACACTGATTTTTCTTTCCACCAGCAGTCTTGGACAGTCCCCAGAAGAACAAAAAAGGGCATGATGTTACTATTGATGAAGAACCATCGGTAAACACTTCAGTTTCTCATTTAATAGTGTTCTCTTTTATTAGTGGTACTTATTGCCAATGAAGTTTTCATCAGGCTGCTCCCTGTGGATTTGAAAGATGATAATTTAATATTTAATTTACCAAACATTTCAAATACTTACACAATTAATATAAGAAATGGCATCAACTGGTAACTAAACTTTTCACATTTTCCTTTGTGGACACTTTTGTACTTATGATGTCATTGGTTTAATCTCATTGTAAGATGTTAACGGAAAAAACTTCCTGAGAGAAATTTAAGTAATTCAAATATGATGCATGCCAATGATGACCCCTGACTCGTTTTCATGTTTAATTTATGTTTTCATAACATCATTCAACAGTACCTAGATTAATGTGTCAGTCATTGCACTATGTGTGTAGTTGATTTCATTGTTGAAGGGAGGGGACTAGGTATTATATTAAACCCAAGTGTCTAGTAAGAGAGTGAGCTTCTCTATTGTGCCCCTTCATGCTAGAGTAGAAACTGTCCTTTCACTTCATCTTCATTGCAGTGAAGGAAATCCACCAAACATTATATCCTCTATCCACTGTGCAAATTAGAATATAGTAGGTCTAGAAATAATACAGATGCTTCATCCAGAATAACTTATAACACAAATTGAATTACATCTTCTTCTTTTTCTTTGTTTGGTGATTTTGTTTTCTTAGTTTTTGTTTTTCTTCACCATTCAAAATTGTTTGCCAGTTGTCTAAATGTTTTCTTAGTCTTCTGTTGAGTAACTTGGGTTTCTTGGGCTTGCTTTGTGTGAGTTGCAGTCATAAACTATTACAACAATAGCATAGTGTCAATCATGATCAATTTTCTTCTGTAAACTTACTTTACATAATTATTATTTAGATGTTTGTACTCAAAATAGAAGCAATATAAACAGTTAAGCCATTAAAAGACAGTAAAATGAACTTTTCTTTATTTAGCACAAATGTATTTTTAAAAACAAAAAATTTAAGAGTATTGTCTATTAACATATGGATTATGGCAAGTTTCAGTAACGGAGTCACGAGTGTATCTGTAGAGACAAAATGATTTGACATTTAGGACATGTAGGAGATATTCCATGATTTGAGTTTTAGTTTTTTTCCTTACTAAGCATTGAATCTTCACTGGGCAGTTGGACATGAAGTTAGCAGATGAGGGAATAGGAAAGCTATGCATTCCAAATGGCAAAAATAAACAGAAGAGACTTACAATCCCTGTCGGTGACCTGTATGAGACAATGGAAGTTAGATTAGAGAACTTGAAGGGCGATTATACCTAGTATGTGGATGAAAGGGGGGAAATGGTCAAAGGCATTTTTTTCTGAGTGTGCCAACTAAGCTGCCAACTACAGAATTAGTCTACCTCAGCCATGCAAGAATCTAGATGACATTCTGGGCAGAGGTAGCATTGATCATTTTATTCTTAACACACAGGAATGACTATGAAGTGGGAGGTAAGATTACCATCATGATTTTAGCGTTAGTGTTGATATAGGTATAATGGAATAAGGTTAGTGTAAAATGACTGCTTTTCACATTGAAGACACCTATTACATTTTCTTATGCTTTCCTCATTAAAATTGGTGTTATATGTCAGTGAATAACTTTTTAATTTGTAATGAATTGCATGCTATACATATTTGCATGTTCTTATTTAATCGTAGCCTATCGCAAAGATATTATTACCACATTGTCTGTTATTCAAACATTGTTTTATCAACAAAAATTTTGATTTGGAAGCCTGAACAAATGGCTCTGTCAGTAAAGTGATTGTTGCACAAGCTTGAGCATTTGAGCTTGGATCACGACACCCCCCTTGAAAGAGACAACGACATCACACACTTGTAATAGCACTTGCAGGGAGGCAGAGTCAGAAGGTTCCTTGGGACTTTCTAAGCAGCCCCTCTAGCAAATTGGTAAACTGTTTGTCGCTCCCTCCAAAAAGAACGCAGAGCATGTTTGAGGAGGACACCTAATATAAATATTCTAGCTTTCATGAGAACACTCACATATACATGTACCCCACTACAGTAGGCAAACCATGAATTTTTTCCAAGCCATTAAAATAAATGATTTCCTTCTAAAACTCTTTCATTTCAGCAAGAAGATATACCCTAAGTTCCCCACTCCAGCTCATTTTAGCAAAAAAAACTAATACATATTATTTTAACTATTTTAAATATCTAATGTTTTCCATATCAAGTAATTGTGGTGAGAACTTATTGACTGCAAAACTGTAGTATTTGGGTGTGAAGTGTGTTTTAGATATTCAAAAGTGTGTTAATTTATTGAAATATCACTGAAATAAGTATTTTTCTAACATGTTCTCCCGCCATCTTCCTTGATTTTATTAAAAAAATGAATAAATTGTGTTGGAGAGATGGCCCAGGTCTGCCTCTCAAGCAGAAGGACTTGATTTGGATCTCACGTGCCATGTTTAAAATGTTATGTGGAAATCGTGGCAGTCTGTACTTCTGGCTCTGGAAAGCAGAGCCTGGGAAATCCTAGAGTTAAGCAAAAAAGAGGTAGAATCAATCCAGGATGACTCTTGAAGTCACACCTGGGCTCACAGGGCCATATATTTCTCTCTCTCTCTCTCTCTCTCTCTCTCTCTCTGTGTGTGTGTGTGTGTGTGTGTGTGTGTCTCACACACACAGAAAAATAAATATTAAAGAAAAGAATGAGTTATTAACAAAGAGTAATCATACAAATGTAAAACATGTTCATGCTAGGATGAAATGCTCCTATTCTTTACCACATGCTGTTCTTAAAATGGGAAACCTGATATCTTTTCATACTATTTATATATTTATAACTTATATAAAAGAACTGTGATAGTCATTACTGATGTTAACTTTAACAGAAAATCCCTGAGAGTGTTGGTCATTTCTCTGGAGAATTAGAAGAAGGCACTGAACATATAACAAAAAGAAGAGTGATAGGTAAGACCCTATACTCATTTTAAAAACGTTTGATAATATTTGTTTAAACATGAGAAATATACATTATAATAGTCACTGAAAACCTCGAGGTAATTCTTGATACTGAAAAAGAAGTGTAAATGGTGGAAGTTGTATCACTTCATCTTTCAGCAAATGTAAAAGAGTGTCATTAAAAAAAAAAAACATCCGGAGGTCAGTGAAATTGGAAGTGGTATATAAAAACAATTAGTGCAGCTTGGAAGAAGAGATCTTACCAACACCAAGGACTGAAGGAATTGGCCATGCTATATACACAGGACTTGCTGAGAGACACACAAAGATTCTCACTTGCCAGTCTGAGTCTGGGAAAGTAGGCCAAAAATACCAAAACTTCTCTCTGTATCTTTCTCATCTCTGTATCTCTACCAGAGAATGGGACCATTTAACCACGGTTAAGTCTTCTCTGATAATTAGATAAACTCCTGAAGACTTGCTTGGGGATTATTTTAACTATCAGCTCTTCATGGATGTGCGCACAGTGAGATTTGAGCAAATATTAAGTTTTCTCTCTCTCTCTCTCTCTCTGTCTCTCTCTCTCTTTCTTTTTCTCTCTGACTGTCTCTCTTTTTTCTTTGTGTGCATGTGAGAAAGAGAGAGATAGCTAAAGACAGACTTTGATCACTTTTTCCCAGACCCACTTGCTTCCCACCCTTGCAATGTCATATCTTCTTTCCACCCTCCCCTTTAGAAGTTTCCTTTCATAATTGCCTTATTCAGCTATTTGTGTCTTTTGAATACAATCCATGACTTCTTTTCTTCTGCAGTTTGTAGATGCTATAGAACTTTTCAGTTAAGTATAATATTCTGGGAGTTCAAAGCTAGCATCCACTTCTAAGGGAGACTACATGGCATCTGTCTTTCTGAATGTGGAATATCTCACTAAGTTTAATTTCTTCCAATTCAATTCATTACCAGAAAATTTCATTCATTCTTTATTCTTGACAGCTGAATGGTATTCCACTGTTTATATATAACAGTTTTCATAGTACATCTGTCTACTGTTGTACATTTAGGCTGATTCCATGGTTTTCTGATGCTGGGAACAGAGCTGCAACGAGCATGGACATAAAAATGTCTCTGTAAACACATGTGGCATTCTTTGATTATATCCGCAGGATTGGTAGAGCTGAAACATATGGTATTTCTATTTTTAGCATTTTTGAGAATCCCAAAAGTGATCTGCAAAGAGTTTGCAAACGTTTGCCTCCCCAGTAATGAGTGAGGGAACGCTTTCCCCAACATTCTTATCAGT
The DNA here is from genome assembly GCA_023101885.1 of Typhlomys cinereus. Lineage (NCBI taxonomy): Eukaryota > Metazoa > Chordata > Mammalia > Rodentia > Platacanthomyidae > Typhlomys > Typhlomys cinereus. Next base: position 4,556,890 of record JALPQD010000157.1, on the reverse strand, counting down.
ATTTATTATTTGTTTGGATTTTAGCCATTCTGGGTGGGATGAGATGGTTTTTCACAGTGGCTTTAATTTTCCCTAATAGCTAGGAAGGCAGAACATTTAATAATGTTTAACAAAAACATTTCAGATGTTTATTGGACATTTGCATTGCATCTTGTGAGAAGTTTGTTTTTAGTTCTCAGGCCCATTTTTCAATTGGGTTGTTGGTTTCCTTGCTATTTAATCTTTTAAGTTCTTTGCATACTCTGGATGTCAGTCTATGTCAGATAGGCAGTTAGTGAAGATGTTTCTCCATTCCATGGGTTTCTGCTTTGCTTGATTAACAGTATCTTCTGCTGAAAAAAGTTTCTCAATTTCATGAAATCCCACTTGTGGAGTGTTGATCGTATTTCCTGTGCATTTGGGGTCCTATTCAGAACATGTTTACCTATGCCTATCAATTCAAATATACCACTTACTCTGTCTTCGGGATTTTATAATCTCCAGTCTAATATGAGGTCTTTGATGTATTTATGGTTAGTTTTTGTGCAGGGTTAAAGATAAGGGTCCAGTTTCATCTCTCTGCAAGTTGATGCCCAATTTCCTAATACCATTTGTAGAAGAGTCTGTCCTTTTTGTCAATTGGTACTTTTTGTCAATTGGTAAATTTTGGAATCTGTATAAATATCTGTCGACTGTAAGTGTATGAGCTTATACCTGAGTCTTCAGTTCTAATGCATTGTTTAATATCTCTTTTTTTGAGCCAGTAACATGCTGCTTTTATTACCATGGCTTTGTAGTAATGTTTAAAGCCTGGTGTGGTAATACATTCAGCTGAGTTTTTATAAGTCAGGATTGTTTTTCTTTTATTTTCCTGGGTCAAACATGAAGTTTATTGTATACAGCCATCAAGTACGGGTGAGGGTTTGGTCGCTTGGAGGGTAGAAGTGTATTGGTGAGGGGGGGGGAGCAGCCAGCAAGAAAGAAAGTACAGCAAACAAAGCTAAAGGGTGACTCGAGAAAACGACAGTGGTCTGCCTTGATCCATCCACGGGGCAGTGAAATTTACGCATGTGTTTCATCAGTGAGGTCCAACCAGGATCCACTCTCTGCAGAACAAGACGCCATAAGTAGCACACACACACATACATACACACACACACACACACACACACACACACACACACACACACACACACACCCTAGGATTGTTTTTCTTATCTAAGGCATTTTGTGCCAAGGATTGTTTTTCTTATCTAAGGCATTTTGTGCTTTCATATGAATTTTGAGATTGTTTTGTCAACTTCTTTGAAGAATTTTGTTGCAAATTCAATCAAAATTGCATTATCTCTCTTTACTGCTTTCAGAAAGATGGTCATTTTCGCTACATTAATTCGGCTGATGCAGGAACATAGGATATAGTTCCTCCTTCTAGTATCTTCTGTATTTTCCTTCTTTATCATTTTAAAATTTTCATTGTACATGATTTCACATATTTGGTTAGATTTATTCCAAGATATTTTATTTATTTTTGGAGCTATGGATCAAATAGAAACATTTCTCTCGGGTATTTTTTACTATGATCAACCTTATAATATAGGAAAGTCATAGGTTTTGAACATTAGTTTTCTAGCCTACTACACTAGAGAACATATTTATTAGTTCCAGAAGTTTCTTGGTTGTGGAGCCTTTGTGACCTATCAGGTAGAGAATCTTCTCATCTGCAAGTGGGAATACCTTGACTTTTTCCATTCCTATTTGTATTTTCTTATTGCCTCTCTTGCCTTATATGTCTAGCAAAGACTTTAAGTGCAGTATTATGCCTATTCTTAAGGGGAACACAAAAAAGAGCTCTAGGCAATGCCACACATGAGAGTGGACACCAATTTGTAATTCCTGATCTAAGTAGAAATGCCTCAAGTGTTGTTTTATTTTATTTTTTGGTTCCGGCTATACATTGAGGGAAGGAGAGAAGAAAGAATGCAAAAAGGCAGAAATGAACAAATGAACAACAGTAGAGAGGGAGGGATGACAGAAAGATAGGGAAGAAGAGAGGGAGGGAGAGAGAAAGGAAGGCAAGGAGAAAGGTCAGAAGAAAAGAAAGAAGGATGGAAGGAGGAAAGAAGGGAAGGAGAGAATGAAGGAAGAAAGGTGGTAAGGAAGAAACAAAGGAAGTGAGAAGAGGAAAGAAGAACAAGGTAGGAGGAGAAAGAGAGTGAGAAAGGAAGGAAGAAAAGAAGGAAGGATAAAAAGAGCAAAAGAGTGAGGAAAGGTAAAAAGGAAAGAAGGCATACATGACCTTTATTATGTTCATTCCATTCCTATTTTCTTCAGGACTTTTATTACAAAGTGGTGTGAATATTTTCAAGAACATCTTCCATATCTATGGAAAGACTCAGGACTTCTGTCTTTGCCTCTGTTTATATGCTGAATTGCATTTATTGATTCGGGCACATTAGAACAAACTTGTGTATCTGGAATATATTCATTGTCATGGTGAATGATCTTTTTGATATGCTTTTGAATTTGATTGACATATCTGTCAATTGAATATTTTTACATCTGTGTTCATCAATGAGATGGGCATAAAGATTTCATTTTTTTTATTTCTTTTTTCCACTCATACAAAGCTGATTAGTGCCCCATTCCCCTCCCTCTCTAACTCCACCCCTCCCTGGACCTTCTTGTTCGCTCCCTCCTTTTCCCCTTCCTTTCCCCCGTCCTTCTCTTTTTCCAGGGGTCCCTCATTCTGGAGCTGCCTTCACTGTGCATGTCAAACTTTCCTCTGTGTCCTCCTCTCTGATGAGGTGTAGGGACTCAGTGGCATTGCCTAGAGCTCTTTTTTGTGTTCCCCTGAAGAATAGGAATACTATTGTGGCTGTTAATCTCTTGTCTCTAAGGAACCCAGTGGCCATGATCCATGCTAGACTTTGGGGGTTCAATGATATGTTCGTCATTGTACAGGTCATGCAAAGTCTTATTATGATTGCTTCGGCCTTAACTTGTATGGAATACCTTGCATATCATTGCTCCTCCCCATCTTCGGTCTCTTACAATCTTTTCGCCCCTCTTCCGCAAATTTCCCTGAGCTTTAAGATGGGGAGAGATTAGGCTGTCCTGGTTCTAGGTGGTTGATGTAGAGTCTCTGAATTTCCAAATTATGGTTTGTTGATTTTTTTTTCAGTTTGCTGCTCCTGCACTGTCCGTGGCTCCATCCTGACAGGTATTGGATGTCACCCCCTGGCCAAAGATAAAAGGCTGTTAAAATAGAGTCTCATTATAAGAGTAGATTGAAAGGTAGATGGAATAAGAGTAGGACACGATTTCCAGGATAGTTACCTTCTACCTGCCAGACTCTATGCCATCCCTTTCTGGTCAGATCATACCCCATCAGATGCAAGTGAACAGTAAGGACAGTCTGCAAGCCCAAGCAGATGTCTCATTACTTAGTTACAGTCCATGCTAGTGGCCTATTTTCTCTGTCCTAGCATGATACCCTCTCTCCTTGTTTGAAGTTCATATGTTTTGATGTAGCCATTGAGTGCTATAAATGTTCCTCTTAGGACTATTTTCATTTCATCCACAGATTTTGGAATGTTGTGTTTTTACCATTGAGTTCTAGGAATGTTTTGATTTCCCTTTCAGATTCAGTTCAGATCCCTCCTTCACTCTTATCATATTGTGTGGCTCCAAAGTTTTTGTGTTTTCTGTTGCTTACCTTCTTATGGATGTCTGGCTTGATTCCAGAGTAATCAGATAGAGTACAGGGTATATTTCAATTTTCCTATATGTGTGTAGGCTTTCTTGGTGTCCTTGTACGTGGTCTGTTTTGGAGATGTTCCATGTGTTGCTGAAGACAGTGTGTATTCTCTGGTGTTGGGGTGGAAATTTTAGTAGACAAGAGGTTTTATTTGTGTAGTGGTTTCTTTTAGCTACAGTGTCTCTTGGTGAATTTTTTGTTCTGTTGACTTGTCTGTTGATGAGGGTGGAATGCCAAAATCTCCAAGAATTCTTGTGTTTCCATGGATTGTTGTTTTACTTGTAGTAGTGTTTATTCAAAAGAATTGGTGAGCATATATTTTGTGTGCACATGTTTAGTACGGTTTCTCTGAGAGTATGTAATATCCTTGTATGTCTCTTATTCTTTGTTTTGCCTGGTAGTCTATGTTGTTAGAAATTAAAATGGCAACTCTACTTGTCTCTAAGTTCCATTTCCTTGCTGTACCTATGAGCAGTCTTTCACTCTCAGAGAGTGTCTGTCTTTTATGGTGAAGTTCTTTTATTTAACACTGGCCATTTATGTCTTGTGTTTGATCATACGTTAGAAAATTGGGTGTAATACAAATATTCAAAATTTGGCATCTATGTTCTTGCCTTTTTGCTCTCTTTTGCATTCCACCAGAATATGATGGCTTCAGTTGTTCTGTAGCTTGTCGTTCTTCAGTGATTCTTTCCCTACTCATAGCTACCATTGCTCTTACAGGTCAAGTGTCAGCAGCTACATCTTTGGGGAGCTTATGACAGCATTTGGCTGCTGGTTTCTTTTCATCTGGCTCTTACCTTCTTTCTAGATTCTCTTCTCCAAGGATCCTAATAGTCTTAAAGGGTAACATAAATGCCATTTTGCCAGTAAGGTTCCTCAGTTGCTCTTCGTGACTTCTCTTCGTGAGAACATGACAATGAGACTGGTATATGAAGATGCCATAATAAAAGCCGTTACTATTTTTCATAATAACCTGATCCAGATAGGCTCAGTTTTAAAAGGACAAGTGAGTATTAGAAAGCCATTGCTGTCCATGTCCATGTAGTTTTCCAACCTGGAAAGCATGAGCAATAGGTTCATTGCAACCAGGAGCCCTGTACTAACTTGGGCACATAGGAAGAACACAGCTCTTTACAAGTATGTCAGTTTTAATCCTACTGGAATACCAGTTCATTAATATCTGCATTGAGGTACATACTAGTTATTTCAATATTGTTACTCAATTATGTGTATGATCACATAATATAATAAGTTGCATAAAATCCAAACTTTCTACCATAAAATGTGTATGTGTTCTGTGTGTCTCTTTATTTCCTTTATATCCCCCTGGAGAGGAAGTGCATTTGATAGGAATCCCTAGGTTTCATGCAGACATTCTTTGAATAGTTAATGGCCCTGGGTATGGAGAAAAGGAGGCTACCCAATGGGAGGAGATAGGCTAAAATGGAGAGATACCAAATTTTCGTTCTTTTCTTAGTTACTGTGTAAAAACAAGTCAAAAGTCAAATTTTGCTAAAGTCAGTTTCTGGAAGCCAAAATATTATACCTTGACATGTTACGGCAATTGTAATAATCTTATGATTCAAGCAAGAGAATTGTTTTCTAAGTATCTCTGGATGAATGTACAGTTTGTTTTGCTGTGTTTTCCTTGTATTGATTGCAATCTGTTTGTTTTTAGGACGTAGTAAGAGAAATTCTCATTCAAAGGTAATACATTTTAGACATTATCTTGAAATGAGTAAGTGCACATTGTATGAAGAATACCATCTTAATCAAATTTTCTGTCTCAACAATTATTCAGCAAATCACTGACATTAAACAGCCTATTCAGAGTGAAGGCATCAAAGGAAGTGAAATGCAGGCACTAATGACAGGTAATTTCAGTTTTCAAATTTCTTCTGAGGAAATATTTAAAATATTAATATACATAGATTTTCTCATTCCTAATTCTATCTATCCATATACTACTGTTTTCATTTGAAATAGTGTGAATATACTTATATAACAAGAACAGAAATTTTTAATAAAGAACAAAAATTTATATATACATTTGAGATTTCACTATAGTTTAGTTGTATTTGCTAGTTTGCAATCTCTGTCACTCATATGTTCTAGCAGAAGTTTTTTTGTTTTGTTTTTTGTTTTTCTGTTTTTATTATTAATACATTTTTCATTGTTATTTCAGCTCATACAAACTTAATAGGTACACCAGTTCCCTCCCTCCTTCCTCCTGCTTCCTCCCTCTGTGCTCAGATTTATATATTATGACAGACGATGATCAGTGAGAACATTCCAGTGAGACTGGTACATGAAGATGCCACAATAAAAGCTATTACTTTTCATAGTAATCAATTCAGATCAGCTCAGTTATAAAAGAACGTGTGGATATTAGAAAGCCATTGCGCTTCCATGTCCATGTAGTTTTCAGTCCTTGGAGGCATAAGAAATAGGTTCATTGAAACCAGGAGCCCTGTGCTCACTTGGGTACACAAGAGGAAAACATCTCTTTACAAGTTTGTCAGTTCTAATTCTACGGGAATACCAGTTTATTTGTATCTGTGTCTAGGTAGTACTAGTCATTTCAGCACTGCCAATCGATTATGTATACAGTCATATCATACAATAAGTCGTGTAAAACAGAAATCCAAATTTGTCTACCATAAAATGTGTATTTGTTTTATGTGCCTCAATATTTTCTTTATTTTGTCTTCTATTTTTTTCAGGTATTGATAAACTGTGTTCTTTGACAATCACATCTGTGTATGTAATGAATTCTGATTAGTCCCTCCTCAACTTCTCTATGTCTTTTCCATCCTTGCAAGTCTTGTTTCTTCCTTAAACAGTTCACTCCCATATGTGTGCTACATATTTTGTTTTGTGTTCCCCTTCATTTCACCAATGCTTCGAGGCCTGTCATTTGAGACCTGGGTTGTCCTCAGTGTGTCCACAAGGAGGGATGCGTTTCCTTCTGATCATGTAAACTGTTTCTTTCCTACAATTTATCCCCAGTTTGTTGTCACCCAACAATAGTCCTTTGTACATAAGAGCCATCGGCCTGGCAGTTTCTCTGTGAATGGAGTGTCACTAAGGACTTTGGTCGTGAATTCATGATTGCTATGGGGTTGCCTTGTTTAGTAGACAGCACCTCACTACCGTCATCTTCTGGTTCTTCTTTCCTTTTTGTCTTTCTCACTGGTGCTTAAAAGCCAGGCTTAAAAGACAGTATAAATGCTCTGCCTTCATTTCGTGAATATTTAATAGGACTGTTTGGGGAAGAAAGAAAATGATTCAAAGTAGAGGAGACAGTTACCAATGTAGAGATGAGTGTTCATTCTTTCTTGCTCGGAATGCACATGAGAAGATTCAAACATTTAGCAAAATTGGTTTCTAAAAACCGGTGAGATCCTGACTGTTAAAGCAATTAAATCAATCTTGTAATTCAAATGAAAGAATTCAGCCTGCAAGTACCTCTCCAGTGTACTGTTTGTTTTGCTACATTTTCATGCTATTGCTTGCATTCTCTTTTGCTCTGTAGCTTCCCAGAAGGAGCAGTCCTACTCAAAGGTAACCATTTTTTTCAATTTGACCTTGAAACAGTAAGTACATAGTGCATGAAGTCTGCAACATCAATGAATTTCCCTGTTTCTTGCCCCACCCAGGATACCGCTAATATGACAAAGTCGCTTCAAAATGAAGCAGTGAAAGAAGGAGAGGCACTGATAATAAAGTCAGGTAACTTTCTAGTAGAAATTATTTTGCAAAGTAGGAATTAAAATATCAGTCCTCCCATTCCTATGTGAATCCACGTATGGGTAGTATATTTGGACATAAAGATGGAATATTTATTTGATTGATCAGTATTTCCAGACCTGATATTTGTATACTTGTAAAGATTCACAAAAGTAAGAGTCTCAAGATGTATTAGTTGCTTTTTATGATCATGTAGATTAAATTTTACAGCTCAGCATCTCTTACTGAGGTTAATGGTGATACCTGTTATATAGCCCCTGGACTTAAAGATTATGGGGGAGTGAAATAAATGAGAGTGAAGTATCATGATACTGTTGTGTGAAAATGCCATGACAAAAGTTATTACTTTTTACTGCACTTTAAACAAACACAATGAGTGAATAAGAACCAGTGCGTATTGGAGAGCCCAGTATGTGACATACAGGTGTAGTTCTCCATGCTGGGAGGTACTGGTGTGAGGTTTAGTTATCAATGCACTCTGGATTACTCTGATACTTTATTTAAAGATATTTAATATCTGATATTTAAATAATATCAATTGAAATTCTACTAGAGCAGTAATTGATTAAGTATCTGATCCTTGTTATTTACCGATTAATTTAATGATGTAAATCATTCATGTATGTGATCATACAATGTGCTGTCAGGAATAAATTGAAAATTCAAGTTTTCTACCATTATAGATGTGCCTGTTATTCCTATTTTTATATTGTTTTTCCTAATAACTTAAAAAATGCTCAGCTTCAAAGGCACAAATTCTTTGAACACTCATATATTTCTCAATCCTGGGAGATATAACACCATTATTTTTTTTCATTTCCTTTTTTGTAGTTGATAAGTACCCCATTCCCTTCCATCCCTCTAACCCTCCCTGGATCCCCTTGCTCCCTCCCCACCTTTTCCTTTTCCTTACCCCCTTCCCTCCCTTTCTCCCAGTGCCCCCTCTCCCTTACCCCATTCCTGGAGCATCCTAAAGTGTGCATGTCAAACTTCCTTCTGGGTCCTCCTCTCTGATGAGGTTTAAGGACCACCTTTTAAGAAAAAGCAATTCTAATTCTACAAGAATACCACCAGTTCCAAAATAACCTAATTCTTTATATTTGCTAGTGAATTCATAAATGTTAATCACTTATGTATCAGATCATATATCACTGGTATAATTCTGAAATCCCTCTTCAAAAGGTTTTTGTCCATACTCATGCCTTTTCTTTTCTTTCTTTTCTTTTCTTTCCTTTCCTTCTCTTTTCTTTCTTTCTTTTTTTTCATTTTTTATAGCTTAACTTCTCTTTCCTTTATTTCTTCCACTCAATCCCACTGATTTCTCCAATACTTTTGATTTGTTATTTAAGGTCTTTCATGATCATCGGTGTGTTTACAACTGGATATTTTTCCTTTCCTTCACACAATTTACTTTTTGTTACTCCTCATACATAAGAGTTCCACATTGGTCCATCCTTATCTTAGCTACTGTTGGCTTGACAGGTCCTCTGTAATCACTGTATCAGTAACAATATCTGTTTTGAGTTCAGCATTGTACTGAAGACAGCATTTCACGATCTTTTAGTTTTCCTCTGAATTTTGCCTTCTTTCGTCCTCCTCTTGCATCAGTCTCTGAGCCTGAAGGAATGAGGCCTTAAGATGTCTGAGTTTCTCTCTTGTGTGTTTACCATGAAGGGATCCGATATAGGTTAGGCATCACTAGATTTCGGGCAACATTCCTTGGATATTTAATAAGCCTGTGTAGGGAGAAAAGGAATTTGGGCACACACAGTACAGGAAAGTGTTGTAGCTGGAAACATGACAAGTTTTCTTCCTCTTGCAAGAACAAGTAAATAGTTAAACTTTCTAAATAAGTTTTCTGAAGGTCTATCATATTTTGACACATCATAAAATAAAAGAATAATCTTGCAATTTTGTCATGAGTATACTGACCCTTCCAATCTTGCCACAAATGTGCACTTGCTTTTATCGTATTAACTATGCATTGATTTAGTGCCTTTTTCCCTTTTAGTATCAAGAACAAAAAAATCTTGCACAAAGGTAATAACTTTTTCAATTTTATCTTAAATGAATTACACATTGTATGAAATCTGCAATATATTTGAAATTCTCTTTTTTTTAAACTCCATTCAGCACACCACTAATGCCAAAGTTGTCCTTAATAATGAAGCCATGACTGTGGCTGATGCACAGGCACAAATTTCAGGTAAATTTTGTAGTTTAGACTACTTTCGAAAGAAATAGTTGAAAGACGGATGCCCACAAACGTGCTACTCATAATTCTATTAATCTTCATTCTTATGGTACAGTCTGAGTTAAGTAAAGCAAATGTCATTGTTTTTCCATGTTCAATGAAATGGTATTATTTACATAAGTAAATGTTTTTAATATTCAACTCTGTAGGTTGATATACTCTCACATTTGAGAAAAGTTAATAACTACTTTGAATTCTCTGTACTTCATAGGTTCATATTGAAATTACTAATGATGCATTCTGAATGTTCCTCAAGTTTAAAAATGAGGATGGTAGTGTGCAATAATGGCTAGAGAGGTAGAATGACATTGGCATATGAACACTGAGGAAAGCTATGACTCAGTTAACAAAATACATATGCATATTGGAGAGCTATGTGCTATGGTACTACCTATACATCTTAGTATTCAGGATGCATAGGCAATAGGGAAAATGAACCCAGGAAATGTGCCTTAGTCTGGACATATAGCAAAACCCTATCGCATTGAAAGATCAATTTTGATTTCACCACAATATCAGTTCATTACTTTTGTGATGGTATTAATTTGCTAGTTAATTGAAGGATAATTATGTAGTATAATTATGTAGTATATATCTGAATGTGATATAATATATAAAGTGTGGTATCATGTACTACTCATTGGGTGTAAGAAATAGGTCTAATTTGCCTCCTCTTCTACATGTATTTTTCATTCTTATTTTTGTTCTTTATTTTTCTTTCCTTCCTTTCTTGTTTTTAATTATGTTTTGTTAAATGGTTCAGCATTGAATAATTCTTTGAGAATTGTATATTTTCATCCTTGCAATCCATTATGTATCCATTGATTTGTTGTTAGTAAAGATTGGATCCTTTTAATGAAGAAGTGAACTTGAAAATGGATCAAAGTTTCAACTTCTGAAAATGAATGAACAATATTTGCTATCACTCCTACTAAAAATTTCTCTCTAATTCCATAGATGCTTTTATTTTACTTTTTGGTTCCTAGTAAGTTATTTCAGCCACATAGGTGTACATTCTGTTTGCTATGCATACACTGATTTTTCTTTCCACCAGCAGTCTTGGACATGTCCCCAGAAGAACAAAAAAGGCATGATGTTACTATTGATGAAGAACCATCGGTAAACACTTCAGTTTCTCATTTAATAGTGTTCTCTTTTATTTAGTGGTACTTTATTGCCAATGAAGTTTTCATCAGGCTGCTCCCTGTGGATTTGAAAGATGATAATTTAATATTTAATTTACAAACATTTCAAATACTTACAAAATTAAATATATGAAATGGCATCAACTGGTAACTAAACTTTTCACATTTTCCTTTGTGGACACTTTGTACTTATGATGTCATTGGTTTAATCTCATTGTAAGATGTTAACGGAAAAAACTTCCTGAGAGAAATTTAAGTAATTCAAATATGATGCATGCCAATGATGACCCCTGACTCGTTTTCATGTTTAAATTTATGTTTTCATAACATCATTCAACAGTACCTAGATTAATGTGTCAGTCATTGCACTATGTGTGTAGTTGATTTCATTGTTGAAGGAGGGACTAGGTATTATATTTAACCCAAGTGTCTAGTAAGAGAGTGAGCTTCTCTATTGTGCCCCTTCATGCTAGAGTAGAAACTGTCCTTTCACTTCATCTTCATTGCAGTGAAGGAAATCACCAAACATTATATCCTCTATCCACTGTGCAAATTAGAATATAGTAGGTCTAGAAATAATACAGATGCTTCATCCAGAATAACTTATAACACAAATTGAATTACATCTTCTTCTTTTTCCTTTTGTTTGGTGATTTTTGTTTTCTTAGTTTTTGTTTCTTCACCATTCAAAATTGTTTGCCCAGTTGTCTAAATGTTTTCTTAGTCTTCTGTTGAGTAACTTGGGTTTCTTGGGCTTGCTTTGTGTGAGTTGCAGTCATAAACTATTACAACAATAGCATAGTGTCAATCATGATCAATTTTCTTCTGTAAACTTACTTTACATAATTATTATTTAGATGTTTGTACTCAAAATAGAAGCAATATAAACAGTTAAAGCCCATTAAAAAGACAGTAAAATAAACTTTTCTTTATTTAGCACAAATGTAATTTTAAAAACAAAAAAATTTAAGAGTATTGTCTATTAACATATTGGATTATGGCAAGTTTCAGTAACGGAGTCATGAGTGTATCTGTAGAGACAAAATGATTTGACATTTAGGACATGTAGGAGATATTCCATGATTTGAGTTTCAGTTTTTTTCCTTACTAAGCATTGAATCTTCACTGGGCAGTTGGACATGGAAGTTAGCAGATGAGGGAATAGGAAAGCTATGCATTCCAAATGGCAAAATAAACAGAAGAGACTTACAAATCCCTGCCGGTGACCTGTATGAAGAACAATGGAAGTTAGATTAGAGAACTAATCTCTGGATGAAAGGGGAAACAGTCAAAGGCATTTTTTTCTGAGTGTGCCAGTTAAGCTGCCAACTACAGATATTCTAGCTCAGCCATGCAAGAATCTAGATGACATTCTGGGCAGAGGTAGCATTGATCATTTTATTCTTAACACACAGGAATGACTATGAAGTGGGAAGTAAGATTACCATCATGATTTTAGCGTTAGTGTTGATATAGGTATAATGGAATAGGGTTAGTGTAAAATGACTGCTTTTCACATTGAAGACACCTATTACATTTTCTTATGCTTTTCTCATTAAAATTGGTGTTATATGTCAGTGAATAACTTTTTAATTTGTAATGAATTGCATGCTATACATATTTGCATGTTCTTATTTAATTGTAGCCTATCGCAAAGATATTATTACCACATTGTCTGTTATTCAAACATTGTTTTATCAACAAAAATTTTGATTTGGAAGCCTGAACAAATGGCTCTGTCAGTAAAGTGATTGTTGCACAAGCTTGAGCATTTGAGCTTGGATCACGACACCCCCTTGAAAGAGACAACGACATCACACACTTGTAATAGCACTTGCAGGGAGGCAGAGTCAGAAGGTTCCTTGGAACTTTCTAAGCAGCCCCTCTAGTAAATTGGTAAACTGTTTGTCGCTGTCTCCAAAAGAACACAGAGCATGTTTGAGGAAGACACCTAATAAAAATATTCTAGCTTTCATGAGAACACTCACATATGCATGTACCCCACTATAGTATGCAAAACATGAATTTTTTCCAACCCATTAAAATAAATAATTTCCTTCTAAACTCTTTCATTTTAGCAAGAAGATATACCCTAAGTTCCCCACTCCAGCTAATTTTAGGGAAAAAACTAATACATATTATTTTAACTATTTTAAATATCTAATGTTTTTCTATATCAAGTAACTGTGTGAGAACTTATTGACTGCAAAACTGTAGTATTTTGGTGTGAAGTGTGTTTTAGATATTGAAAAGTGTGTTAATTTATTGAAGTATCACAGGAATAAGTATTTTTCTAAACATGTTGTCCACCTTCCTCCTTGATTTTATTGAAAAAATGAAGAATTTGTGTTGGAGAGATGGCCCAGGTGTTAAGTGTCTGCCTCTCAAGCAGAAGAACTTGATTTTGGATCTCAGATGCCATGTTTAAAATGTTATGTGGAAATCGTGGCACTCTGCACTTCTGGCTCTGGAAAGCAGAGCCTGGGAAATCCTAGAGCAAAGCAAAAAAGAGGTAGAATCAATCCAGAATGACTCTTGAAGTCACGACTGGCTCTCACAGGGCCATATATTTCTCTCTCTCTGTCTTTCCCTCCCTCTCCCCTCTCCCTCTCCCTTTCCCTCTCCCTCTCTCTCTTCCCCCCTCTTTCTCTGTCTCTCTTTCACACGAACACAAAAATTAATATTAAAGAAAGGAATGAGTTTTTAAAAAAGAGTAATCATACAAATGTAAAACATGTTCATGCTAGGATGAAATGCTCCTATTCTTTAGCACATGCTGTTCTTAAAATGGGAAACCTGATATCTTTTTATACTATTTGTATATTTTAACTTATATTAGGAGAACATTGTGATAGTCATTACTGATGTTAACTTTAACAGAAAATCCCTGAGAGTGTTGGTCATTTCTCTGGAAAATTAGAAGAAGGCACTGAAAATATAAGAAAAAGAAGAGTGATAGGTAAGACCCTATACTCTATACTCATTTTAAAATGTTTGATAATATTTGTTAAACATGAGAAATATACATTATAATAGTCACTGAAAACCTCGAGGTAATTCTTGATACTGAAAAAGAAGTGTAAGTGGTGGAAGTTGTATCACTTCATCTTTCAGCAAATGTAAAAGAGTGTCATTAAAAAAAAAAACATCCGGAGGTCAGTGAAATTGGAAGTGGTATATAAAAACAATTAATGCAGCTTGGAAGAAGAGATCTTACCAACACCAAGGACTGAAGGAATTGGCCATGCTATATACACAGGACTTGCTGAGAGACACACAAAGATTCTCACTTGCCAGTCTGAGTCTGGGAAAGTAGGCCAAAAATACCAAAACTTCTCTCTGTATCTTTCTCATCTCTGTATCTCTACCAGAGAATGGGACCATTTAACCACAGGTTAAGTCTTCTCTGATAATTAGATAAACTCCTGAAGACTTGCTTGGGGATTATTTTAACTATCAGCTCTTCATGGATGTGCGCACAGTGAGATTTGAGCAAATATTACGTTTTCTCTCTCTCTCTCTCTCTGTCTTCTCTCTCTCTTCTTTTTCTCTGACTGTCTCTCTTTTTTCTTTGTGTGCATGTGAGAAAGAGAGAGATAGCTAAAGACAGACTTTGATCACTTTTTCCCAGACCCACTTGCTTCCCACCTTGCAATGTCATATCTTCTTTCCACCCTCCCCTTTAGAAGTTTCCTTTCATAATTGCCTTATTCAGCTATTTGTGTCTTTTGAATACAATCCATGACTTCTTTTCTTCTGCAGTTTGTAGATGCTATAGAACTTTTCAGTTAAGTATAATATTCTGGGAGTTCAAAGCTAGCATCCACTTCTAAGGGAGACTACATGGCATCTGTCTTTCTGAATGTGGAATATCTCACTAAGTTTAATTTCTTCCAATTCAATTCATTTACCAGAAAATTTCATTCATTCTTTATTCTTGACAGCTGAATGGTATTCCACTGTTTATATATAACACTTTTCATAGTACATCTGTCTACTGTTGTACATTTAGGCTGATTCCATGGTTTTCTGATGCTGGGAACAGAGCTGCAACGAGCATGGACATAAAAATGTCTCTGTAAACACATGTGGCATTCTTTGATTATATCCGCAGGATTGGTAGAGCTGAAACATATGGTATTTCTATTTTTAGCATTTTTGAGAATCCCAAAAGTGATCTGCAAAGAGTTTGCAAACGTTTGCCTCCCCAGTAATGAGTGAGGGAACGCTTTCCCCAACATTCTTATCAGTATTTATTATTTTGTTTGGATTTTAGCCATTCTGGGTGGGATGAGATGGTTTTTCACAGTGGCTTTAATTTTCCCTAATAGCTAGGAAGGCAGAACATTTAATAATGTTTAACAAAAACATTTCAGATGTTTATTGGACATTTGCATTGCATCTTGTGAGAAGTTTGTTTTTAGTTCTCAGGCCCATTTTTCAATTGGGTTGTTGATTTCCATGCTATTTAATCTTTTAAGTTCTTTGCATACTCTGGATGTCAGTCTATGTCAGATAGGCAGTTAGTGAAGATGTTTCTCCATTCCATGGGTTTCTGCTTTGCTTGATTAACAGTATCTTCTGCTGAAAAAGTTTCTCAATTTCATGAAATCCCACTTGTGGAGTGTTGATCGTATTTCCTGTGCATTTGGGGTCCTATTCAGAACATGTTTACCTATGCCTATCAATTCAAATATACCACTTACTCTGTCTTCGGGATTTTATAATCTCCAGTCTAATATTGAGGTCTTTGATGCATTTATGGTTAGTTTTTGTGCAGGGTTAAAGATAAGGGTCCAGTTTCATCTCTCTGCAAGTTGATGCCCAATTTCCTAATACCATTTGTAGAAGAGTCTGTCCTTTTTGTCAATTGGTACTTTTTGTCAATTGGTAAATCTTGGAATCTGTATAAATATCTGTCGACTGTAAGTGTATGAGCTTATACCTGAGTCTTCAGTTCTAATGCATTGTTTAATATCTCTGTTTTTGAGCCAGTAACATGCTGCTTTTATTACCATGGCTTTGTAGTAATGTTTAAAGCCTGGTGTGGTAATACATTCAGCTGAGTTTTTATAAGTCAGGATTGTTTTTCTTTTATTTTCCTGGGTCAAACATGAAGTTTATTGTATACAGTCATCAAGTACGGGTGAGGGTTTGGTCGCTTGGAGGGTAGAAGTGTATTGGTGAGGGGGGGGAGCAGCCAGCAAGAAAGAAAGTACAGCAAACAAAGCTAAAGGGTGACTCGAGAAAACGACAGTGGTCTGCCTTGATCCATCCACGGGGCAGTGAAATTTACGCATGTGTTTCATCAGTGAGGTCCAACCAGGATCCACTCTCTGCAGAACAAGACGCCATAAGTAGCACACACACACACACACACACACACACACACACACACACACACACCACACACCCTAGGATTGTTTTTCTTATCTAAGGCATTTTGTGCCAAGGATTGTTTTTCTTATCTAAGGCATTTTGTGCTTTCATATGAATTTTGAGATTGTTTTGTCAACTTCTTTGAAGAATTTTGTTGCAAATTCAATCAAAATTGCATTAAATCTCTCTTACTGCTTTCAGAAGATGGTCATTTTCGCTACATTAATTCGGCTGATGCAGGAACATGGATATAGTTCTCCTTCTAGTATCTTCTGTATTTTCCTTCTTTATCATTTTAAAATTTTCATTGTACATGATTTCACATATTTGGTTAGATTTATTCCAAGATATTTTATTTATTTTTGGAGCTATGGTCAAATAGAAACATTTCTCTCGGGTATTTTTCTATGATCAACCTTATAATATAGGAAAGTCATATTTTGAACATTAGTTTTCTAGCCTACTACACTAGAGAACATATTTATTAGTTCCAGAAGTTTCTTGGTTGTGGAGCCTTTGTGACCTATCAGGTAGAGAATCTTCTCATCTGCAAGTGGGAATACCTTGACTTTTTCCATTCCTATTTGTATTTTCTTATTGCCTCTCTTGCCTTATATGTCTAGCAAAGACTTCAAGTGCAGTATTATGCCTATTCTTAAGGGGAACACAAAAAAGCTCTAGGCAATGCCACACATGAGAGTGGACACCAATTTGTAATTCCTGATCTAAGTAGAAATGCCTCAAGTGTTGTTTTATTTTATTTTTTGGTTCCGGCTATACATTGAGGGAAGGAGAGAAGAAAGAATGCAAAAAAGGCAGAAATGAACAAATGAACAACAGTAGAGAGGGAGGGATGACAGAAAGATAGGGAAGAAGAGAGGGAGGGAGAGAGAAAGGAAGGCAAGAGAAAGGAGGTCAGAAGAAAAGAAAGAAGGATGGAAGGAAAGGGAAGGAGAATGAAGGAAGAAAGGGTAAGGAAGAAACAAAGGAAGTGAGAAGAGGAAGAACAAGGTAGGAGGAGAAAGAGAGTGAGAAAGGAAGGAAGAAAGAAGGAAGGATAAAAAGAGCAAAAGAGTGAGGAAAGGTAAAAAGGAAGAAGGCATACATGACCTTTATTATGTTCATTCCATTCCTATTTTCTTCAGGACTTTTATTACAAAGTGGTGTGAATATTTTCAAGAACATCTTCCATATCTATGGAAAGACTCAGGACTTCTGTCTTTGCCTCTGTTTATATGCTGAATTGCATTTATTGATTCGGGCACATTAGAACAAACTTGTGTATCTGGAATATATTCATTGTCATGGTGAATGATCTTTTTGATATGCTTTTGAATTTGATTGACATATCTGTCAATTGAATATTTTTACATCTGTGTTCATCAATGAGATGGGCATAAGATTTCATTTTTTTTATTTCTTTTTTCCACTCATACAAAGCTGATTAGTACCCCATTCCCCTCCCTCTAACTCCACCCCTCCCTGGACCTTCTTGTTCGCTCCCTCCTTTTCCCCTTCCTTTCCCCCCCTCTCTTTTTCCAGGGGTCCCTCATTCTGGAGCTGCCTTCACTGTGCATGTCAAACTTTCCTCTGTGTCCTCCTCTCTGATGAGGTGTAGGGACTCAGTGGCATTGCCTAGAGCTCTTTTTTGTGTTCCCCTGAAATAGGAAACTATTGTGGCTGTTAATCTCTTGTCTCTAAGGAACCCAGTGGCCATGATCCATGCTAGACTTTGGGGGTTCAATGATATGTTCGTCATTGTACAGGTCATGCAAAGTCTTATTATGATTGCTTCGGCCTTAACTTGTATGGAATACCTTGCATATCATTGCTCCTCCCCATCTTCGGTCTCTTACAATCTTTTCGCCCCCTCTTCCGCAAATTTCCCTGAGCTTTAAGATGGGGAGAGATTAGGCTGGCCTGGTTCTAGGTGGTTGATGTAGAGTCTCTGAATTTCCAAATTATGGTTTGTTGATTTTTTTTCAGTTTTGCTGCTCCTGCACTGTCCGTGGCTCCATCCTGATAGGTATTGGATGTCACCCCCTGGCCAAAGATAAAAGGCTGTTAAAATAGAGTCTCATTATAAGAGTAGATTGAAAGGTAGATGGAATAAGAGTAGGACACGATTTCCAGGATAGTTACCTTCTACCTGCCAGACTCTATGCCCTCCCTTTCTGGTCAGATCATACCCCATCAGATGCAAGTGACAGTAAGGACAGTCTGCAAGCCCAAGCAGATGTCTCATTACTTAGTTACAGTCCATGCTAGTGGCCTATTTTCTCTGTCCTAGCATGATACCCTCTCTCCTTGTTTGAAGTTCATATGTTTTGATGTAGCCATTGAGTGCTATAAATGTTCCTCTTAGGACTATTTTCATTTCATCCACAGATTTTGGAATGTTGTGTTTTTACCATTGAGTTCTAGGAATGTTTTGATTTCCCTTTCAGATTCAGTTCAGATCCCTCCTTCACTCTTATCATATTGTGTGGCTCCAAAGTTTTTGTGTTTTCTGTTGGTTACCTTCTTATGGATGTCTGGCTTGATTCCAGAGTAATCAGATAGAGTACAGGGTATATTTCAATTTTCCTATATGTGTGTAGGCTTTCTTGGTGTCCTTGTACGTGGTCTGTTTTGGAGATGTTTCCATGTGTTGCTGAAGACAGTGTGTATTCTCTGGTGTTGGGGTGGAAATTTTAGTAGACAAGAGGTTTATTTGTGTAGTGGTTTCTTTTAGCTACAGTGTCTCTTGGTGAATTTTTTGTTCTGTTGACTTGTCTGTTGATGAGGGTGGAATGCCAAAATCTCCAAGAATTCTTGTGTTTCCATGGATTTGTTGTTTTACTTGTAGTAGTGTTTAT